>CM029019.1:38900889-39500889 GCA_016801055.1 Panax notoginseng
ACTTTTTATCAAATTTAGAACTTTTTCATGTCGGGGTTACTATTCATGAGTTACTATTCATGAGTTACTATTCACGAGTTACTATTCACCGAAAAATAAAAATTTTTTCTTTTCGTCCAAAATATCTATTCTGGATACTAGCTTTGATTGTATCCATGTTTTGATCATTCTTGAATTTTACTCTACTATGATTATTTATGAGGTATTTTTGGACATGGAATAGCTGAAATACGAATCCTTAATATTTATTCTTTTGTTTCACTAGATTCGTTTTCTTTAAAATATTTTTCATCATCCTCAGTCCTAAATGATGATGTTACTGAATATCTTTGGCCTGTAGTGCAAAGATGAATGATTTCTGAAGAATATCTTTGGCCCGTAGTGCAAAGATGAACATGTGTTGAGATGAACATGACCAACTGATGAATATCTTTGGCCTGTAGTACAAAGATGACTATTTGATTCAAGATATTTATTGATTGATGTTACAGGGATAAAATGTTGATGATGGACTTTTAAATTCATATATAATCATAGATTTCATTCTCTACGTAACTCTTCTATGAATTATTATTTTCCGCTACGAATATTGATTTAAAAGTTGTTGTCTATTGTATTCTATTAGATTTTTCCCTGTTGAAGACTAAGGATAATTTGTTGTATATTATCTTAGTCATAATATTCTTTACTGGGCTTGTTGAGCTCACCCTTTTTCTTGTTGTTCCATTTTTCTTCTCAGGAGGCGAGAATGTAGCGAGTACTAGTCGGGGTGTGGAATGATGGTTCAAGACAGTTGTTTTAGTAGTCCTCACTATTTTGTAAAATAGTGTATCAATAAGTATAATGAGGACTTAATTGAGTATGAATACTGTCTAGATGACAATATTTGTATTTAAACTCACAATATATGTGTTGTCGTATTTTGCACGACAATTGTAATAATAAAGTTGTAGTTATTTTCTGTACCATGTATTTGGCGACTCAGAATGGGTTGGATGGATTGGACCTAATTTGGGGGCGTCACAGTTGGTATCAGAGCTTAGGGATATGATCCCTGGCTGAGATGTGAGAAAAGAACTAGGAGGGGAGAGACGGGAAATTCCTTCGCTAGTATGACCTGACTAAGTTTATTTGGTGTTTATTTGGTCGGTCAGAGTATAGGGATAATATATGACATGACTATTAACCCTTATTTTATGGCAGTATTTAAGAATGGCAGCTGAGAACGTTAATAATGGAGTAAATCAGACCGTGGAGACACCTTTGATCACCACCCAGGGGAACGTGCAACAGGAAGGCAATATTCCTCCTGTAAACAACGTTACCGAGCAAACGATGAATGATGGAATGTTTTGGAGCTTTTTGCAGTTCATGCAAAATCAGACGAGGGAGACTCGTGTGCAAAATACGGGTGGAAATGATAACAACGTGCGGTTTGTCACAGCTAAGCAGTTCAAAGAATTGGGACCACCAGAATTTAAGGGAAAGTCGGATCCGATCATGGCGAAAACGTGGGTCAAGCAAATTACCAAGATATTCGATGTCTTGGGATGCACGGAGGAACAGAAGGTTCCATTCGCCACCTTTATGTTCCGCGGTGAGGCAGACTACTGGTGGGAGTCTGTGAAGCGTACCCAGCCTGACGCACTCAACATGTCCTGAAAAATATTTCAAAAACTGTTCAATGACAAGTACTTCCCTGAAAGTATTCGTCATATGAAGGAGGTGGAGTTTATCATACTGGAACAAAACAACATGACGGTGTCCCAGTACGAGGCGAAGTTTGCAGAGTTATCCAGGTTTGCACCTCATTTGGTCAAAAATAAGGAACGAATGACAAGGATGTTTCTGAGAGGTCTAAAACCCGAGATTCGGCAATATTTTATCTCTCATAAATTTTCTTTATATTCAGATGTTGTAAACAGGGCTCAATTATTAGAGCGAGATAATGAGTATGTGCAACCAAGGGACCACAACCAGGGTCATACCGGTGGTGGCAGTCATCGAAGCAATGAAAATCAGCAGGGAGGAAAACATTCGAACAAAAGCGGTAACCACTCTGGTGGTAATCGTGGTCGTGATAATAGAAGGTGCGAGTCGGGAGGAGATTTCAAGAAGAGAAGGTACAATAATGATAACGTGAAGACGTCAGCACAAACATCAACTGTTTCTAGGGGAGGAGAACGACCACCGGTCGAATGTTACAAATGTGGGAAAGAGGGACATATCAGCCCAAACTGCCCACAACAATCCAAGGTATGTTATAACTGTAGAAAGGTGGGTCATATAGCTCGAGAGTTTTCTATAGCAAAACCAAGTTCAGCGGGGATGGTGACTCCAAAAGTTGTCCCGGATAAGTCAAAATCAGCAGTTCCTGGAAGGGCGTTTGTCGTGACTGGCCAAAACACGAGAAACCCGAACGAGGTGATCACGGGTAAGCTAATCTTAAATTCTTGTGAAGTTTATACTTTATTAGATACCGGTTCTACCCATTCATTTATCTCTCCTGCTTATACTCAACGTTTAAACTTGACTCCGGAGAAAATTAGACTTTGACTTATCTGTTGAAACTCTGTTAGGAGAAACTTTCGTTACATCCACTGTTTATAAATCTTGTTTGATCCAAGTTGGCACTATCACATTATCTATTGACCTTATCTCTTTAAAGATACTTGCTTTTGATGTGATTTTAGGAATTGATTGGTTAACTACTTATCATGCCAAAATTGATTGCTTTCGTAAGGTTGTTAGTTTTCATATTCCTAAGCAACCTGTTATTCGAATTCAAGCAACCAAACCATTGAAGTCAAACTCTTTCATATCAAGCTGTAAAGTCATTCGTTTATTGAAAAATGGATGTCAAGCTTTCTTAGCCATGTCATGGACTAGAACAAAAATACGTCAGATTTGAATGATATTTCTGTTGTTAGTAAAATTTTTGACGTATTTCCTGAAGAATTTCCTGGCTTACTCCCAGAGTGTGATATTGAATTTTGTATCGACTTTGAACCCGGTACAAAACCCATTTCTAAAATCTCATATCGAATGGCTCCTATTGAACTTCAGGAGTTAAAAATCTAACGGTAGAAGTTTGTACCCGAGCCTTTATCTGGTGACTTCCTTTGTGGAATGTACTGAAGCCAGACTCTCTGTAGGGGACGCCATATTCGTGCGGTAGTAAATTGATAGGTGTCATTGTGACGTGCTATCCAAGATTAGGATATGAGTCACAGTTGAGAGCAACCTAAGTCAGTAATCGAAATACGTAGCTTTCTGGTTATTATCGGAGATTCGTAAAAGGATTTTCTCGAATCGCTACTCCATTAACTCAGCTGACTCGGAAGGATATCAAATTCGTATGGAGCAAAGAATGCGAGAAGAGTTTCCAAGAGCTTAAGAGGAGACTCATTTCGGCACCTGTTCTGACAATACCATCTAGTTCGGATGGATTTGTTATCTACAGCGATGCTTCAGGCAAAGGGTTAGGATGTGTTCTCATGCAATATTGGAAAGTCATAGCCTATGCCTCACGACAACTCAAAGAATATGAGAGGAATTATCCTACTCATGATTTGGAGTTGGCAGCAGTCGTTTTTGCGTTGAAGATCTGGAGACACTACCTGTATGGGGAGAAAGTGGAGATCTATACAGATCATAAAAGCCTCAAATATTTCTTCACCCAAAAGGAACTCAACATGCGGCAGCGACGTTGGGTCGAGCTGTTGAAAGATTACGATCATACCATCCAATATCATCCTGGAAAAGCAAACGTAGTAGCTGACGCATTGAGTAGAAGATCATATGCGGGTACGAGTGTAATGTTGTTAACACAAAGGCCCATTTTGTATGACTTGCAAAGGATGGAGATAGAGATGAGGGCTCCAAGTACCCACATGATGATATCAAATATACGAGTAGAACCGACTTTAATCGATAAAGTTAAAGCTGCTCCAGCTACGGACATGGAGCTGATGCGTATAAAGAAGAAAGTGCAAGAAGGTGCTATTCCAGAAGCAAGAATCGATGAAGAAGGAATACTTCGAGTCAACTCCAGACTTTGTGTTCCTAACGATTTTGACTTGAAGCATAGAATAATGATGGAGGCACACAACACACCTTTTGCAATCCATCCTGGGAATACCAAAATATATCACGATCTTCGACATACATTTTGGTGGAGCAATATGAAAAGAGAGATCGCGGAGTTTATCTCGAGATGTTTAACTTGTCAACGTGTAAAAGCGGAGCATCAAGTACCAAAGGGTCCATTGCAACCACTTGAGATTTCGAAATGGAAGTGGGAACACATTACTTTGGATTTTGTTACGGGTCTTCCCAAGGTTTCTCAAGGCATAGATGCGATTTGGATTATTGTTGATAGATTAACCAAGTCTGCTCATTTCTTGCCGATACGTGAGACTTATTCCCTTGAACGTCTTGCTAGTATGTACGTGAACGAGATTGTGAGATTGCATGGCATGCCAGTATCCATAGTTTCGGATCGTGACCCAAGATTCACTTCACGATTTTGGGTTAGCTTGCAGAAAGCTATGGGCACGGATTTACGATTCAGTTTGGCATACCATCCTCAAACGGACGGACAATCAGAGAGGACTATTCAAACTCTTGAAGATCTATTAAGACTTTGTGTCCTAGATCTCAAAGGGAGTTGTGATAAGTACCTACCATTGGTGGAATTCTCCTACAATAACAGTTATCATGCGAGCATAGGTGTGGCTCCATTCGAGACGTTGTATGGAAGAAAATGTCGTTCTCCAGTATGCTGGGACGAGGTGGGTGAAGCAACATTGTTGGGACCAGAGTTGGTACGCATTACTACAGAGAAGATCCAAACGATTCGACAACGTATACAAACGGCACAGGATCGACAAAAGAGTTATGCGGATCTTCATCGGAATGATGTGGAATTTAATATTAGGGATCATGTATTGTTACGTGTTGCACCATGGAAGAGAGTTACAAGATTTGGGAAGAGAGAAAAGCTCAATCCAAGATTTGTTGGTCCATTTGAGATTCTTGAGCGAATAGGAAATATGGCATATAGACTCGCATTACCTCCAAGCATGTCTCGTGTTCATAATGTTTTTCACATATCTATGCTTCGTAAATATGTTAAAGACCCGAACCACATTATTGAGTTAGAACCAGACAAGATAGCTGAAGATTTAATGTACGAGGAGGTACCTGTTAAGATCTTGGATAGGAAAGAGCATGTCCTACGCACGAAGGTTATACCACTGGTTAAGGTTTTGCGGACAAACCATGCTATTGAAGAAATGACCTGGGAGTTGGAATCAGAAATGAAAGTGAGGTATCCTCACCTTTTTGAAACATCAGGTACGTACGTCAATTTCGAGGACAAAATTTCATAAGGAGGGGAGGTTGTAAGACCCCAACTTATTATTGAATAAAATCAAATTTTCTCTAAATATTATTGTGAATAATAAGGGGTTAATTTGATATAATACTTTGGTTATGGGTGAAATGTGCAAATTTTACAAAATAAGCAAGTGGTTATAAAATAATCATTTTGTCGGGGAATATTCGTTTGGTCGTGGAATATTCTTGCTGTCGGAGAATATTCTTACGACGGCGCAGCCTTGTGTGGGCCCCATAACAGAAAGCGATTGGATGAAGAAAACGACAAGTATAAGTTATTTATAAATAACGGCGTAGTTGTTACCGTTAATACTGTTGGAATACCCGGTGGTTAAAATACAGTAGCACGCGGTATTGCACCAATTATTGATTCTTACGTAAGAAGGCACTACTCAATAATTATTACAGTAGTTATTGTTCAATATTTTATTTTATTGATTCAATAATTGTTGCGTTGATATTTTATATTATTGTTGTTTCAATAATTGTTGCTGCACAGTATTTTCCATTATCAGATCAATAATTCATATTATTTGAATAATATTATTAGATAACATTATTGGCAATGTCTAAAAAGTTCTGTCTAAAGAGAGGTTTGGTCATCTAATTGCGCGCCAGTAAGGAGAAATCCTTATTGGAAAGCCCCCTCTTTCCTGGGAAAGGCCTGGTTGCCAGTACTGTGATTCTATAATATTATTTGTGTATAATTAATTATTAATTTATATGATGAGGAAAATATTGATTTTATGTGGATATAGATGGAGAAAATTTTTAATGTGACAATTGTTGAAAATTAATATTTTATCTTTTTCTGATAAAATAATTTATTTAAATATATTATTTTAATAATATATTGATGGTGATATTTTTACAATGAATGTGAGATATATGAGTATATGAGGAGGAAGAGTATTTTTGTGGCATTAAATGATTAACACATGTTTTGTGTGTTGGTGGACACAATTCTTGACCGAAAATTTATTATTGACTGTAAAATTGCCCGTTTGTGGATTTCGGTCAATTTCTGTTTGGAATTTGAAAAAACTTTCTTCTGCAAAGTTGTAGAGAATTGAATTTCCTATAAAAACTCGCAAGATTCGAATTTTCTGATAAAAGGGCTATTTATTATGAATTATTGAAGTTCTGAAGTTCCGAAATAATTGATTTTTGGAAGTTTTATTTATTATTTTGAAGAAAAACGTTTTTTTGCATTTAAGTGGGCTAACATGTGATATAAATGGGCTGAGATCAGATGTCTAGAGGTGGGCTAAGGAAAATTTGATAAATAATTTATTATTATATTAAATTTTCTGCTTTGGTGTTCTAAGCATTTTCCTATAAATAGGGTGCTTAGGTTAGAATTGAAAATCACACCAGAATCACAAGTTTCTCTCTATTTATCTCTCTATATCAAGCGTATTCTTGTGAGTATTTGATACTTTGAGTGTTGCTATACGGTGCAAGTTTTCTTCAGCACTATATCTAGTATTCCAGTCAGAAGTACCGTCTTTCCGAGGTAAGGGATGTTATTTTCTTCGTAAATGATATTATTTCTTCAATATCATTATGCCGAAATATTGGTTGGAACTTTTTATCAAATTTGAAACTTTTTCATGTCGGGGTTACTATTCATGAGTTACTATTCACGAGTTACTATTCATGAGTTACTATTCACGAGTTACTATTCATCAAAAAATGAAATTTTCTTCTTTTCGTCCAAAATATTTATTCTGGATACTAGCTTTGATTGTATCCATGTTTTGATCATTCTTGAATTTTACGCTACTATGATTATTTATGAGGTATTTTTGGACATGAAATAGCTGAAATACGAATCCTTAATATTTATTCTTTTGTTTCACTGGATTCGTTTTCTTTAAAATATTTTTCATCATCCTCAATCCTAAATGATGATGTTACTGAATATCTTTGGCCTGTAGTGCAAAGATGAATGATTTCTGATAAATATCTTTGGCCCGTAGTGCAAAGATGAACAGGTGTTGAGATGAACATGACCAACTGATGAATATCTTTGGCCTGTAGTACAAAGATGACTATTTGATTCAAGATATTTATTGATTGATGTTACAGGGATAAAATATTGATGATGGACTTTTAAATTCATATATAATCGTAGATTTCATTCTCTACGTAACTCTTTTATGAATTATTATTTTCTGCTGCAAATATTGATTTAAAAGTTGTTGTCTATTGTATTCTATTAGATTTTTCCCTGTTGAAGACTAAGGATAATTTGTTGTATATTATCTTAGTCATAATATTCTTTACTGGGCTAGTTGAGCTCACCCTCTTTCTTGTTGTTCCATTTTTCTTCTCAGGAGGCGAGAATGTAGCGAGTACTAGTCGGGGTATGGAATGATAGTTCAAGACAGTTGTTTTAGTAGTCCTCACTATTTTGTAAAATAGTGTATCAATAAGTATAATGAGGACTTAATTGAGTATGAATACTGTCTAGATGACAATATTTGTATTTAAACTCACAGTATATGTGTTGTCGTATTTTGCACGACAATTGTAATAATAAAGTTGTAGTTATTTTCTGTACCATGTATTTGGCGACTCAGAATGAGTTGGATGGATTAGACCTATTTTGGGGGCGTCACAAAAGCTATGGGCACGGATTTACGATTTAGTTCAGCATACCATCCTCAAACGGACGGGCAATCAGAGAGGACTATTCCAACCCTTGAAGATCTATTAAGACTCTGTGTTCTAGATTTCAAAGGAAGTTGGGATAAGTACTTGCCACTGGTGGAATTCTCCTACAACAACAGTTATCAGGCAAGTATAGGTATGGCTCCATTTGAAGCCTTATATGGACGAAAGTGTCGTTCTCCAGTATGCTGGGACGAGGTGGGTGAAGCAACATTGTTGGGACCAGAATTGGTACGCATAACTACAGAGAAGATCCAAACAATTCGACAACGTATACAAACGGCACAGGATCTACAAAAGAGTTATGCGGATCTTCATCGAAAGGATGTAGAATTCAATATTGGGGATCATGTATTGTTACGTGTTGCACCATGGAAAGGAGTTACAATATTTGGGAAGAGAGGAAAGCTCAATCCACGATTTGTCGGTCCATTTGAGATTCTTGACCGAATAGGAAATGTGGCCTATAGACTCGCATTAACTCCAAGCATGTCTCGTGTTCATAATATTTTTCACATATCTGTGCTTCGTAAATATGTGAAAGACCCGAACCACATAATTGAGTTAGAACCAGACGAGATAGCCGAAGATTTAACGTACGAGGAGGTACTTGTTAAGATCTTGGATAGGAAAGAGCATGTTCTACGCACGAAGGTTATACCACAAGTTAAGGTTTTGTGGAGAAACCATGCTATTGAATAAATGACCTGGGAGTTAGAATCAGAAATAAAAGCGAGGTATCCTCACCTTTTCGAAACACCAGGTACGTACGTCAATTTCGAGGACCAAATTTCATAAGGAGGGGAGGTTGTAAGACCCCAACTTATTAATAAATAAAATTAAATTTCCGCTATTTATTATTTTGGAATAGAAAGGGTTGATTTAATTAATGTGGTTAGTTATGGATAAAATACGCAAATATTTTAAATAATCAAGTGGTTATAAAATATTCATTTTTGGTCGGTGAATATTCGTTTGGTAGTGGAATATTCTTGCTGTCGGGGAATATTCGTACGACGGCGCAGCCTTGTGTGGGCCCCATAACAGAAAGCGATTGGATGAAGAAAACGACAAGTATAAGTTGTTTATAATTAACGGCGTAGTTGTTACCGTTAATACTGTTAGAATACCTGGTGGTTAAAATACTGTAGCACACGGTATTGCACCAATTATTGATTCTTACGAAGGAAGGCACTACTCAATAATTGTTACAGTAGTTACTGTTCAATATTTTATTTTATTGATTCAATAATTGCTGCATTGATATTTTATATTATTGTTGTTTCAATAATTGTCACTGCACAGTATTTTCTATTATCAGATCAATAATTCATATTATTTGAATAATATTATTAGATAACATTATTGGCAATGTCTAGAAAGTTCTGTCTAAAGAGAGGTTTGGTCATCTAATTACGCGCCAGTAAGGAGAAATTCTTATTGGAAAGCCCCCTCTTTCCTAGGAACGGCCTGGTTGTCATAAATGTGATTCTGTAATATTATTTGTGAATAATTAATTATTGATTCATATGATAAGGAAATATTTATTTTATGTGGATATAAATGAGGGATATATTTTTGTGGTTAAAAATGAAGGAGTTAATGTTGAGGTTTTTATCAGTATTTTTGTCGGAATGGAGGTATTAAAAATCAGGGTTTTTGAGATATTTTGCGGGGGTTATAATTTTTAATCCGACCGTTGGATCGTGGTAATTTTTGGATATGTTATACATATATAAGTTGAGTATATGTATACAAATTTTGAACCGTTAAAAATGAACGTATGATTTATTATGAATTTTACGAGATGAATGGTTCAGAAATTGTTGAATTTTCGGAGTTTATCATTTTGGTAGAAAATTCAAGAATTGGTGGGCCCCACTCTTGGTTGGTGAAGAAATGTGCTGAGATTTTTATTCAAATGTGGTAGGCTTGAATAGTAGCAGGTAAAGCCATCAGGTTGCAGGTTAAGTCTGCTTCGGCGTGCTAACATTTTCCTATAAATAGAGGGCTAAGTTAGAATTGAAAATCACACCAGAAACAAATTTTCTCTCTTTCTCTCTCTAGATTATTGAGTGTATTTTGTTAGTATTTAGATACTTTGAGAGTTCCTATTCATCAGAGCAAGTTTCTTTCAGCCTTATACCGGTATTCCGACCAGAAGTACTGATATTTTGAGGTAAGGGATATTATCTTCTTCTTAAATGATACTTTCTTCAATATCATTATGCCGAAATATTGATATAAACTTTTTATCAAATTTAAAACTTTTTGTGTCGGGGTTACTATTCACGTATACGTTACTATTCACGTATACGACACTATTCACCGAAAAATAAAATTTTCTCTTTTTGTCCAAGATATCTATTATGGTTACTATCTTTGATTGTATCCATATTTTGATCTTTATTTTTGAATTCTGCTTCACAATTGATTATTATGAAGTATATTGATCTTGGATAAACTGTTATACGAATCCCTACTATTTGTCCTTCTGTCTCACTGGATTCATTTTCTTTAAGATATTTTTCATCATCCTCAATCCTAAATGATGATATTACTGAATATCTTTGGCCTGTAGTGCAAAGATGAATGATTAACTGATGAATATCTTTGGCCCGTAGTGCAAAGATGAACAGGTGTTGAGATGAACATGACCGACTAGTGATACAAATGAATATCTTTGGGCTATAGTGCAAAGATGAATATTTGGTTAAAGATGATTATTAATTGATGTTACAGGGATAAAATATTGATGATGGACTTTTAAATCTTAGAAGATAGTAGAATTCATTCTCTATTTGACTCTTCTAATGGTTTGTTATTTCCGCTGCAATTGTTGATCTAAAACTTGTTGTTGATTATATTCTAACAGATTTTTTCCTGTTGAATACTAATGATAATTTGTTGTATATTATCTTAGTCATAATATTCTTTACTAGGCTAGTTGAGCTCACCCTTTTTCTTTTTGTTCCATTTTTCTTCTCAGAAAGTGAGAACATAGCAGGATCTAGTCGGGGTATGGAGTGATGGTTCTAGAAAGATGTTTAAGCAGTCCTCACTATTTCTGTAAAATAGTGTTTGAATAATTGTAATGAGGACTTATTTGAGTGTGGATATTGTCTAAAAGACAATATTTGTATTTAAACTCACAGTAATTGTGTTGTCGTATTTTGCACGACAATTATTATAATGAAGTTGTATTTGTTTCTGTACCATGTATTCGGCGACTCAGAATGGGTGATGTATACCTATTTTGGGGGCGTCACATTTGGCATTGTCGATATGGGCATCTTAGTTGGAATGGACTCAAAGTGCTCCGACGAAAGAATATGGTGAGGGGGTTACCTCAGTTTAGAGCCTCTCCAAAATTGTGTGAAAATTGCTTGGTAGGAAGGCAGCACCGTGATTCATTTCCAAACGAAAGCACATGGAAAGCCTCCAACATTCTTCAGCTAGTGCACGCTGACATATGTGGGCCGATCAACCCGTCATCAAACAGCAAGAAACAATATCTCATCAGATTTATTGATGACTTCGAACTCTCTACGAAGAGCCTGTAGTTGAGCACGTTTCACACGTGTTGTTCCTTGAAACTTTTGTTTCAAAGAATCCTATATATCCTTTGCAGTATCCTTCTTCAAAATGGTCTCCAGTATCGAGCGATCGAGGGCTTGGAACAAATAGTTCTTGGCCTTTAGTTCTTTCAACTTCTGCTCATCAATGGCCTTCTTCTGTGACTCACTGAGATCTGTTCCTTCTGCTACAGCAGTGATTCCCATCTCAACCAGGTTCCAATATTCTTTGGAACGGAGAAAATTCTCCATTTGCATACTCCAATGGTCGGAGTGACCATCAAACCTTGGAACGACAGGTTGCACGAAACTACTCTCGGATGTCATATATGTGTTTCTTCACTCTAGTACCAGGATTGCCAGATTTGATTAGGCCCCATGTTTGATTAGAATTGCAAGCTCTGATACCAGATGTTGGTACCAAAGGGAAAACAGAGAGCTTTGTGAATACTAATTGACTTCAGGAATTGTTATCTTATTCAACAACAAATATGACTAATAAATAGCCTTACACTAAGATAGAAAGGAAAATAACAACCCACGACTTTACAAGTCCTATAATTGTGGATCATGACTACATTAAACAGAAAAACAATCTTGTCCCTCAAGCTAAGGAGGAATTATTCAACACGATAGGAAGTGAACCTAAACCAACGAGAAATACCCCAACAGTTTCATCAAGCTTCAATATTGTGTTTCTGTTTCTTTGTTACATGAGTTAATTGTTTTAGTCATAAACTTAAATCTTGATTTTCGTAGCTATATCACTATACAATGAGCATCACAGCTTTGGAATTCACTTTGTCCGTTTTATCAGTACTACGAATGGTTCTATTAGTTTGTAGTTAAAAGTTGTCATTTTGCTACACCCTCGATAACTTTCTGCCAGAGCCCCTTATTTGTCCTGGTAGTTGCAACATTACAAATACGTGATTTCTCTACTGCAACTCTATATGGTCACATCTTTCTCATTAAGTGCAAACTTGGTCAAAATTCTTTTGGTTTTCAATGTAATGCTTATAGTAACTCACACACGAGATATGCTCATTGGTAACTGATTCTCTGTCTCTCCAATGGGTTTGATGATTGCCAATAATGTAGAATATCCTTTTTATATGACATTTATGTTTCTCAGTAACATGGCTTAATTGTTGTATGCACTAAGTAATTAATTCTTTGTTGTATCTGATTCATGTGCTTGCAATATATGGTTTCTGTTTGTTTCTGCCTTGACACCAATATACTCCCGGTGTGAAAGTAATCTCGTCTTTGGTTTAGGTTCCGCTTGGACTAGGCATGGAGCTAAGAGTGTAAACTCAGGTTCCAGTTTGTGTCAGTCTGCAGCTTGTCAACCGAAAAAGGAAGATTTCAAAGAACGTAAATTGAGTAATGGAAAATTTCCATTTTCTGATATGCGTTCAGATCCAGGGACAAGAACAGAAGGTGCTGCTATGGTTTCTTGGAGTTCTAAGATTAAAACTAAAGGTGGAAATGCAAGTACAGAAGGCGTAAACAAAGAGGTTGGAATCCCCAAGGTTCATGCAAAGGACAGGGAATCAGGAACTTCAAGAAAAACAAACAGGAAAAGAGGGAGAGTTTTCTATGATTGTCTTCATCCAGAATTTAGTGATTTTGACAAGGACAAAGACGAAAAATGTTTTTCAGTTGATCAGATCTGGGCTCGTTAACTGATTGCCTGCCTAGATTCTACGCTGAGATTAAGAAGGTTTTTTCTCCTGGATTTAAGCTGCAAATTACTTGGATAGAACCCGATCCCGAGGAGCAAGGTGAGATTGATTGTGTAAATCAAGAGTTACCTGTGGGTTGTAGAAAATTTATTGGCAGAGACACTGCGGTAACTTCAAATCGTCTTACCATCTCTCATCAGATGCATTTTGAGAAAGGCATTGATAGAGGTTCTTCCGTTCTTACTTGATATATCCTAGAAAGGGGGAAACTAGGGCCCTCTTCAAGGACTGGGATATTGGATGGACTTCTGACCCGGAAAATCATAAAAATTACATATTTGAAATCGTGGAGATTCTCTCAGATTTTAGCCATGATACTGGTATAAAGGTTGGTTGCTTAGAAAAAATGAAAGGTTTTGTAAGCCTGTTTCAGCGAATGACGTGGGGAGGGGATGTCATATTTGATAGAAGATTGTTTTGATAAAACTATTTTTCTTTAGTTTCATTTAATAGAAATTTATTTTATTTTGGAACAAAAGAAAAATAGTGAGACTATTCAAATTATATTTAACTCTTAATTATTACTAATATGTAACTTACATAATTAGTACTAATAAGTATAGTTAAATATATAATTGAATAGTTATAATGTAACTTATATATGTGTTGTGTGTGTGTGTGTGTGTATATATATATATATATATATATATATATAAGAGATATGCATATGGTATATAGAGAAGTTACATGGAAGATTTGCACAATTGAACTTTTCTCCTATCTTCTCAATTCTTCTTACAAACAAATAACTACTACAAAGTAGTGTTCAATTAGAATTTTCTGTGAATTGAGATTATTCATCAAGGCTTGACATATATCATGGAGGTATATCGTTTGTAACTCTTAGCAAACCGATCGTGTTGGGGGCGATAAAGACCTTAAGGACAGGGATCACCCGTGACATGTCTTCAACAACAATCTTGACTTTACAAAGCTACGATTCTAACAATCTTAAGGTCTTTATTGTATTTGTTAGAGTCGTGATTTTGGTGAGATGGAAGACAACACGGTTTTCAAAGATAAGTGACATTTTTCTTGTATCTATTTTATCAATGGAATTTTTATGATAATTAGTAATAAATTGAGATATTAAGCTAATTATTTTTATTGATAATTCCTGTTAGAAGATGGATTGTGGAAAAAAATAAAAGTGAAAAGATTTGCAATTTACAAGTTTGTAAATTGATATGGAGAAGATGAAGAGTCATCATGGAAAATACCAAATTTGATGCCTAAAAGTTTTTCTAAAGAGATTGTGGTGTTCTTCGGATTTAATTCCAAAAGGTGTGTTTTTTAACGTTAGCCTTTATTTTTATAAATGATAACTGTGTATCATTTTGTATGTGTATATATTAGAAATTATATGTTTTATGTATTATATCATGTGTAGATGATATTGTATGTTTTGAATATTATGTTACCTACATTTTGATGTAATATATTAATTAATTAGTTTTGTGGGATAAGAAAAGTAATTAAATTTTGTTCATGATGGAATAAATTTATTAATTTTGTGCATATGTATTTTGTTTATAATATTTTATAGTAGATAAAATATTTGATGTGTATATGTATGTATGAAATTTGAGACAATTATTTTTCTTATACACTAATTGAGATTAATTTATTATGAGAAAGTTGTAGTAAAATTTGAGAAGTTTACTTGTCTCTATGTATAACAAATTAGTTATAAATTAATTTATTTTGAGAATAAAATAAATTTATGTTCTTCTTGAACAAAATTATGCATATAAATTTGAGGTAATATTTAGTGTGTAATATTACTTGGTATTTGTATGCATGAATTTTGAGATAGATTACTTTGTTTGTGGATAATAAATTAATTATCAACTAATTAATAGTTAGAAGAGATATTGTAGAAGTAGATGTGGTTGAATAAATCTTGTATACAATATGATTTTAATGTTGAGAAAACACTTAGAAATGATATTCGTAGTATTTTTGAGATAATCATAATTGGTATATGTTGATTTATTTTTATGTGTACTTCTTGTCCAAGAAGTAGTAAATTTTAATGTGATCATATGAATTTTGTATATTCTAATTGAGATAAACATTCTATTATTTGAATTTTTATAAATATAGTGAAGTTCAAGTATTTCATATTATTATGAAGATTATCTTGAATTCTATATTGTAAATGTCAAAAGATATATTGTTTATGATACTTCCTATCCAATTTGGGACAAGAAAATACTTGAGGATATGCTAATTCATGTGTGTGAATTTTATTTGCTTTCTACATAAATTAATTTTGTGTGATAAATTAATTTCTTAGAAAGTAAATATAAATTTTTATATTTTATATACAAATAAATTTGTGTAATATGATGGGTTGTGCTATAATTTATATATAATGAATTTTATACTATTTACATAAAGTCAAGTGTTACGTGTTGGTATACTTGAAAAATGTACATGTATAATTTTAAGTTCTCATGTTAAATAATTGGGTTAAGTTCAGATGACCACCTGGGGTTTGGGCGGTTTCCCACTTAACCACCTGTAGTCAGTAAAGCTACATTTAAACACCCGACTTTTTGAGTTGAAGTGAAAAACTGCTTTCTGTCATAACTCTGTTACTTAAGTTGGATAAAGACTTAATTACCCTCGTTATATATAAAAGACAGATGCTTGTTCATCTCTCTCTCTCTCTATTTTTTTAACAAACAAAAAACAGAGTAAACACCTTAATCAACTCAAATGCAGCGAAACAATAATTCCTCGTTATATATAAATGTTTTCATCAAATAAATCTCACAGAGAATAAATGTTGCCACTAATTTGTTCAAACTAAAAAATTGGATTCCTTTGTAAGAATGCAGGAACCTGACTCACAGAGAACAATAGAAAACACAAGAGCTTGTACAGTAATACAAAAGGAAAACAAGAACACTGGAAAGAAAGAATTGTAAATTATGCCACAAAAATTTGTTACTGAAAGACTAAACACAGAATCCTTCCTACATCAACCTAGCTGGGGCTCATCTACCCTTCTCTTTCCAGGCTTCCAGCGTATTACTCGGATAAATGATATTGCATATGCAACTTTGTTTTGAGTAAAGCTCCATGTTTATATATTTTATCAAAATTTTAGTTATCATACAAACAAAATTAAGAGCTAATTGGCAAAAGAACAAATTTTTATAGCCAAATGCAATTAACTAGGGAACCTCTTTCTGGACTTGAGACTTACTAAAACTCTGTATTGAAGTTATAAAGCATATATACTGCAAATATTAAGGGAGGCCCAAAACAGAGTAAATAATATACAAGCTCTTGCCATTCTTCAAAATTTTACACCCAAATTCACACAAATAACCCAAAATCTCTTAAATGAATTTCAACAATTGTGCCATCAAATTGAACCAAATAGCACTTGATAAACTGAAAATTAATTCACTTCAATCAAATTCCAATTAGTGAACAGAACTTTTCGGAATTCCAATTAGTGCGATTTTGACTCCTTTTTCTTCTATACAAACGCAAGCATGACGAATGATGGAGCTTACCTCATCAAGAAATCAATAATCAATGCCACATCATTTCTTCTGCATGATTTTTTGTGCTAAATGTATCTTTACTGCTTCAAAGAGTGTGCAGACTTCGCAGGTGGTCAACCACACCAGAGGGACAGTTGAGTCCTAGAAATTCAAAATGCCTAAGAAGATTTGGCTGGATAGGGGTGGAGTTTTTGGGTTTATGATCCGTCGGCATAGTTTTTCCTGAGATGCTGTAACGCACACGGATACGGTGAATTTTTGTCTCAGTTGTGCAGCTTCCCCGCACCTTAACCAGCAATAGAACTTCCTTAT
Source organism: Panax notoginseng (assembly GCA_016801055.1). NCBI lineage: Eukaryota > Viridiplantae > Streptophyta > Magnoliopsida > Apiales > Araliaceae > Panax > Panax notoginseng. The sequence goes on from CM029019.1 coordinate 38,918,125, forward strand.
CTCATATTTCAAGAATCCTTCAAGTCTTTTAACTCAGATCGATTAATCGATCCTTGGTGGGAACTGATATCAAAGATACTGTAGCAAATAACCCACCAAACCGGAGCAGAGAACACAAAGCCATCACCGATCAAATCCAAAAATAAACCAGAGCCGAAACAAATCCCTCACTCCTAACATCTCAAACCCAATAAACCACCAAGATCCGAACCCCAAAACCAAAACCTATCACCGCCACAAAATTTCGGGAAGGTTCCCATTTCAGCTGTCGGAAAAGCCGAACAGTCACCAAGCATGAGAAGTGGAGAGAGAGGGCAGGAGATGTCTTCCTAGATCTGCAAAAAAGGTTAAAGGGAGAAGAAGGAATGTCTTTTAAAAGTTAAGAGGAAGAAGGGGCTATTTTAGTCATTTTTAATCGTTAAAGCCCCTTTTCACGTGCTTTTTGGCGTCTGACATACACGCACAGTTAAATTGGATGGAAAATGTGACGGTTTCACTTCAACTCAAAAAGTCGGGTGTTTAAATGTAGCTTTACTGACTACAAGTAGTTAAGTGGGAAACCGCCCAAACCCCAGGTGTTCATCTGAACTTAACTCTAAATAATTTTTGGATTTGAGATTTTATGTAATTCAGAAAATAAGAGCTTGTTTTCTTATGTGGGAGTATTCTAAAAGATTCTTATGTTGAAGCAATCTATATATGAATAACTAATACATAAAATATACAGGAACTTATTTTATGTTTTGAGAAGTGTTCCTTAATATTCTTATGTGGAAGTAATATTTATAGGAACATTGTTACATAAAATGTTAATTAATCTAAAATTTATTTTAAGTGGTGAGCATAATAATGTGAAGTGAAATTATTCAATGAAATTTCAATTATTTAAAAGTGTGGGGGTGATTCTTTAAGATTTTTATTTATAGACTAAATTTGGCCTTTGAACTATTTGGAGCATAATTTTATTTATGTATAATAGTAAGGCTTATGAATTTCATGTTACGAAATTCAATTTGATTGTGTAGTCTTATGAAATGAAAGTCTTTGAAACACAAACTTTTGAATAATATTAAAATGTGAACTTATTTTACTTAATTAATTCTCTAAGGTCCTAGAAAGTTATAAGTTGAACCTAAAGCTAGAAAGAACAATATTGATTTGGTGAAAGAAATCAATAAAATAATTTGGTAAATATTGATTTATTAGCCTAAATATGATCCAAAATATTTATAGTGATTTAGTTCAATAGTGAGTTTGAAACTAAGTTATAAATATTCAAGTGGATACATATTAGGTGATAATATATGCATATTAACCTTGAGATTCTATCAGATATAGAATTATTTATATGTTTACACTAACAATATAATTGTATAAACTATAATGTGATAGTTTTTGTGTATATTAATGATATGTTGATCATTTTACATAGTATTGTTAACGTAAACGAGTTTAAGAAATATCTATTTTTGTCTTTATGTTGAAAGACTTGTAAAATAGATGTTGTCTTATTATCATGTGAAAACATAGTGAGGATTCCAACTAAACCAATTAAATTGTGTTGAGAGGCTATACTAAACTAAGTTTGATATACCTTGAGATTGAAGAATTTAATAATTCTTTAATAGTAGTGGTACACTGAAAGTTAATTCTGATATAGCTATTGTAAATCTGAAGTACACATTCGCTAGTGGGGGCGATAAAGACCTTAAGGACAGGGATCACCCGTGTCATGTCTTCAACAACAATCTTGACTCTACAAAGCTACGATTCTAACAATATTTGTGATACCATCCAGTAAACTGCTTAGATTTTTCCATCGAGTTCCCTCATTTAAAACGACTGGCGCTGCAAGAGAAGGTGTCCCAGAAGGGTCTTTTGAACTTGATCCTGCTTCTTTACCTATCAATCCTAACGAGCTTTGGCAACCTGAGGAGATGGAATGAATGTTAAAGTGAATGGTTCATCTTCGAAATCAACTGTAGCCTATAGGTACTGAGAATACAAGCACATCAAAGAAAGGTATGGACTTTGATCTTTGGAAAAACAAATTGTTTCAAAATGGAGACACAACACTTCAAAGAACTAATTATTTATATATTTTATAGAGCTTTTTTTTCATTTTATGCATAAACGTATTTATATTCTGACTTAGTGTGGCATCTCATTTGAGTTTTAAAATGGACAGAAAAGAAAAGAAATGAACGGAAAATTTAAGTTTTTTTTCTAATTCTTATGTTTCTGAGTTTTTTAATAAACGGAAAAGAAAAGAAATGGATAGAAAACTTGACCACTTTTTCTGCCAAAGTTTTCGGTCTAAAATTGGCCTGCTTTGGATGAAAAAAAATTAGAATAAGTAATACTTTTATAATTCTCATATTATCCTCAACTTTTAATATAATAAATTTTAAATTACAACTCATGTCCTCAATTTTAAATTTTCTATTCTTTTTTATTAAAAACTCAGAAACAATACAAAGAAAAACTTTAAGTTTTCTATTCTTTTCTTTTCTGTTCTAATTTAAGTTTTCTTTTTTTTTTTCTTTTCTGTTCGAAACTCAGAAACAGAATGTAAGTTTATGCTTTACATTTTCTCTAGTACAACTCCAAATGGTCATGTCTTCCTCATTTAAGTCCAGAATAGGTAAAAATCTGCTTATTTTGGAGCTGGAGAGTCTAGTACTGCATGCATCATATTGGTTTCATAAACGGACCTTAATAGAGAGCTTATTTAAGGTCAAGCAGTCATTTATCCTATATTTTCTCAGTCATTTATCCTATATTTTCTCAGGAAGTTACAACAATTTTTCTCGGGAGAAGGTTCAAAAATGCCCCTGATTTTTACCGCGATGTTTATCGAGCATCCTATACTTTTTTTTTGTCCAAAAGTACCCTTAATATTGCACTTTTTGGGTCACCCGTGCCCCTGCCGTTAACAGAAGACAAACGGGGTTAAAATTTCGCTGACATGGCTGACACATGGAGGCTTAAAGTGAGAATGTTCAAAAATGCCCCTGACATATGTAAATATGTTATTTAATCAAATAAAAAAAATAAAATAAAAAATAAAAAAAAGCATAACATATTTACATCATTTATTCAAAATACTAAAATTCAAATTATTTTGTTAACTAATCAAAACAACTAATTAAATAAAATAAGTTGTATAACATATTTACATCATTTAATCAAAATACTAAAATTCAAAACATAACATATTTACATCAAATACTAATTAAAAAAAAACTAAAATACTAATTAAAAAAATATATTTACATATCAACTAATATTAAAAAATATTTAAAAACGTTAATATTTTATTAATATTTTTTTATATTAAAAAATGTTAATATTTTAAAAATATTAAATTTTTTTGATATGAGGTTAATATTAAAACGTTAATATTTTTTGATAAAAAATATTAATTTTTTTTTAAAAAACGTTAACTTTTTGATATTAAAAATATTAAAAAACGTTAATATTTTTTGATATTAAAAAACGTTAATATTTTATTAATACTTTTTGATATTAAAAATGTTAATATTTTTTAATATTAGTTGATATGTTAAAAAAACGTTAATATTTTTTGATAATGTAATTAGTTGAATTTTAAAAATATTATTTAGTTTAATTTTAAAAATATTCAAAAATTCAACTAATTCAAAATAATTAACGTTATTTAGTAAAAAATATTAACGTTAATTATTTTTTGATGATTTTAGTTGAATTAACGTTAATTATTTTGAAATTTTGAATTAGTTGAATTTTTGAATTTTGAATTTTAAAAATATTAACGTTAATCATCAAAATACTAAAAATATTAGTTGAATTTTCAAAATACTAAAAATATTAACATTAATTTTGTAATATTCAACATTAATTTCGATAACGTTATTTAGTAATATTAAAAATATTAGCGTTAAAAAAATTGATAACATTATTTAGTATTTTGAATATTAACGTTAAAAATATTATATCAATTAGTTGTATAACGTTATTTAGTATTTTGAATTTTAAAAATATTATTTAGTATTATGATTTTAGTAATTTAAAATTTTTATATCAATTAGTATTTAATATTATAATTTTAGTATTTTAATGATGTCATTTGATTTTTTGTTGTTTTGATTAATTAACAAAATAATTTGAATTTTAGTATTTTAGTATTTTTTTAATTTGATTTTTTTTAGTATTTTAGAATTGTTTTTAATTAGTATTTTAGTTTTTTTTTAATTAATATTTGATGTAAATATGTTATGTTTTGAATTTTAGTATTTTGATTAAATGATGTAAATATGTTATACAACTTATTTTATTTAATTAGTTGTTTTGATTAGTTAACAAAATAATTTGAGTTTTAGTATTTTGATTAAATGATGTAAATATGTTATGTTTTTTTTATTTTGAATTTTAGTATTTTTTTTTGTTTTGATTAAATAACATATTTACATAGGGTATTTTTAAACATTCTCCCTTTAAGCCTCTATGTGTTAGTCACGTCAGCGAAATTTTAATCTCGTTTGTCTTCTGTTAACGGTAGGGGCATGGGTGACTCAAAAAGTATAACGTTAAGGGTACTTTTGGACAAAAAAAAAGTATAAGGTACTCAGTAGACATCACGGTAAAAGTCAGAGACATTTTTGAACCTTCTCCCAAGTTTTATCCTCTTATCGATGTTTATGTTTTAAACCATGAGATACTTCCCAAAGGCCAAAGTTATACTCAAATAATGCTGAACATTGAAAATTTTCCAAATTAACCTAAATAGGTAGAATCTGAAATGAGGGAAGTTAAATAGCCACTCAAAATTTAGGTACTATATTAGTCAAACAAGTGTCATTGTCATCACTTTATCCTTAAACGGATTTGAAAACTCCTCTCTAATGGTATTTCCATTCCATGACTCTTCCAGCATCAGTATCATTGTAGATCAAAGTTTGTATCCTGATTTATTATATCTATTCATTTATAGGTAAAGGAAGCCTTGCCAACTGTATTACATCCTGAAGAAATTGTCATTTTGAAATTTCGCTGATATGAACAAATTTGTGGTGCAGGGGCTGCTTCCAAGCTTATCAATAAATCAAATATGGTGGTTTCCTACCCAGGAAAAAGATCTATACATTTTAGTAAGGGTAGCTTTTCAGGAAACACTACTGTAATAAAGAGACCTCATCACATAAATCAGAATCAGGAAATTAGAAACTCATTTGGAGCTCAGAACAAAACAAATGAGTATCTGCATCCCCAGTTCAGTGGCTCGAATCATCATCATCATCAACTAATACAACCAGATCAGTCCAATGGCCAGAAATCATTCTGGACTTGTTGCCCTTTTTGTAGAATAAAGTACCAGTATCGCAGATATATTGTGTATAGAATTGTGTGCTGTCAAAATTGCTTAAGGACCTTCATGGCCTATGATTCAGGTGCACAAGGTGAACTCCAACGATCAAACTGTGGTAGGAAGGGTAACCAAGGTGTAACATGCTATTCCAGTTTAGATCAGCGTGGAAGTTGTCAACAGAAACAGGCAATAAAACAGGAGGCAATTAAATTATGTTCAAAAATAACTGGAGGGTTTCAGTCTTCTCTTCTGGGATCTAAGGTGAATAATAGTACAAAAGTGACGCCAGAGCCGGTGATAAGGCCAGCAGTTGCTAGTGTGGTTGATGGGAATTGGAAGACCAAAGGGAAAAACGATTGGCCGACAACGACAGAACCAGCTACCGACGAAGGTAAAATGTTCTGGATACGTTGCCCATTTTGTAATATAAAGTCCCAATATCTTAAAAATATCATGAATAGAGTTCTCTATTGTCAAAATTGCTTACAACTGTTCATTGCCAACGATTCAGGTGTTGGGTATGTGGGTACAATGAGACTATCCTATTTAAATTAGGAGTATTTTATTTTGGATTAATTATTTTTCTCTAAATCAAGTTGGACTTGGAATTGGACTTTGATTTGGTCAACACGTGAGCATTGATTTTGGCGGAATCGAGCAAATTGTTTTAAAAGCAAGCAAGAATCAAGGGAATATATATATATATATATATATATATATATATATATATTGGGCTCTGTGAGGCATAATTATTACTCGGAAATTTTGAGTGCTCTATTTTGATAGCAATACACGGAACAGAGAGGAAAGGAAAGAAAATCGGTGAGTGCAAAAGAAAAAGTGCAGTAAATTGAGAGGGTTTTTGGTGAATGTTTATTCACAGGTTGTCATCATTTTTTTGGATTAATTAATTGCTGGAAGACTTTAATTAATTCGGAGGTTTTTGGTGTTATAATTGGAGGAGTTTTTCCAACAAAGTGGTATCAAAGCCAGGTTCTTTGCGCAGATGTTTTTTGATAAACTAAATGAAGGAATCAAGCGGCGCCATGATTAAATTGACCTCATCTAATTTTTTGATCTGGAAGCTTAGGATGGAAGACATTCTTTACTGCAAGGATTTGTATGATCCATTGGAGCTTAAGGGGGAAAAGCCAGCGGACAAGACTGAGGCTGATTGGAAAAAGATGAACAAGAAGATGATCGGTCGCATCCGACAGTGGATCGATCAGAGTGTGTTCCACCATGTTTCGTAGGAAACGGATGCTTATACACTTTGGACTACATTAGAGTCCATGTACGAGAAGAAAAATGCTCAGAATAAGACATTTGTGATTCAAAAGATCGTGAACTTGAAGTATAAAGATGGTGGCAGTGTATCTGAGCATATGAACGAGTTCCAGGGATTGATGAACCAATTGTCTACCATGAAGTTAAATCTTGAGGACGAGATTCAGGCATTGTTGCTTCTCAGTTCGTTGTCTAACAGCTGGGAAACTTTGGTTGTGTCACTAAGCAATTCAGCTCTGGAAGGAAAGATAACCATGCAGATGGTCAAGGACAGCATACACAATGAGGAAACAAGGCGAAAGGAGCAGGGTTTAAATTTTGAGACACAAACACTTGTGGCAGAGAACAGGGATATAAGTAACTTCAGAGGATCTCACAAGGGAGACATGAATCACAGTAAAAGAAAAAAATACCAGAAATCATAGGAGCAAATCAAATACCAGAGATGTGTTACATACAGGTGTTTTCATTGCAACAAGGAGGGTCACTTCAAAAGAAATTGCAAGATCTGGTTAGACAAGCAGAAAACTGGTGAGCAAAGGAGGGTTGAGGAAAAGAATAATGTAGCTACAGTTACTGAGGATGTTGTGCTTCTTTCGTTCAGGGAAGAAGAATGCTTACATGTTGTTGATCAGAAGATTGATTGGATTGATTGGGTTATTGATACAGGTGCTTCGTATCACGCTACTCCCAAGAGAGAATTCTACACGACGTACAAAGCTGGAGACTTTGGGTTTGTGAGAATGGGTAACACTGATCAGTCCAAGATTGTTGGAATTGGTGATGTTTGCATACAGACAGATGTAGGATGCACTATTACTTTGAGGGATGTTAGACATGTCCCAGATTTACGCCTCAACTTGATTTCTGGTATGGCCTTGGACAGGGAAGGTTATGAGAATCACTTCGGCAGCGAAAAGTGGAAGCTTACCAAGGGTTCGATGGTAGTCGCTAGAGGTATTGCTTGTTGCTCGTTATACAAAACTCATGTGAAGGTAGGGGTGAAAATGATCCCGAGTCGATCCGAACATCCTAATGCTCAAGCTCGACTCGGATCAAAAAATTTGTGTTCAGGTTCGACTCAAATTCGAACTGATAATTTCCAAGACTGCTCAAGTTCGACTCGATAAATTACTCGATACTACTCGGCTCGGAGTTACTCGACTCGTTTTCACAACGAGTAATTCGCGAGCCTTTCTATTCGAGCTCGAGTCTCAGATGGATCACACCAAAATGAGACATAAAATGAAAACTTAAAAAAAACTTCAATTTCATTTATATATAAAAATACATATGTAATGTGTTACAAATATTCTTGATTTTCTATTTTTCTCACCACCAACCACATGATAGGATTTTATTGCTAATGTGTTCAAACAATGGCAAAATCTACATTTGTTTCTAAACATAATTACAAATGCTCACTGCTCACAGAACATGATATCACAACTCACCATTTAACTCTATAGTCTTATATCATTCACGATTCTAGACCACTTGCTTTCTTCCATTTTACCATAGACTTGAGGAATTCCATTACCTACACATATATCACAACAGAAAAATAATACAAAAAAAATGAATACAAAACTCAAATGAAGGCTATTGTTTTTAATTAATTAATTAAAGAATGACACTTCTACCAACCTCTGATGGGTCCCTGAGAGAGTATAAGATGCGTTCACAGCAGCTTTTACTTTAGCATCCATTCCCCCTCGGCCCATCCTCGATTTATCACCAAATGCAAGTACTCCTTGATATTTTTCTTTTACATATGTATGGAGCAGCTTTGAACGTGGATCACAAGGAGGGCCACTATAAAGGCCATCTACATCACTCAACAACACGAGAAGATCAGATTTTAGCTCCATAGTCAGTAGCGCTGCCAAACTGTTATTATCCCAAAAGATGCCAAAAGAATCCTACAAATGGTATCATAATCAGTATTAACAGATTTATTGGAGATGAAAAATACAGTAGTTCTATTTCTATATAATTTTTGTAAGTGTTTGCAACCTGTGTCATGGGCATGGCATTCTTTTTAACTGGTATATTGATCAAGTTTCTAAATTCATATGATAAGAAAACCAACAATTTGGTAGATTTGAAAAAATAAAAATAAAAATAAAAATGTTTTAACAGACTCTTTTTTGATAATTAAATCAGGATAGGCAAAGAAATAGAGATAGTAAGATAGTTAAGGAGCCTAAAATATGAAAAGCAATAGATTAAGTGGTTTCTATCAGAAGAAATATTGTTATGTCTTGCCAAAAAATAAAGCACAAAACAAAAAGGAACAACAAAAGAATGAAACAGAAAACCATATATGTAGTAAAGCCATTAACGGGCAGAGGTGAATACAGTTAAGTCACATACCTCATATGGAGCATATGCTGCAGAAAAAATATTTGGAAATTAAAAATCCAGCAAAATGACAAATGCATAACAATTTTAATGTTGTTCAAAACTGCAGAGCAATGAATATATATAGTTTATATTTACCTGGCTGAACAAGGTATCATAAAGCGCAATGAGGCCATTCTGTCCAACAGCTGCACATGCCTTTCCATCGAGTTCAACTTGAGCCTTTTGGAGATCAGCAAAACTGTAAAAGAAGTATACGAACTCCTTATTAGACAATTGATAAAAGTTTTAAAACAATCTTGAAAGATCGAAAGACTCGTACGTTGGTTGTCAATTACTAATCATCATGCCACAAGGTAGAAATTAATAACTATAAACTTCAAATGATGTAAAAACTACCAAAAGCAATTTATAGGAGAGGTTCCAACAGTATGTGTAAAACCTGATGGCCCTCTTTGACCAGAAGCCTGGACAGAAAGACACCAATGAATTGGGTGCCTTCCATTATAAGAATTTTCTTGGCACTTGATGCTGTAATATGTAATGCTCCTTTCGGCTGCCATACTTTCCTTTTATACTGCAACCATACATTAAAGAAATACATTATTCATATCCAGGAGAACAAAGAGTGTTGTTTGTGTACGAAATATGTGATCTCAACACATTGAGAGCATAAAGGGCTTGCTGTAGCATTGACTTGACATTTTGCAAGTACAATTTTCATGCCCAAAGAAAAAGGCAAAGCAAAAAAAAAAATTGTCCAAGAAATGTACTTTTAAATATGCCAAGTACATACTTAAATGCATCATCAGCACATATAAAGCTGACTGAGTGAATGGCAATCTGAATTCTGTCTCTATCATAATCCAATAATATGGCTACATAATATTCGAAAAATAAATAGAACTCTCATTTTTCCAGACGTAGAAAGTATCATAAATCTTATTAAACAATTATAAAATGAATTTGAAACTTCAATCTGGTGGACACACTAATGACTTGAATCCTCAAGTCTTGTTTGGCAACACAATTCCAATTCCAACTTCATGGAATTAATCTTCAATCTAGTGAACAGACTAATGACTAGAATACTGAAGTCATGTTTGGCAAGACAATTCCAATTTCATGGAATTGCAAATGTGCTTTCAATTACAATTCCTTTCGGAGCTTAGTATTGAGTGCCAATTGACAAACATACAGTTAAGCCTGTGAGTTTCCAAATACTAGCATATGGGTTTGGTACTTCTATTTGCAATAAATCAGATTATAAAACCCTCAATTTTTAATCAAAGACTTCACCTTTATGGTTTATAGATACAAAAATATGGAGGGAGAAAAAAAATTGTACCTGAATTGAGTAGCTCAATCTGATGCCATTGAAGTTAGAGAGTGATGAAGTGAGGAGAGAGAAAAAAGGATTTACTTTATGGTGCACCACTGCCCATGGTGCCTTTGGAGTAGTGATATGATGAATTTTGTTGGAACTGAAAATTTAAATGGGTTTTGAAGCAGCTGCCCCATCATCATCATAATCTTTTCTTCTTTGCATTGATTCTTTTTTATTCTTACAATTGGGATAATGCTCAAATTGATTGAAACAAGTCATACCATTCTGAAAACATCAACTGAGGATCCCATTCCTGTAAGCATCAGTATCAACTGAGGATATAGGTAAGAATTTTATGAACTAGCTTATAATGCGATTAAGTTAACTATGAAATCATTTTCTGAAACCATTTCCACCCAATATCATTGACTCAGAGTCTAACCATGAAATCAAAATCTCACATCTGTATAAATTTTATCAACATTGCCCACCTACGATTCCATACAACTTACAAGATCAACTAACCTTTTAGATTACAACAATCATTTACCTTCCTAATTAATTCCCATGTCATTATAAAGTTAGTTACTTTGACTAAAAATACAAAAAAAAATATATAATACCTACTTCACATTATTTGCAATTCCTCAACGATCATATAAAGATTCAACATTGCAGATCTCAAATTGGGTATAAAAGCCAAGTTTCTAAATACAATCCACCATTTTTAAAATTAAGAAAAAAAATAACAACAAATTCTTGCATATATAAAAAAGATCACTTACAGAATCAAAATTTAAAATTAATTAATTCCAGGAAACTAATTTTCTATAAGACATTTTGTTAAACATATAGCAAAACGCAAATCATTACATGAGGTTACACATTAACATATGAATTAAGGCATTACAAACATAAAGATATGATTCAAACCCAAGTTTCAGAATATGCTCTGTAGCATATGCAATTCAAAATCAAATCTAAATGGTGTTAAGAAACCAAAATTACACAGAAATCTATATACCTGAAGCCTCAAAGTGTTCCATTGAATAAGATCAAAAATTGAAACTTGAAAGCTATAAATTAGGGTTCTAATTTTATTGATTGGGGATTTTTGGTATAATAGAATTAAACAGAAATTGAGTCTGATTTTTGGATCAGAGGAGACGAGAAGTAGATGTTGATTTACCTCATGGCTGGATAAGAAATATTAAAGCTATACATATATATAGATTACTTAAGTGAAAGAGAAGATTAGAAGATATGAAAGAAAGAACTGACTTACGCACATCAATCTTCTTTGTGGGATGATTCAGTTTTCAGCCTCAAATCTCAGCCCCTCGAGACTAGAAACTTTTAATTTCTTTGTAAACAAAGCGACTGAAGAGTGAAGTCTAAAGAGATGAAATGGTAGACAACCAAACACGTAACGGCTAAACCTTTCCAGTTTCCACTCGCTTATCAATATTAAGGATCGAGTAAGTACACACCTGAAACGAGTAGGGTTCATCGAGTAAGGATCGAGTATGGATCAGATGAAAGAGGAAAGCTCGAACCCTAAAATGAGCGAACGATGTTGTGCTCATTTTCGAGTTTAGTATTATAACCCCAAAAACGAGCTTGGCTCATATTCGGCTCTGATACCTATCGAATCTGAGTCTCGGATCATATTTTTGGGTCGAATCCGAATCGGATACCGAACTACTCGAACTGATTTTCACCCCTATGTGAAGGTATGTTCTAACGAGTTGAATGCAATTAAAGATAAAACTTCACCAAATCTGTGGCATAAAAGACTTGGGCACATGAGTGAGAAAGGGTTGCAGATGTTAGCAAAGAGGTCCCTCATTCCTTTTGCTAAAGGTACTGTACTAAACTCTTGTGATTATTGTTTGTTTGGTAAGCAGAATAGAGTTTCTTTTAGTAGCTCCTCTAAAAGAAAATCTAAGTTACTTGAGAGAGTATATTCTGATGTATGTTATCCCATTGAGGTTGAGTCATTAGATGACATTAGATATTTTGCTACTTTTATTGATGATGCTTCACGTAAGGTGCGGGTGTTTTTGTTAAAAACAAAAGACCAAGTATTTTAGCATTTTCAGAGTTTCCATGCTATAGTTGAAAGAGAGACTGGAAAATTATTGAAGTGTCTTCGCAGTGACAACAGAGGGGAATGCACTTCAAAGGAGTTTGTAGCATATTGTGGTAAACACGGTATTCGTCATGAGCAGACAGTTCCTGGCACCCCACAACATAATGGTGTGGCTGAGAGAATGAACTGCACTATTATTGAGCGAGTCCGATGCTTGTTGAGAATGGCTAAGCTGCCTAAGTCATTTTGGAGTGAAGCTGTTCATACTGCTTGTTACCTGATTAACAGATCTCCATCAGCACCGGTGGATTTTCAGATTCCAGAGAAGATTTGGAGTGGTAAGGATGTGTCCTATTCTTATATGAGGGTATTTGGGTGCAAGGCTTTTGCACATATCCCCAAGGAACATAGATTGAAGCTTGATGACAAATCTACTCCATGTGTGTTTGTTGGCTATGGAGATGCAGAGTTTGGGTACAGGTTATGGGATCCAGTTTAGAGAAAATTATTCAAAAGCAGAGATGTGGTGTTTCATGAACACCAAAATTATGAGGATTTTGATAACATTACACAACCCAGAGATAATACTGTTTCAGACCTCAGCGGAGTTCCTTCGCCATTACAGAATGCCACAGTTAGAGAAGGAGGACATAATGAAGATGTGACTGATACATATTTGCACGATAGTGATGAGTCAGATGCAGAGAGTGTTGAGCAGGGGGAGCAATCCCCTCATCTTGATATTGAAGAACCTCAGCTAAGAAGATCCACGAGAGAACGTGTGCCATCAGTCAGGTATCCTTCATTTGAATATCTTTTAGTTGCTGAGGAGGGGGAGCCAGAAAATTTTCAAAAAGTTAGGACTCATAAGGAGAAGAGCAATTAGTTGAGATCTATGTAGGATGAGATGGATTCGTTGCACAAGAATCACACTTATGAGCTTACTACACTTCCAAAGGGTAGGAAAGCATTGAAGAATAAATAGGTGTTCAAGCTGAAAAAGGATGGTGAAAAACTAGTGAACTACAAGGCTCGGTTGGTCGTCAAGGGTTTTGCTCAAAAACAAGGTATTGACTTCGATGAGATTTTTTCTTCGATTGTGAAGATGACTTCTATTCGAGCAGTGTTGGGGTTAGTAGCTAGTATTGATCTTGAGCTTGAGCAGCTAGATGTGAAAACTGCATTCCTTCATGGTGATTTGAAGGAGGAAATCTATATGGAGCAGCCAGAGGGATTTGAAGTTAAAGGGAGAGAGCACTTGGTTTACAGGTTGAAGAAAAGTTTGTATGACCTGAAACAAGCTCCAAGGCAGTGGTACAGTGGTACATGAAATTTGATTCATTCATGATGGATCAAGGATACAATAGAACAGTTGCAGATCATTGTGTGTATGTCAAAAAGTTCCCAGATAGTAACTTCTTTATCTTGTTGCTATATGTAGATGATATGTTGATAGTTGGGCAAGACGTTAACATAATTCGCATGCTCAAGGGAGAGTTGTTTAAGTCTTTTGATATGAAGGACTTAGGCCCGACTAAACAAATTTTGGGCATGAAGATTGTTCGTGACAGGAAAGCTAAAAGATTGTGGTTGTCACAAGAGAAGTATGTTAAACGGGTGCTTGCAAGGTTCAACATGGGTGATGCTAAGCCAGTTAGCACACCACTGGCCAATCATATTAAGTTGACAAAGCGCATGTGTCCTTCTATTAAGGAAGGGAGAGATGATATGGTAACAGTTCCCTACTCCTCTGCTGTAGGGAGTCTTATGTATGCTATGGTTTGTACACGACCAGATATTGCTCATGCAGTTGGCGTTGTGAGCAGGTATTTGTCAAACCTTGTTAGAGAACATTGTGAAGCATTTAAGTGGATTCTCAGATACTTGAAAGCTACTTCCGATTTGTGTTTGGGGTTTGGTGGTTTTAGTCCAATCTTGGAGGGTTTTATAGATGCAGACATAGCAGGTTCTGAAGAGAAAAAGTCTACTTCAGAATATTTATTTACTTTTGCAGGGGGAGCTGTATCATGGCAGTCCAAGTTGCAGAAGTGTGTTGCTTTGTCTACAACTGAGTCTGAATACATTGCTGCTACAGAAGCAGGCAAGGAGATGTTATGGTTGAAACGGTTTCTCCAAGAGTTGGGTTTGACAAAGGACGAATATGTTGTTTATTGTGATAGTCAAAGTGCAATTGACTTAACCAAGAATGCCACGTATCATAATTGTACCAAGCACATTTCTGTTCGTTATCACTGGCTTCGAGAAGTGAAGAAAGTTCATACCGAAGAGAACCCCTCAGACATGTTGACAAAAGTTATAACTTGTGACAAATTGGAGTTTTGCAAGGAATTGGTCGGGATAGATTCCAAGTGACGGGGTCACGGTGGAAGCCCCCTCTCATGGATTTGGAGGGGGAGATTGTTGGGTTTGGATTAATTATTTTTCTCTAAACCGAGTTGGATTTTGATTTAGTCAACACGTGAGCATTGGTTTTTTACCGAATCCAGTAAGGAGCAAATTTTTTTAAAAGCAAGCAAGAATCAAGGGAATATATATATATATATCTCTTATATGGAAAAGGATTTGGATGGCGTGAATTCCAAGCCAACATGAATTAGAATTCAGGGAGTATATATCTGAAGTCTATCATGAATCATCTAGGAGTGCTTTTCAAATCCGAAGTCAACTTGGTGCATCAGGGAGTATATATATATATATATATATATATATATATATATATATATATATATAGGGCTCTGTGAGGCATAATTATTACTCAAAAATTTTGAGTGCTCTGTTTTGATAGGAATACACGGAACAGAGAGGAAAGGAAAGAAAATCGGTGAGTGCAAAAGAAAAAGTGCAGTAAATTGAGAGGGCTTTTGGTGAAGGTTTATTCACAGGTTGTCATCATCTTTTCGGATCAATTAATTGCTGGAAGACTTTAATTAATTCGGAGGTTTTTCGTGTTATAATTGAAGGAGTTTTTCCAACAAAGTGTGCCCTATAGGAACAACAATGGTCAAACCAGGGTAAAAGTGGTGGTCAAGGTGTAGCCTCAAGCACCATTAGTCAATGGAAAGTGGGTGCACAAAGTACTGGAATGGTTCCATGTTCCCTTTTGAGATCAAGTAGAACAGGGGGATCAGACCCAGTGACAAGAACAGGTGGTGCTAATGAGATTGATGGGTGTCTGAAAACCAAAGGGGAAGATGACAAGCTGGTAGATATTCCAGTAGTTTATGCACCTACTATGACAAACACAAACAAGAAAAGAGGTAGAAAGTCCATAATCGAATCCGTGCATGTTATGTTTCTTACAATGATAGTTTATATAAGAGATGAGTATGACTTTATGAGCCCTTCAAAAAGGTTAGAATCAGAACCAGAGTTGAGTGACTTTGATAAGGATAGAGAAGAAAGTTGTTTTTTCTATTGATCAAGTGTGGGCTTGTTATGATTCAATTGATGGAATGCCTAGACTCTATTCCCAGGTCAGGAAAGTCCTTTCATATTGATTTATATTAGAAATTACTTGGCTAAATTCTGACCCTGAGGACCAATGCGAGATTGATTGGGTAAAAGAGGGCTTACCTGTTGCCTGTGGCAAATTTACACATGGAAAGACTGCAATAAGTTGTGATCATAGTGAATTTTCTCATCAAATATTTTTATGAAAGTTGTACTAAAGGTTCTTACAAGATATATCCTAGAAAGGAGGAGACTTGGGCGCTCTTCAACGACTGGGATATCAGTTGGAAATCTGAAGCTGGGATATCAGTTGGAAGTCTGAACCAGAAAATCATGAAGATTACGTATATGAAATTATGGAGATTCTCTCAGATTATTCCCATCATATTAGCATACACGTCTCTTACCTAGAGAAGGTAGAAGGATTTGTCCCTCATTTCTGATACGATCCAGTGAATTACTTGGATTTTCCCACCAAATTCCCACGTTTAAAATGACTGGAGCCGAGAGAGAGGGTGTCCCAGTAGGTTCTTTTGTACCTACCAACATTAATGAGTTTTGTCACGCTCGCAAGGAGATGATTGAAACTGAAAGCATGAGTGCTAAAGAAAAGCAGATTGCTCGCACCTCAGACTCTTTGACCAATAATGCTTCACCAACTAGCTCAGCACCAAACAAGAGAAGCTGGGAAGACGATATCAAGGTCTACCACAGTGAAGGTCAAGGATTCTATATGAAATTTAAGTTGATGGCGATTTTTGCACGATCTTTCTGAGTTTCAGTCTTTTTATATTGTTAGATCGTTGTCATTTTCCTTTTTGATGCTGTTTCTAAATATAGATGTATATAGTATTTTGGTGTGTGCCTCTTGATGCTGTTTGTAAATATATAAGAGTATTTTGGTGTGTAGTTCTGTTCTTTGCTCTGTCCTTTCTGTGACTTGGGTTGTATGTTTTGCCTAGGATAAGCCTGCATATATGATTTGGTTTCTTTAATCAAGCTTGTTAACGCCAAGATTTGTCCACACACTCCAATCACTAAAGTGTATCCAACCTTGCACAGAGTAAACACCGAAAGCTTGACGGCTTGGGTCGCCGAGGGATAACTCTGATGTGAGAATTAGTACAGGCCGAAACAAGGTTAACAATGGAGGCTTAACACTCTAGTGCTGGAAAATAATAATTTACATGTGCCTTAAAATCAGAGAAAAACGTTGTATTATAATGTTTTCACCACCTTCATGAAATCCTTCTCCGAATCAGATTAAGGTTCTCACCCAAACAACCATTCTTTAATAGGATTGCACCGAATCTCCTAGAATTAAGGAAATTGATTTATAACCCAAAACTTCCTTCCATATCTAGAGACCAAATATAATTAGGAACCTTAATCTACAAATCCCCCGTCTACCAAAACAACTCCTAGTCCAAGCCCCCATGACACCATAGGGATAACAACCCACTATAATTCATAGGCCCGAATATCCTTAGCCCAACATTGCCCCCCCAGTCTTCCATCAAATAGAATATTTGATGGAAGATTATTCAAAACATGGCCCATCGAGCAACAAGGACGCCCAAATAAGGCCCAATCACCAAAGCGCCCCAACACTGGATAATAAACTGACCCTTTAAATCCACAATTCAAATGCCATCACAAGCCCTATTAATGAGCCGCCCTCGAGATTCAGGAATAACTGAAAAGACAAAATTATAAAACTCCTTTTCCCCCAATTCAAACAGTTTCACCAGCTTATTTCAAAATCAAGGATAATGAAAGTGTTATGAAAGTGTTAGTTGATTTTTTCAAAATCAACCAACACTTTGGAAGAGAGAGAGAGAGCTTGGAGAAGATGGAGAAGGAAGAGAAGGAGAATGAATGACCGGATCGAAAGTGTTCATGAAATAGAAAAGATAGCGAATCGCCGCTTTTGTCTAAAGGAAGAAAACTAAGGAAGGAAGGTATTAAAACCTAACTTTTAAGTTAGATTTTCTTTAAATTTTATATGTTGAAAATATAGCTTAATGAGAATAAGAAGTAAGTGATGTTTCATATGGTTGAAATCATTGAGAAAAGAAGAAATAAGAATTAGAAGTTTATTTTATAAATTTTTTAAGGAAATATAAGATTCGTAATGAATTTGAACGATCCGAATGAATCATATGAACAATTCGGTGAAATTAGAAAGGAATGATGTTTTATAACATCAAATTCCAAGGAAAAGTGAAATCGTAATAAAAATATCGATTAAAAATGAAGAACGAGCGAAGAACACGAAGAACGTTGTTGATGGACAAATTTAAAACCATCATAGTATAACTTATTGTCGATGGACAAGTTTAAAACCATCGCGTATAAGTTAGTTGCTTATTGCTTGGTTAGGAACGGTAGAAACGTTCATGAAGAACGGATTGAACAAAGCTATAACGAAGTTATTGCAAAAATTTCGTAAAAGACGAACGAGAAATAGAAAGTGTGTAAATGAACCCAAGTGTGTAGGGTTTCATAAAAAAGTAAGAGAACGTAAAAAATGTGAGTCGTAGACTCAAGACCGAACGAGTTCCGAGTTCGGATGACTGAATTACGGACGAACGAACGAAGAACGTTAATAACGTAAAACGAACAAGGGATGAAGATTAGGCCAATTGAATGGCATGTTAACAGATTCAGAATAAAGTTCTGTCAGAGGGGAATTAAAGTACGTAAGATAAGGAAAAGAATGGTTTTAGAACGACCTCGTTCCAAGTTATAACGAAGAAGTTATGAGATTTCGAAGTCAGCGTCTCAAGCATGTAAAAGACTTAGAAAATTTTTTCCAAGTTTGAAGCTCGGCGCCGCAACACCAGCTGAGCCTTGAGAGGCGGTGCCGCAGTGCGAGCTCGGGCCATCAGCTACTGCTGAGTGGCACCGCAGCATGAGAAAGAAAGAGGGACTTGGCACCGCAGTGCCAAACCAGGAAAGAGAATGATGTAGGCTCGCGCCGCAGCGCGAGAGGAAGGCAGGGACCCGGCGCCGCAACGCCGGTGTAGGGCAAGGCCCAGTAATGAGCTTTTAAGTGCTCAATTACTGAGGAATGTGCAAGAAAGAAATATGAACATGTAGTTCACCTAATGTAACACTTAAATAAGTGATTTAAACCTTTAATGAAGGTTGAACGGAGAGATTGAACGGGATTAAAAGACGAAGAATGTAATGAACGTAAACACAACGTAGTTGCGATGAAAGATCGGTCTTAGCATACAACGAACAGTATGACTTCAACATTAAGAAAGAATAATGAACATGGGGTTCATGTAATAGATAACGAATGAAAGCCGTAACGAACATTAATGAGATTTAATGAAAGTCCGAATGTAAGTCGGATAAAGAAGATGGAATGAATGAAAACGTTCAACAATTTAGCCGACGTAAGGGTTGAGTGTACGTAAATATTAAACGAACAAGAACCTACACCCAGTGTATGGTTTGACCGTAAGGTAATGAAGACTAAGATTAAACCTGTGAATGGTAAAGAAACTGAATTAATAATGTGTAACGTTAAGAAGCCGAGTTATTAATAATAACTTGGATAACGTTTCGAGTTAAATGAATCGGACGTTGTAAGGTATGAATAAGTTAATATAAAATGTTTAATGCTATAACCTTATAGTATTGATATTGAATGATCGTTCTGAGTATACAAAAGGCTGTATGACTTAGACGATAAAGAATGAATCCTGAGGTATGGCATTTAGTTGCCAGAAAGCTATAAGGATTAGGAAGCAACTTAACGAACATTATAGTTTTAATGGTTCGGATAAGTTAAGATAAAATTTAGGTTGTGGTACAATCGTATTCTTTGATGGTTGACATATGGGAGCTAGGATAAATAATTCCTTCAGAGAGCGGAGGTATATAAGAAACTGGCGACCGATCTAACTCACTGTGAAAGACAGTGTAGACGAGACGGGAACTTGTTTGTTGGTTGTTTGTGGAAAAACACTCAGAGTACCATATGGACTACTAGTAGAGACGCGATTTTTGCTGAGTCGTAGAAGGGTTATAAGAAAGAAGATAAGAATATAAATCATCAAAGATGATGAACGTATGAGTAAGACATCTCCGTATGTCATGAAGTCGTAAGCCGGTAAAGAAAGTTGGTCGCGTAAACTTAGATTTACAAGAACGCGAACCTTAAGAAGTAAATTTAAGTAAACCAATGCGTAAGTCAAGTATGTGACTAATTGGTGTATGTGCTTTTTCCTTATGTGTTATATAGGGATTGGAATGAGCAGTTCAGTGTAAGATGTAGCTGTGCGTAAGGCAAGTTTCCTAACTTCATTCATATTACATGAATGCTAGTTTCTTAAATTTTTTAGATGTTGAACTTGAGAAGTCTTGTCTATGTGCATATGTGCGATATATGTATAAGGTGGTAGTATGTATGAGGCCTTGTGCCATAATTTGAACACTTCAGTGTTTCTTTGAGATGAACTGTTCTGTGGTTGAACTGTTCAATATGAGTATGTTCTGTATATACATGAACCATTATTGTTAAGTCTGTGCTAATGATTCTAGCATGACAGGATATGTATAGAAAAAGGTAGAAGAATGAAAGTAATTCAAAGAGTATGTGATGCATGTTTTAAAATGATAGGAATCGAGATTATTCCTATTGTTCAAGCTGCTTCATAACCTTTGTTCAGTTATTGAAGTCTTAAAAGAATGTTTAAGTTCTTGAAGTTGTTTATTCAACTGCTATGACTTGTTGGGAAATTGAATGCTCACACTTGCTTTAAATAAAAAACATTTTCAGCATACGAATAGAAGAACTTAAGGATCCCATAAAGATCAAGCTGATCAGTATCCAGAAGAAATGCCATTCAGTATGTGAATGTGCGTGAAGATCAAGCGAAGACTTGTAATGTAGATTAGTTTAATAAACTGTTATGTATCCTTGGTGGCGGATAAAAGTCACTCTTGTAAGATGAAATGAATAATGTATTTATCATTATTGTAATGAAAGAGGTTATAAGGTTTTAGAATCTGGGATTTGAGAATGTATGTTGTTATATTTCACTATATAATTATGTATGTTTGGAAGATGATGTACTCGTGACGCACAGAATTTGGGTGTGAAGATAGACTGTATTTTGGGCCGTGACAAGTTGGTATTAGAGTTGATAGGTTATAAACCTTAGGTATGAGTACCTAAGACTATAATCGTAAAGAGAATGATAAAAAGATCGTTGACTTAAACGATTAAGGAAGAAGATCACCACGTGATCATATTGAATCATAATAATAGTTGTTTTGTTAAACGATGGATGATTTATAGCTAATGCTATAAATGAATGTACGGGAAGAAGAACTCAGATTGAGTTGTAAAGGTTAGCATACGAATTAAAGAAAATTCGTATTAAGTAAAGAGAAAGTTAGAAGTTCTAAGATTTCGATTGAGGACTCATGTGATAGCTGAGTTGTATGAACCTTTGTTATGGGCAGAGGTTTGTGCTTTGGAGTAACAACTGCTTAGCTTATTACAGTGATAATCATCGGAATAGTATGTTACGCTATCAATGTGTATATGACAAGAAGGTGAATCTTTTCTCATGTATATGTATGATAGGTAAAGAATGTTAAGATAGGTGCGAGTTCTTGAAACTCATACTTATGCAAAGTTTGTGACTCATAGTTATATGCTATGTTTCTGAGCCCTAAGCATATGGATAGTCCTTGATTTGTTCTTGGATTACATATTGCGAAGATAAGTTCTTAAACACATATGGTTGAAAGTTCCTAAACGCATAAAGTGTGGTAAGTTGATGAACTATACTAAGGTATAGGAATGTTAGACTGAAAATGAAGTATTTTCAGTATGCTTAGCATTGAAGGTGCTAGAGAAGATTAAGTATTGTCGCAAGTAAGACAATGAAGGAAGATGGTGAAATAAAATATTCCAAGTCATCTAGCTATGCTAGATTTCGAAGTTTATTGAAATCGTGCTTGTATGTGAGTTTTGAAAAAGGAAAGAATTGGTTCAACTTTTAGAACTAATGGATTTTAAAAGAACTATTCTTGGTATGTCTATGCTAATTGCTTCGGCTAGACAAAAATTGATTTGAAATATCAAAATAAATTTTATATCATCAATGCATTTGATGTAAAGATGGTAAACGGATGGAGTTATTAATGCAATTAAACCTAGTGTTGGATTTGATCTTATGATTAACAACCCGCTATGGTATGATGTATAATGATGAAGTCATAAACTGACGAAGTCCTCAACATACTGTGAAAAGTACAGTATCATGACGTCATGTAACGTTTTGATGTATTGTAAAAGAATTTAAAGAAGAAGTTGATGTCAATTGATTTGACTAGATGAATGTTTCAAGTTGATGTCCAATTTATTGGTATGGTTTAAGCTACTTGATTTGGCTACGATGAATAGTATGTCATGTTATAAGAAAATCGAGCTTTCTTTGAAAAAGTTATGCCAAGCCAAATTATTTTGGTGCGAAATCTGATGAATGAGTCTGAGGTGAACATACTCCGAAATGGGGTTATACGATGGGTTGATCACCTACATATAGAAGAGGTAGTTTACTTTCTTTGTGATTTTAAACTGACCGTTAAAGAAGGGTTTACAGCGAAATGTTGTTTAACCTAGTAAGAGTTCATGGTCGATTTGACCCCTCAGCAAAAGTATGAAATGTTTTAAAGAAATTCTTATGTTCCTCGTTATTCCTTCTACTTCATGATTCTTGATAAGTTATGAAGGTTAGGGAATGATTGAACGATAGGAACTTATTTGAAGAGAAGTTGAGAAGAAGGGTAAGCTAAAATTTCGAGGATAAAATTCTGTGAAGAATGGGTGAATGTAATAACCCGAGAAAGGGTGTGGTTTTAAGAAATTTTGAGGACAAAATTTTTATAAGGGGGGAAGGATGTGACAACCCAGAAAATCAGATTGTCCAGAATTTAAGTTTAAAGAATTAGTTATTAATAAAATAAATTTTTATTAATACTATTCCATGCTATGTGTTTATTAATTGTTCTATAACCTAGAATGATTATAAGTCGGGAGTATTCTAGCTACGAGCTAGACTGGAAGAGTAAGAATTTTCAAGATGAAAATAAAAATTTTTCGGGAAAAAAAATATTTCCGGAAAAAAAGACGAAATAGGCATTATTCACCCGACGAAGCCTAAGGGTTAGGGTTTGAATAACCTAAGCCTTTTTGAGAGTTCGGTATGTCGAAATGACATTCCGTCGAAATATTTGATGATAATATATCGTGAAAAGTTAAGTAAGCCGATAAAAGTTTTTCTCAAAAAAAGTGCAGAAATCGGACGAAATAAAAATGACGAAAAGTATTGTTATGTACTTTTCATCTGTTTAGCTACGTTAGGGGACAATGTGAAGGAAAACGCTTAGCCTCAAAAAGTGTTTTTCAGTTTTTCGGAGTTCCGAAGAATGTGTAAAAGTTAAACTGTAGAGGAAAGACGAAATATCCAAAAATATTTAGATTCCGAGAATCGCAGTTCTTAAAACTGTCGGACGAATTCTGTAAGACGAAAGCACGAAGCTTCCCAGGGAAGCTTCGTGAATAGTAAAGAGGTGTATTGAGGTGGGAATAGTAAATCTAGGGGCAAAATAACTATTTTGCCCCTAGCTTTGATAATCTATATAATGAAAGTGCTAGTTGATTTTTTCAAAATCAACCAACACTTTGGAAGAGAGAGAGAGCTTGAGAGCTTAGAGAAGATGGAGAAGGAAGAGAAGGAGCATGAATGACCGGATCTAAAGTGTTCGTGAATTAGAAAAGCTAGCGAATCGCCGGTTTTGTCTAAAGGAAGAAAACTAAGGAAGGAAGGTATTAAAACCTAACTTTTAAGTTAGATTTTCTTTAAGTTTTATATGTTGAAAACATAGCTTAATGAGAATAAGAAGTAAGTGATGTTAGGAATGATTTCATATGGTTGAAATCATTGAGAAAAGAAGAAATAAGAATTAGAAGTTTATTTTATAAATTTCTTAAGGAAGTATAAGATTCGTAATGAATTTGAACGATCCGAATGAATCATATGAACAATTCGGTGAAATTAGAAAGGAATGATGTTTTATAACATCAAATTCTAAGGAAAAGTGAAATTGTAATCAAAATATCGATTAAAAATGAAGAACGAGCGAAGAACACGAAGAACACACGAAGAACGTTGTTGATGGACAAATTTAAAACCATCATAGTATAACTTATTGTCGATGGACAAGTTTAAACCATCATGTATAAGTTAGTTGCTTATTACTTGGTTAGGAACAATAGAAACGTTCATGAAGAACGGATTGAACTAAGCTATAACGAAGTTATGGCGAAAATTTCGTAAAAGACGAACAAGAAATAGAAAGTGTGTAAATGAACCCGAGTGTGTAGGGTTTCATAAGAAAGTAAGATAATGTAGAAAACGTGAGTCGTGGACTCAAGAGAGAACTAGTTCCGAGTTCGGATGACCGAATTACGGACGAACGGACGAAGAACGTTAATAACGTAAAACGAACAAGGGATGAAGATTAGGCAAATTGAATGGTATATTAACGGATTCAGAATAAAGTTCTGTCAGACGAGAATTAAAGTACACAAGATAAGGAAGAGAATGACTTTTAAACGACCTCGTTCTGAGTTATAACGAAGAAGTTATGAGATTGCGAAGTCAGCGTCTCAAGCATGTAAAATACTTAGAAAATTTTTTCCAAGTTTGAAGCTCGGCACCACAGCGCCAGCTGAGCCTTGAGAGGCGGCGCTGCAGCACGAGCTCAGGCCATCAATTACAGCTGAGTGGTACAGCAGCGCAAGAAAGAAAGAGGGACTTGGCACCGCAGCGCCAAACCAGGAAAGAGAGTGACGTAGGCTCGCGCTGCAACGCGATAGGAAGGCAGGGACCCGGCGCCGTAGTGCCGGTGCAGGGCAAGGCCCAGTAATGAGCTTTTAAGTGCTAAATTACTGGGGAATGTGGAAGAAAGAAATATAAACATGTAGTTCACCTAATGTAACACTTAAATAAGTGATTTAAACCTTTAATGAAGGTTGAACGGAGAGATTAAACGAGATTAAAAGACGAAGAAAGTAATGAACGTAAACGCAACGTAGTTGCGATGAACGATCGGTCTTAGCATACAACGAACAATATGGCTTGGACATTAAGAAAGAATAATGAACGTGGGGTTCATGCAATAGATAACGAATGAAAGTCGAAACGAACATTAATGAGATTTAATGAAAGTCTGAATGTAAGTCGGATAAAGAAGATGGAATGAATGAAAGCGTTAGACAATTTAGCCGACGTAAGGGTTGAGTGTACGCAAATAGTAAACGAACAAGAACCTACACCCCGTGTATGGTTTGACCGTAAGGTAATGAAGACTAAGATTAAACCTGTGAATGGTAAAGAAACTGAATTAAAAACGTGTAACGTTAAGAAGCCAAGTTATTAATAATAACTTAGATGACGTTCCGAGTTAAATGAATCAGACGTTATAAGATACGAATAAGTTAATATAAAATGTTTAATGCTATGACCTCATAGTATTGATATTGAATAATCGTTCTTAGTATACAAAAGACTGTATGACTTAGACGATAAAGAATGAATCCTGAGGTATGGCATTTAGTTGCCAGAAAGCCATAAGGATGAGGAAGCAACTTAACGAACATTATAGTTTTAATGGTTCGGATAAGTTAAGATAAAGTTTAGGTTGTGGTACAATCGTATTCTTTGATGGTTGACATATGGGAGCTGGGCTAAACATTTCCTTCAGAGAGTGGAGGTATATACGAAACTAGCGACCGATCTGACTCACTGTGAAACACAGTGTAGATGAGACGGGAACTTGTTTGTTGGTTATTTGTGGGAAACCACTCAGAGTACCATATGGACTACTAGCAGAGACGCGATTTGTACTGAGTCGTAGAAGGGTTATAAGAAAGAAGATAAGAATATAAATCATCAAAGATGATGAACGTATGAGTAAGACATCTTCGTATGTCATGAAGCCGTAAACCGGTAAAGAAAGTTGGTCGCGTAAACTTAGATTTACAAGAACGCGAACCCTAAGAAGTAAAGTTAAGTAAACCAATGCGTAAGTCAAGTATGTAACTAATTGGTGTATGTGCTTTTTCCTTATGTGTTATATAGGGATTGGAATGAGCAGTTCAGCGTAAGCTGTAGCTGTGCGTAAGGCAAGTTTCCTAACTTCATTCTTATTACATGAATGCTAGTTTCTTAAACTTTTCAGATGTTGAACTTGAGAAGTCTTGTCTATGTGCATATGTACGACATATGTACAAGGTGGTAGTATGTATGAGGCCTTGTGCCATAATTTGAACACTTCGGTGTTTCTTTGAGATGAACTGTTCTGTGATTGAACTGTTCAATATGAATATGTTCTGTATATACATGAACTATTATTATTAAGTCTGTGCTAATGATTCTAGCCAGACAGGATATGTATGGAAAAAGGTAGAAGAATGAAAGTAATTCAAAGAGTATGTGATGAATGTTTTAAAATGATAGGAATCGAGATTATTCCTATTGTTCAAGCTGCTTCATAACCTTTGTTCGGTTATTGAAGTATTAAAAGAATGTTTAAGTTCTTGAAGTTGTTTATTCAACCGCTATGACTTGTTGGGCAATTGAAGGCTCACACTTGCTTTAAATGAAAAACATTTCCAGCGTACGAATAGAAGAACTTAAGGATCCCGTAAAGATCAAGCTAATCGGTATCCAGAAGAAATGCCATTCAGTATGTGGATGTGCGTGAATATCAAGCGAAGACTTGTAATGTAGATTTGTTTAATGAACTGTTATGTATCCTTGGTTACGGATAAAAGTCAGTCTTGTAAGATGAAATGAGTAATGTATTTATCATTATTGTATTGAAAGAGGTTATAAGGTTTTAGAACCTGGGATTTGAGAATGTATGTTGTTATATTTCACTATATAATGATGTATGTTTGGAAGATGATGTACTCGTGACGCACGGAATTCGGGTGTGAAGATAAACCGGATTTCAGGGCGTGACAAAAAAGACAACACCAAACTAAAAGAACAACTAGCAGCAACCGAAGCAATTCAAAAAACCCCTTCTGAACAAAACGACGAAATCACAAAAGAAAATGAACTGCTGAGGCAGAACAACCAAACCCTCACCCGCGAAATCTTTGAGAGAAGGAAGAAAGAGCAAACACATCTACAACTCCAAGTTGCCGTAGAAAAAGAACTCCGAGAGCTCAAAGACCTCGGCCCACCCATAACCGACGAACTACGAAACCAAATCCGCAGTGACTATCAAAGATCTCCCAAACTCACCAACGAAATTGTACAAATGTATGCCTGTAACACCTCCTTTCCGAAAAGGAAAGGGAGGTCACGTGCAAAGCACAACAAACCTCAAAATAAGTAAACAGGGCACTAATAACTTCACAATATTAATAACGATATTCATCAATGAAGTACTAAATATAATTCTTCAACTAGAGTCAAAATAATCAAAACAAAAAAAAAATCGAATCAACCTAGATGGTCAAAGGCAACACTCTCATCACACTAGCCCTGAATTACTCCTGCAAACCCGCCGAAAGAAAAAACACAGCATGAGTTAATTGCCCAGTACAGATATAAAGATACAAAAGATATACAACTAAAATACAAAATCAACAGAGATAAAATATTGCTTCCGACAAAAAATAAAATATCTAAAAATTTGAATAGAATATATCTGAACCAACAGAATTAACGAAACAAACAAAAGAGTAAAGAAATATTGAACCAAAATAACAAATCCAATTAATTGAATTGAACATAACAGAACAAAACTAATACAATAAAATAATAGGCTGAATCAAATGGCTGGGTGTTATTTCATACCAAGTGAGCTCAAAAATATACATTGCCACACAGGCAAGTCAAAACAATGCCACACATGCAAGTTAAAATAATGCCACACAGACAAATTAAAAATTAGATCATGAATCCATATGTATGCAAATCGGATAGGTGTGTTTGGCACAACATCACCAATCCGCAGAACAAAAAACTAGGGTTAACCCATACGCCTCCCACAACAAAACACCAAATGGCCCACTTCCTCCAGAGCCCAAACGGAGACGTCGTGGACTAATCACACTGCCACAGAAAGTGTCATCTCGTGCCAAGACGACATGCCTGTGGTACCCCCACATGTGGTTATAGCTCAGGTATACCCTACGGTATATTCTAACAAAAATATCATGTCACAACACATGCGACATAATACCAATAAAATAGATACCGTGTCACAACATGCAGCACAATATCCACAGAAATGAGATTCTAATGTATATGTTGAACCTGATCAAATCATAATGTCTCCAAAAGAAGGTAACAACATATATCGCTCTACAAATATCAAAATAAATACTAGACATGATAACCTAATTCAAAGAGTACAAGCAGGAGTCCAATGTGTCAACTCCAAAATGAAACAAATATATGAATTTCACAAGCACAATTATGTGAATTAATAACAAAATTTGAAACGAGGAACAAAACGAACAAATCAAATTTAACAAAAGTATCGCTGAAAGAGTACGAAATCCGTACCTGGATTAAGTAATGAAATATCTAAAATTTATTTTCCAAATTAAACTTGTTAACCTCCCTTCGCCCGATCTAATCACAAAAATAATATATATTACTTAAGTAAAATTGTACATATTATTATCTAACTTTTTGTTTTACCAAGTCAAACTGTCATAATAACATTATTCTTATTATTCTTATTTTAAACAATTTATTCATTAATTCAAACTTGTATAATATAAGATAATACCATTAACATTAACATTAATTTGTGCTAACAAGGACCACACCAAGATATTACACTAAGATTACATCTATAGACATTCATAGTGAATTTAACTCGCCACCCAATCCCACCAATTTTAAAAGCAGCCAAGTTTATCATTATTAATAAAACATATAGTACTGATTTTACCCCAATCTAACAATAAGTATTGCCAGAATACATACTGATGATATATAGATGTTACCCTCGAGTGCAGTAACCATTATAATTAATTTAATAATAATAATAAAAAACTTAGTTAAAGATGCTTCCTATAATTACTATAAGTATTCATGAAAGCTATTTGTCATTCCTAATTCTATTAGATTTATACCAGAGTGGCTTACACCATATTTATTATTAGTATAATGCATCATAGATGAATAATTCTCAATTGTAGTTATACCTGTCAATTTGCTTCCCCTGTTCCCGAGCTCCTATTCGATTTTTCGCCGCAGTCGTATTCTTTTCTTCTTTTTTTCTTGCTCCTCAGTTTAGGTTTTATTTCTTTATTATTATATTTTATTATTTCTCCTAGTTTTAATAGGATTTTATATTACCCACTTACAAATTAAATCAAAATAGTTTTAAGGCCAAATTCAACGAAATCCCTTACTTATTTTAGTTCATATAATATAAATACAATTTGACCCAAACATAAGAAAAGCCCAATTAAAATATTTAAAATATGAAATTAAAAGTCATTTATCAAATTTTTTTTCTGGGCATTACAATGCCGAAGGCTACGAAGCAGCCCGAAGCAAAGAAAAAGCCAAACTTGCTGCTGTTGCGCTGAATCCATTACTCCTCGATTCTTCTGATGACAAAGACGAGGACACTGCTGAAGATAACCCCCCCCACAAACATAGCTTCGAACTTGTAAATATACAATCTTGTAATCTTTTTTTATATTTCAATGAAATACAAACTTTCTTTTTATTCTTCCATAAAAACTTTACATAGCTGCTTTGCAAAACAATTACTACCAACAATCAATAAAAATTAACCAATTAAAAAAACAGAACCCAACACTTAATGATTATGTTCACCACCAAAGGGTCGAGCAGATCCCTCCAAACAATCATGTTCACCGCCAAAGGGTCGAAGAAATCCCACTGAACCTCCAAACTATCATGTTCACCGCTAAAAGGTCAAACAGATCCCTCCAAACGATCCTGTTCACCGCCAAAGGGTCGAACAGATCCCACCGAACCTCCAAGGATATTCTACTAATTTTAGGGATTATAGAAGCAATACTTATCAAAATAAGTGTAGACTTAGGAATGTGAAATGAAATAATATCACTTACATACTATAGAGTATGGAAAAAAATAATATTCCTTACGAATATTGAACGAAAATAATATCCTTTACGAGTATGAAGAAAATGATATCCCTTTACCATATTATAAAAAATAATACCCTTACCTTAGTAGGAGACTAAATCTAACTGGTATAGCGGAGATAATTTTGAGAAAAACTTGCACTATTTGTTGCACTCAAAGTATGCTTATACATAAAAGAAATACGCATAATATTATAGAAGAAGAATTCTCTGATTCTGATGTGATTTTCATTTCTTAACTAAGCATCCTATTTGTTGGAGAATGGCAAGGTAATATTTAAGAAAATAATCACGGGCGCATAGTAACAATTTCACGGGCAAAGAATTCAGCGAAAATTTGATTTCACTATTCATCACCGTGAAATAAAATATTCTAATAAAATAAAAATTTTAAATAGAGTATAATATATTTTATTTATAATCTAATAAAACGAATAACTTTATATATAATATAAAAAAGTATTCTATTTTATATAAAAAAATTTCTGTTTTATTACTATTATAATAATATTAAAACAAAACTAAGACAACTTTCTATCGGCGATTTTGAAAAATGAGTAAGTGGGGTCCATGTAATAAGCCAAACTTATAACAAATACTTCATGACAAACCCCTCTATTTATATCAAAAATAAATAAATATTTACCACAAATCACTTATCTTCAATAAACACATCTTAATCTTTCAACAATTATTCATCATTAATATTACAACTCACAAAATTGATAACCAGATCATTCTCAGGAAAGAGGGGGCTTTCCAATAAGGATTTCTCCTTATTGATGCGCAATTAAACAACCTAACCCCTTTCCTCAATAGAACTTTCTAGACATTGTCAATAATACACATAATAATATGAATAACTGTGTCGTCTCAATTATTGATTTAATAATATAAAATATTGTGCAGATGATACTGTGATAATAATTGAATCAATAATATGAGATACTATGCACCAACTACTGTGGCAATTATTAAATGAACTGAGTGACTTCTTACGTAACCATTAATAATCAAAGATATTGTACAATACCGTGTGCTACTGTGCAACTACGCGTATTACTGTACTTTTATCACCGGGTATTTCAACAGTTTAACAGTAAAAGTCTTGCTGTTATTTTTATAAAAAGGTTATTTCTGTCGCTTTCTATATCCGACAGTCATTCTGTTGTGGGGTCCATCAATGATTGTCCCGTCGTACGAATATTCCTCGATAAAAAGAATATTTTCTGACCAAACGAATATTTTATGACAACTTGCTTACTTGAAAAATTTGTACATATCACCCATAACTATAACATTATATCAAACCATAATTTATTATTCAAAATAATATTTATAGAAGTCACTCAGTTTTATTCAATTATTGCCACAGTAATTACTGTATAGTATATCATATTATTGATTCAATTATTATCACAGTATCATCTGCACAATATTTTATATTATTAAATCAATAATTGAGACGACAAAGTTATTCATATTATTATTTGCATTGTTGACGATGTCTAGAAAGTTCTGTCGAGAAAAGAGGTTTGGTCACCTAATTGCGCGCTAATAAGAAGAAGTCCTTATCGAAAAGCCCCCTCTTTCTTGGAAATGATCTGGTTGTTAATATTGTGAATTATAATATTAATAATAAATAATTGTTGATCAAAAATGTGTTTAGTGAAGCCAAGTGAATTGAGATAAATAGAGGGGATTTTTATGAAGTATTTGTTATAAATTTGGCTTATTACATGGACCCCCACTTATGCATTTTTTAAAATCGTTGGGAGAAAGTTATCTCAGTTTTTATTTTATAGTAATAAAACAGAAAACTTTTTATAAATAGAATATATTATATTTTATTATATTGTATAGTATTTTTACTATGCAGTATAGTACTGTATAGTGTCTGCGTAGTGTTTGTATAGTATTTTTACTATGCAGCATAGTGCTGCATAGTAAAATCATGTGATTTCATAATTCGTCCGTGAAATTCAGTTACTGTTTACCCGTGATTCTTCCCCTACTGTGCGTCCAAATAGTATCCTGTCATTCTCCTATAAATAGGATGCTTAGTTTAGAAATAAAAATCATACCAGAATCAGAGAATTTTTCTTCTATAATATTGAGCATATTTCTTTAGAGTTTAAGGAAGCTTTGAGTGTAAAAAATAGTATAAGTTTTTTTCAAGAATATCCCCGCCATACTTGTCAAAAAAACTCTCTTTTTAAGTTAAGGGATATTATTTTTGTTCAATATTCGTATGAAATAATATTTTCTTCCATACTATGTAGTATGTAAGTAATATTATTTTGTTTCGTATTCCTAATTCTACACTCATGTTGATAAATTTTGCTTCTATACTCCTTGAAATTAGTAGAATATCCTTGAAATTTGCAGTTCATCTAGTATCTTTTCACGAAAATATTATTCTGAACATTCTTGTTAATTTTTAATCTTTTCATGCCGGGGTACTATTCACGGGGTACTATTCCTGAAGTACTATTTACTCGGGTATTATTCACCCGGGGTACTATTCATGATAAAAATTAATTTCTTTTCTGTCCAAATTATTTTTGATACAATATTATTCTTGAATTTTACTCCACAAAGTAACTATCATGTTGACAATTTGGACATTCTTGAACCCTGGATAAATTAAAAATCTTTAATATTTATCCTTGATTTCGTTTGATTGATGTTTATATCATTGTCATCATTCTCATGCTGATATTATGATAAAAGTCATCTTTAGCCCGTAGTGCATAGATGGACTATTGATTGATATGATTATGACTATGTATCGGTATAATCATGACCTGTAATGTTACAAATGATGTGGTAAAAGTCCTCATTGGCCCGTAGTGCATTGATGGGCAGTTGTTCACATGATCATGACCACTGGTGATACTAACGAATATCCTTGGCCCGTAGTGCATAGATAATCCGTGGATGTGATAATAATAAATATCCTTGTCCCGTAGGGCATGGATAATTCGTGGATGTGATACTAACGAATATCCTTAGCCTGTAGTGCATGGATAATTTGATGATATGGATTATTTATTGAGCTGTATTACAGTGATAAAATATTGATGATAAACTTTTAAATCATAGAAGATAGTAGATATTATGCTCTACTTGACTCTTCTAATGGATTACTTGTTCCGTTGCAGTTAGACTTGTTGTCTATTATATTCTATCAGTTTTATACTGTTGAAGGCTAACGATAATTTATTCAGTATTATCTTAGTCATAATATTCTTTACTGGGCTAGTTGAGCTCACCATTTGCTTTTATTGTTCTCTTCAGGAAATGAGAACATAGCCGGGACTAGTCGGGGAATGGAGTGACGGTCCGAGATGGTGACTGTAGTAGTCCTCACTAGTTTATAAAATAGTGTGATAATAATTGTAATGAGGACTCCATTTGAGTTTGGATATTGTCTATGAGACAATATTCGTGTTAAAACTCTGAGCTATATTTTTTCGTATTTTACACGACAGTTGAATAATTAAGTTTGTATTTGAATTCTGTACCATGTATTTGGCGACTCAGAATGGGTTGTGTGTACCTATTTTAGGGGCGTCACCATTGGTATCAAAGCTTAGGGATATGATCCCTGACTGAGATTTGAGGCTAGAACTAGGAGGGGAGAGACGGGTAAATCCTTCGCTAGTATGACCTACCTAAGCTTAATTGTTATTTAATTGGTCGGTCAGAATATAGGGATAATATATGGCATGTCAATTAACCCTTGTTTTGTGGCAGTGTTTGAAAATGACAAGTGAAAATGTTGAGATAAGCAATGGAGCACATGAGACCGTTGAGTCACTGCTGATCATAACCAGGATAATGTGCATCAGTAAGGCAATAATCCTCAGGTAAATAACAACACCTACCAAATGATGAAAGATGGGATGTTCAGAGGCTTTCTGCAATTCATGCAACATCAGGAGAGAGAGACTCATGTGCAAAATGCAGGTGGAAACACTGACAACTCACGGTTGGTCACCGCTAAGCAATTCAAAGAGTTGGGACCACCAGAGTTTTTGAGAAAGCCAGAACCACTTAAGGCAGTGACATAGATTAAGAAGATCACCAAGATATTTGATGTCTTGGGATGCCCTGAGGAGTAAAAGGTTCCCTTTGCCACCTTCATGTTGCGAGGAAAGGAAGATCATTGGTTGGAATCTGTAAAACGTACTCAACCTGTCGCACTGAAGATGTCTTGGGAGAAGTTCCAAGAATTATTCAACAACAAGTACTTTCCTGAAAGTATTCGTCACATGAAGGAGGTAGAATTCATCAAGCTGGAGCAAAATAATATGACCGTGTTGCAGTACGAGGCTAAGTTTGCTGAGTTATCCCGATTTGCATCCCATTTGGTAGATAGTGAGGAGCGTATGATGCGAATGTTTCTGCGAGATTTGAAACCCAAAATACGTCAATACCTCATTTCTCACAAACTTTTCTTGTATTCAGATATTGTGAATAGGGCTCAGTTATTGGAGCGCGATAATGAGTCAACCCAACCAAGAAATAACAGCTGACAAAACGATAATACCAGTGGTAACAGTCATCAAAGCGGTGACAACAAACGTGGAGGAAATCATCACTTCAGAAATGGTAACCACTTCGGTGGTAACCCTGGCCAAGATAATAGAAGAAATGAGTCAAGTGAAAATTTCAAGAAGAGAAGGTTCAATAATGATGGAAAGATAGCAGCACCAACACCCATTTTAAAGGAAGGAGAACGACCACTGGTCGTATGCTACAAATGAGGAGGGGAGGGACACATCAGTCCAAATTGTACGCAGTAACCCAAAGTGTGTTACCATTGCGAAAGAGAAGGTCACCTAGCCCGATTTTATCGTGTAGTGAAGTCAAGTCCAGCTGGGATGGAGGCACCAAAAGCTGTCCCAGACAAGTCAAA
The DNA here is from genome assembly GCA_016801055.1 of Panax notoginseng. Classification (NCBI taxonomy): domain Eukaryota; kingdom Viridiplantae; phylum Streptophyta; class Magnoliopsida; order Apiales; family Araliaceae; genus Panax; species Panax notoginseng. The sequence goes on from CM029019.1 coordinate 38,953,146, forward strand.
GTCGGTAGTTTAAAAAAGAGCGTTTGTCGTAACCTCCCAAAAAGTGAGGAACCCGAACGAGGTTATCACGGGTAAGCTAATCATAAACTCTTACGAAGTCTAAATTGTTGGGAGATTGCATATTTAAATTTGATGTTGAAAGTAAATATTCATGATTATATGTAAAGTCCTTCAAGGAATACATGTACAAGGACTTAGTGGTAGATCAAACTTGTTAGGTTGATCTGAACTTTAATGTTTATCATTCTATAAATGAATGTATGAAAGAAAAAGATCAAAGCTGTTAGGTTGATCTATATCTTGAAGTGTAATAGATAGGCTTCAATAGAAATGTAGTCTATCAAGCTGATCAAAAAATTGCAGAAGCCAAGGTAGAATCGTAGAGCATCGAAAATCGTAGTCTGTCTGCTTTGGAGGGCCTCTCCTAAAATCGTAGAGTGGTTCAAATGCCTACCGAGTCAAACTCAAGAATCGTAGAGTGCTCTCGGAATCGTAGAGTCTGCAAGTCAAGCAAGTTGAGATCGTAGTGTGTCAGTGCTTAAGAGAAATCGTAGTGTTCTCCTCTATCAGTACCGGATCAAGCATCAAGGTGGCAAGTCACCGCGATCATGATTGTAGAGCATCATCTGTCTGTATCAAAAACATCGAGCCTTGCCCATTTGTTTAAGAATAAATCACAACAAATGTGGAATGGATTATAAACGTTGAAGTCCTCTGGAGTCCCAATGACACAACAATCATCCTTAGTGTATAACAAAGAGACGTATTGAAGAAGCTAAGGAAAGTACTATGGGTCAGCAGAAAACACCTTTTTAGGTGTTAGGTGAGATAACAGTATGCTGTGTTAGTGGGCCAAACATCTAATCAGAAGTTATGCAGAAAGTCTTCATCAGTGCTCAGAAATGTCAAATGCGTTTAATACTTCAACAGATGTCTTCAAACGGATACATTTCAAAGGCATTATATATACAAAACATAAGCAGATGCAAAGATCAAGCAAGCACTGAACAAAAACGCTGAAGAACATACAACGCTTAACTCTACGATATGAAAAAGAAAGCTTGCTCAGCTACTCAGTTCTTTCGAACACAAGCTTAACGACAACTGAGTAGCACCATTCAAGAACTCAACTATTATCAAGTGAAGTAAGAAGTTCCAAGTCAGAAGGACTTGAAGAGTTCTTAGTAAACTGAGAAGTACCAAGTCTGCCGGACTTGAAGAGTTCAAAAGTGAACTAAGAAGTTCCAAGACTGCTGGTCTTGAAGGAATCTGTGAGATTCAAAGATTGTAAATACATCCTTAGTGAATTTTCTACTCGAGGAGTAGAAGAGTGGACTAGAAGCTTTGAGTGCTCTGAACCACTTAAAATCACTGTGTCTCTTATATTCTTGCCATAACTGCTATAACTGCCATAACTGCTTAACTCTAATTGTAAGACCCCAAATTTTATGAAATAAAAGTATTCAATTTTTCTATTTAGTAAATGGTTAAATTGATAAAAAGTTAAAGTTAAGGGTGATATATGAATATTTTTCAAAATAAGCAAGTGATTATAAAATATTCATTTTGTCGGAGAATATTCGTTTGGTCGTGGAATATTCTTTCTGTCGGGGAATATTCGTACGACGGCGCAGCTATTTATGGGCCCCATAACGGAAAGCGATTGGATGAAGAAAACGACAAAATTTAGTTTTTATAAATAACGGCGTAGTTGTTACTGTTAACATTGTTAGAATACCCGATGGTTAAAATACAGTAATACGCGTTATTACACAGTAGCACACGGTATTGCACATTATTTTTGAAATTATTGATTCTTACGTAAGAAGGCACTACTCAATAATTGTTACAGTAGTTACTGTTCAATATTTTATTTTATTGATTCAATAATTGCTGCGTTGATATTTTATATTATTGTTGTATCAATAATTATTGCTGCACAGTATTTTCCATTATTAGATCAATAATTCATATTATTTAAATAATATTATTAGATAGCATTATTGGCAATGTCTAGAAAGTTCTGTCTAAGGAGAGGTTTGGTCATCTAATTGCGCGTTTGGTCATCTAATTGTGCGCTAGTAAGGAAAAATCCTTATTAGAAAGCCCCATCTTTCCTGGGAACGGCCTGGTTGTCATAAATGTGATTCTGTAATATTATTTGTGAATAATTAATTATTAATTTATATGATAAGAAAATATTTATTTTATGTGGATATAAATGAGGGATATATTTTTGTGGTTAAAAATGAAGGAGTTAATGGTGAGGTGTTTTATCTGTATTTTTGTCGGAACGGAGGTATTAAAAATCAAATTAGGGTTTTTGAGATATTTTGCGAGGGTTATAATTTTTAATCCGACCGTTGGATCGTGGTAATGTTTGGAGATGTTATACATATATAAGTTGAGTATATGTCCACAAACTTTGAACCGTTAAAAATGAATGTATGATTTATTATGAATTTTACGAGATGACTGGTTCAAAAATTGTTGAATTTTTTGGAGTTAATCATTTTGGTAAAAAATTCTAGAATTGGTGGGCCCCACTCTTGGTTGGTGAAAAATGTGCTAAAATTTTTATTCAAATGTGGTGGGTGAGAATAGTAGCAGGTAAAACCATCAGGTTGCAGGTTAAGTCTGCTTCGGCGTGCTAACATTTTCCTATAAATAGAGGGCTAAGTTAAAATTGAAAATCACACCAGAATTCATAAGTTTTCTCTCTTTTTCTCTCTAGATTATCGAGTGCATTTTGTGAGTATTTAGATACTTGGTGAATTGCTATTCATCAGTGCAAGTTTTCTTCGGATTTGCATTCTAGTCAGAAATACTGCACTTTTGAGGTAAGAGATAGTAAGGGATGTTATTTTCTTCATAAATGATATTATTTCTTCAATATCATTATGCCAAAATATTGGTTATAATTTTTATCAAATTTGAAACTTTTTCATGTCGGGGTTACTATTCATGAGTTACTATTCATGAGTTACTATTCACGAGTTACTATTCACGAGTTACTATTCATAGGTACTATTCACTACAAAATTGGTTTCTTTTTTTTTCTAACCAAATTATAGTTGATTTATGAATATTACTCTGGAGATTAAAACTATGTATTGATTATATTGATTTTATTATCATATATAACATTTTTATAACCCTGATGTTGAATTTCTCTTTCACTTGAGTGTAAAGATGGGTAAATTATTGGTATGATCGTGACTGAAGAATATCTTTGGCCTGTAGTGCAAAGATGAATTGTTAACTGGTATGATCATGACCATTGAATTTATAATTGAATATCTTTAGCTTAAGTGTAAAGATGAATTGATTAACATGGTTATAATTATTGTTTATATAAATTCTGAAATGATTATATATTTCTTTGAGATATAAATATATTTGGCCTGTAGTGCAAATATGAACTATTGAGGAATATCTTTGGCCTGTAGTGCAAAGATGAATTGTTGATGAATATCTTTGGCCCGTAGTGCAAAGATGACTTGTTGTTGAATATCTTTGGCCTGTAGTGCAAAGATGGTCTGTTGAGGAATATCTTTGGCCATAGTGCAAAGATGAAATTTGTAAGACCCCAACTTTTATAAATAAAGATGAATTTTCTATAAATATCATTTTTGAATATTATGGAGTTAATTTGATATAATGTTATAGTTGTGGGTAATATTTATAAATTTTGCAAAGTACGCAAGTTGTTATATAATATTCGATTGGTCGGGGAATATTCGTTTTAACAGGGAATATTTGTACAACGGTACAATCATTGGTGGACCCCACAACAGAATTATTGTCGGATTGAGAAAACGACAAAAATATTTTATTAAAAATAACGGCGGAAGTTTTACCATTGTTACTGTTGAACTACTCGGTAGTAAAAGTACAGTAATACATGTGGTTGTATAGTAGCACACGGTATTAATTATTAATGCTTATGTGAGAAGTCACTCAGTTTGATTCAATTATTGTTAGTTAATAATATGAATTATTTAGCGATAATGACGTTTTGTTTTATTCGTATTATTAACGTAATAAAACAGAAACATCTTTTTATACAAAACAGAATACTTTATTAAAGTTATTCTTTAAATAAAATATATTATATTTTATTTAAAAGATTTTTCTTTAAATATGGACCGTCAGATTAAAGTAATCAATCTGGACCGTTCATGGATTAGTTACTATGCATTCTATTTTTCTATAAATAGCAGCTCATTCCTTCATTATTTCTTACGAATTCACTGAACTCTAGAGAGAGAAGCTATAGAGAGAAACTATAGAGAGAGAGAAGAAGAGTATTCTGCTACTTAACTACTTCCTTACTTCAGCTCTTCTTTAAAACGGTAAGGGGTGTTATTCTTTCTTATTCATGAAGAGAACTGTTGTTATTCCATTTCTTATTATTCTGTTGGAATAACCTGTATACGCGGTCTACCCTATACTTGGTGACATTCTTCTATTATTCTGTTGGAACATCCTGTCTGTGTGTTTTACACCGGACCTGGTTCCGTTTTTATTATTATTCTGTTGGAACATCCTGTCTGTGTGTTTTACACCGGACCTGGTTCCGTCTTGTTGTTATTCTGTTGGAATATCCTGTCTGTGTGTTTTACACCGGACCTCGTTCCATTATTTATTATTCTGTCGGAATATCCTGTCTGTGCGTTTACGCCGGACCTGGTTCCATTATTTATTATTCTGTCGGAATATCCTGTCTGTGCGTTTATGCCGGACCTGGTTCCATTATTTATTATTCTGTTGGAATAACCTGTCTGTGCGGTCTATCGCATGCATGGTGATTTCTTTTGTTATTCCATTCTTTATTGTACTCAGTTGGTTAAGTTTTGACTTCTATACTCCATGAAATTTGTGGAATATCCTTGATAATTGCGTTTCATCCAGTATCTTTTCATGAAAATATTCTTCTAAGTATTCTTGAATTTTACTCCACAAAGCAGTATCATGTTGACAATTTGGACGTTGTTAATTCTGGGATAAATTAATTCTTGTACTTGTTTTATTGAATTCTTATATCATTGTCATCATCCTCATGTTTATAAAATGTTAAAAGTCATCTGTGACCTGTAGTGCATAGATGGACTTGGAATGATTATGACCAGGGATTATTCGGTATAATCATGACCGTAATGTTACAAATGATGTGGTAAAAGTCCTCATTGGCCGTAGTGCGTTGATGGACAGTTGTTGGCATGATCATGATCATTAATGAATACACGAATATCCTTGGCCGTAGTGCAGGGGTGATTAGATGATGTGGATTATTTTATTAAGCTGAGTCCCAGCGATAACAGTGTTGAAAAACCTTTTAAATCATAAAAGATAATAAAAGTAGAGTTTATTTTCTACTTGACTCTTTTAATGGGTTGCTTATTCCGCTGCAGTTAAACTTGATGTCTATTATATTTTATCAGTTTAACATTGTTGAAGGCTAATGATAATTTATTCTGCATTATCTTAGTCATAATATTTCTTACTGGGCTAGTTGAGCTCACCCTTTCTTTCACTGTTCTCTTCAGGAAATGAGAACGTAGCTGGGGAAAGTCGGGGAACGGAGTGATGGTTCGAATGATAGTATTAGTTAGTAGTCCTCACTATTCTATGTAATGGTGTGTTAATAAATGTAATGAGGACTCCTTTTGAGTATGAATACTCTCTAGAAGATAATATTTGTATTCAAACTCACAGTTTATGTTTTGTCGTATTGTACACGACAGTTGTATTAGTAAGTTGTATTTGTATTCTGTACTTTGTATCTGACGACCCAAGATGGGTGATGTACACCTAATTTTGGGGGCATCACAGTTGGTATCAAAGCTTAGGGATATGATCCCTGGCTAAGATGTGAGAATAGAACTAGGAGGGGAGAGACGGGGAATTCCTTCGCTAGTATGACCTACCTAAGTTTATTTGCATTGTATTTAATTGGTCGGTCATAATATAAGGATAATATATGACATATCAATTAACTTTTATTTTGTGGCTGTATCTGAAAATGGCATATGAGGATGTTGAGAATAGCAATGGACCACAGGCGACTGTTGATTCACCACATATCAATAATCAGGATAATGTGTATCAGGAAGGTGACAATCCTCATACAAACAACAACATTGACCAAATGATGAATGATGGAATGTTCAGAAACTTTATGCAGTTCATGCAACAGCAGGCGAGAGCGACTCCTGTCCAAAATATAGGTGGAAACACTGAAAACTCTCGGACGGTCACTGCTAAACAGTTCAAGGAGCTGGGACCACCAGAGTTTAACGGAGAGCCAAAACCACTTATAGCGGAAACATGGATAAAGAAGATTACCAAGATATTTGATGTCTTGGGATGCAAAGGTTCCCTTTGCCGCCTTTATGTTGCGAGGAGAGGCAGATTACTGGTGGAAATCGATTAAGCGTACCCAACCTGCCGCACTGAAGATGTCTTGGGAGAAGTTCCAAGAGCTGTTCAACGACAAATACTTTCCTGAAAGTATTCGTCACATGAAGGAGGTGGAATTTATCAAGTTGGAGCAAAACAACATGACCGTGTCGCAGTACGAAGCCAAGTTTGCTGAGTTGTCCCGGTTTGCGTCCCACTTGGTGGATAATGAAGAGCGAATGACGCGAATATTTTTGCGAGGTTTGAAACCTGAGATACGTCAACATCTTATTTCTCATAAACTGTGTTTGTATTCAAATGTTGTGAATAGGGCTCAGTTAGTGGAGCGCGATAACGAGTCAACGCAACCAAAAGAGAGCAGTCGACAAAATGATAATACCAGTGAGAGCGGTCATCGAAGCGGTGACAATAAGCGTGGAGAGAATCAACAGGCCAGAAATGGTAACCACTTCGGTGGTAATCAAGGCCAAAACAATAAGAATGATCATTTCAAGAAGAGGAGATTCAACAATGATGGAAAGACGTCAGCACCAACACCCGTTGTTAAGGAAGGAGAACGACCACCTATCATATGTTTCAAATGCGGAGGGGAGGGGCACATCAGTCTAAACTGCGCGATGCCGTCTAAAGCATGTTATAATTGTGGAAGAGAAGGTCATTTATCTCGATTTTATCATTTACCAAAAATAAGTTCAGCCAAGATGGAGACACCAAAGGCCGTCCCAGAAAAGTCAAAACCGGTAGTGCAAGAGAGAGAGTTTGTCGTGACCTCCCAGAAAGTAAGAAACCCGAATGAGGTCATCACGGGTAAGCTTATCATAAACTCTAACGAAGTCTATACTTTATTTGATACCGGTTCTACCCATTCTTTTATTCCTCCTACTTGCGCTCATCGATTAAATTTGATTCCGGAGAAATTAGACTTTGATTTATCTGTTGAAACTCCATTGGGAGAAATCTTCATTACATCCACGGTTTATAAGTCTTGTTTAGTTCAAGTTGGTACCCACACATTACCTGTCGATCTGATTTCATTAAAAATACTTGCATTTGACGTGATTCTAGGGATTGATTGGTTAACTACTCATCATGCAAAAATTAATTATTTTCATAAGGTTGTTAGCTTTCATATTCCTAATCAACCTATTATGCGAATTAAAGCAACCAAACCATTAAAATCAATCGCTGTCATCTCAAGCCATAAAGCTATTCGTTTATTGAAAAACGGATGTCAAGCTTTCTTAGCTCATGTCACGGATCTAAACAAAAATACGTCAGTTTTGAATGATATTTCTATTGTAATTAAATTCCCTGACGTATTCCCTGAAGAACTTCCTGGCCTACCCCCAGAGCGTGAAATTGAATTTTGTATCGACCTTGAACCCGGTACAAAACCCATTTCCAAAGCCCCATATCGAATGACTCCTATTGAACTTCAGGAGTTAAAGATCCAACTGCAGGAATTGTTAGACATTGGCTTTATTCGTCCTAGTACTTCTCCTTGGGGTGCTCCTGTGCTATTCGTGAAGAAGAAAGATGGAAGTATGCGACTTTGTATTGATTATCGGGAGTTGAATCATGTCACCATCAAAAACAGGTACCCATTACCACGTATTGATGACCTGTTTGACCAGTTGCAAGGAGCACAATTCTTTTCAAAGATCGATCTTCGTTCTGGATATCATCAGCTGAAGGTTAGAACTGAGGATATTTCAAAGACAGCTTTTAGAACTCGGTACGGGCATTATGAATTCCTAGTCATGTCCTTTGGATTGACTAATGCTCCTGCTGCCTTCATGGATATGATGAACCGAGTATTCAAGGAATATTTGGATCACTTTGTGGTCGTCTTTATTGATGACATCCTTATTTATTCCAAAAGCCGTGAAGGTCATGAGCAACACTTGAGGCTGGTACTCCAAAAGCTTCGTGAATACAAGCTTTATGCCAAGTTGAAGAAATGCGAGTTCTAGCTGGAGGAGGTAGCATTCCTTGGGCACGTAGTATCAAGTCGTAGAATATTGGTTGACCCGGCAAAGATTGAAGCTATTCAAAGCTGGGAGCAACCTAAATCAGTGACCGAAGTACGTAGCTTTCTTGGTTTAGCTGGTTATTATCGGAGATTCGTGGAAGGATTTTCTCGAATCGCTACTCCATTAACTCAGCTGACTCGGAAAGATACAAAGTTCGGTTGGAGCGAAGAATGTGAGCAAAGTTTTTAAGAACTCAAGAGGAGACTCATTTCAGCACATGTTCTAACAATACCATCTGGCTCGGAGGGATTTGTCATCTACAGTGATGCTTCGAGCAAAGGGTTGGGATGCGTTCTCATGCAACATGGAAAAGTCATAGCCTATGCATCAAGACAACTCAAAGAATATGAGAGGAATTATCCTACTCATGATCTAGAGTTGGCAGCTGTTGTCTTTGCACTTAAAATTTAGAGGCATTACTTGTATGGGGAGAAGGTGGAGATCTTTACGGATCATAAAAGCCTTAAATATTTCTTCACTCAAAAGGAACTCAACATGCGACAACAACGTTGGCTTGAACTGTTGAAAGATTATGATCATACCATTCAATACCATCCTGGAAAAGCGAACGTGGTAGCTGACGCATTGAGTAGAAGATCATATGCAAGTACGAGTGCAATATTGTCAACACAAAGGCCCATTTTGTGTGACTTGCAAAGGATGGAGATAGAGTTAAAGACTCCAGGGACCCATGTGATGATGGTGAATATACGAGTAGAACCGACTTTAATCGATAAAGTTAAAGCTGCTCAAGCTACAGACCTGGAGCTGATGCGTATGAGGAAGAAAGTGCAAGAAGGTGCTATGCCGGAAGTAAAAATCGATGAAGAAGGAATACTTCGAGTCAACTCCAGACTTTGTGTTCCTAACAACTCTGATTTAAAGTATGAAATCATGATAGAGGCGCACAACACACCGTTTGCAATCCATCCTGGAAGTACCAAAATGTATCATGATCTTCGTCATACATTTTGGTGGAGCAATATGAAGAGAGAGATAGCATTGTTTATCTCAAGGTGTCTAACTTGTCAACGAGTCAAAGCGGAGCATCAAGTACCAAAAGGTCCATTGCAACCACTTGAAATTCCAGAATGGAAGTGGGAGCACATTACCATGGATTTCGTTACCGGTCTTTCTAGGGTTTCTCAAGGTATTGATGCGATTTGGGTCATTGTTGATAGATTGACCAAGTCTGCTCATTTCTTACCGATACGAGAAACTTATACACTTGAACGTCTTGCTCGTATGTACATAAACGAGATTGTAAGACTGCATGGTATGCCAGTATCCATAGTTTCTGACCGAGACCCAAGATTCACTTCACGATTTTGGGTTAGTTTACAAAAAGCTATGGGCACGGAGTTACGATTTAGTTCAGCATATCATCCTCAGACGGACGGACAATCAGAGAGGACTATTCAAACTCTAGAAGATTTATTAAGACTTTGTGTCTTTGACTTCAAAGGAAGTTGGGACAAGTTCTTACCATTGGTGGAGTTTTCCTACAACAACAGTTATCAAGCAAGTATTGGCATGGCTCCATTCGAATCATTGTATGGAAGAAAATGTCATTCTCCAGTATGATGGGATGAGGTGGGTGAAGCAACGTTGTTGGGACCGGAGTTGGTACGTATGACTACAGAAAAGATTCAAACGATCCGACAATGTATAAAAACCTCACAAGATCGACAAAAGAGTTATGCTGATCTTCATCGAAAGGACGTGGAATTTGATGTAGGAGATCATGTGTTCTTACGTGTTGCTCCATGGAAAGGAGTTACGAGATTTGAAAAGAGAGGAAAGCTCAATCCTCGATTCATCGGTCCATTTTTAATCCTCGATCGAGTAGGAACTGTGGCTTATAGACTCGCTTTACCGCCAAGTATATCTCGTGTTCATAATATTTTTCACATATCCATGTTACGCAAATATGTGGAAGACCCGAACCACATTATTGAGTTAGAACCGGACGAAATAGCGGAGGATTTGACGTATGAAGAAGTTCCTGTTCAATTCTTGGATAAGAAGGAACATATTCTACGCTCCAAGGTTATACCTCAAGTCAAAGTTTTGTGGAGAAACCACGATGTTGAGGAAATGACTTGGGAGTTAGAATCTGAAATAAAATCAAGGTATCCTTACCTCTTCGACATACCAGGTACGTACCCTAATTTCGAGGGCGAAATTTCATAAGAAGGGGAGGTTGTAAGACCCTAACTTTTATAAATAAAGATGAATTTTCTATAAATATCATTTTTGAATATTATGGAGTTAATTTGATATAATGTTATAGTTGTGGGTAATATTTATAAATTTTGCAAAGTACGTAAGTTGTTATATAATATTCGATTGGTCGGGGAATATTCATTTTAACAGGGAATATTTGTACAACGGCACAATCATTGGTGGACCCCACAACATAATTATTGTCGGATTGAGAAAACGACAAAAATATTTTATTAAAAATAACGGCGAAAGTTTTACCATTGTTACTGTTGAACTACTCGGTAGTAAAAGTACAGTAATACGTGTGGTTGCATAGTAGCACACGGTATTGATTATTAATGCTTATGTGAGAAGTCACTCAGTTTGATTCAATTATTGTCAGTTAATAATATGAATTATTTAGCGATAATGACGTTTTATTTTATTCGTATTATTAACGTAATAAAATAGAAACATCTTTTTTATATAAAACAGAATACTTTATTAAAGTTATTCTATAAATAGAATATATTATATTTTATTTAAAAGATTTTTCTTTAAATATGGACCGTCAGATTAAAGTAATCAATCTGGACCGTTCATAGATTAGTTACTATGCATTCTATTTTTCTATAAATAGCAGCTCATTCCTTCATTATTTCTTACGAATTCACTGAACTCTAGAGAGAGAAGCTATAGAGAGAAACTATAGAGAGAGAGAAGAAGAGTATTCTGCTACTTAACTACTTCCTTACTTCAGCTCTTCTTTAAAACGGTAAGGGGTGTTATTCTTTCTTATTCATGAAGAGAACTGTTGTTATTCCATTTCTTATTATTCTGTTGGAATAACCTGTATACGCGGTCTACCCTATACTTGGTGACATTCTTCTATTATTCTGTTGGAACATCATGTCTGTGTATTTTACACCGGACCTGGTTCCGTTTTTATTATTATTCTGTTGGAACATCCTGTCTGTGTGTTTTACACCGGACCTGGTTCCGTCTTGTTGTTATTCTGTTGGAATATCCTGTCTGTGTGTTTTACACCGGACCTCGTTCCATTATTTATTATTCTGTCGGAATATCCTGTCTGTGCGTTTATGCCGGACCTGGTTCCATTATTTATTATTCTGTCGGAATATCCTGTCTGTGCGTTTATGCCGGACCTGGTTCCATTATTTATTATTCTGTTGGAATAACCTGTCTGTGCGGTCTATCGCATGCATGGTGATTTCTTTTGTTATTCCATTCTTTATTGTACTCAGTTGGTTAAGTTTTAACTTCTATACTCCATGAAATTTATGGAATATCCTTGATAATTGCGTTTCATCCAGTATCTTTTCATGAAAATATTCTTCTAAGTATTCTTGAATTTTACTCCACAAAGCAGTATCATGTTGACAATTTGGACGTTGTTAATTCTGGGATAAATTAATTCTTGAATTTATTTTATTGAATTCTTATATCATTGTCATCATCCTCATGTTTATAAAATGTTAAAAGTCATCTGTGACCTGTAGTGCATAGATGGACTTGGTATGATTATGACCAAGGATTATTCGATATAATCATGACCGTAATGTTACAAATGATGTGGTAAAAGTCCTCATTGGCCGTAGTGCGTTGATGGATAGTTGTTGGCATGATCATGACCATTAATGAATACACGAATATCCTTGGCCGTAGTGCAGGGGTGATTCGATGATGTGGATTATTTTATTAAGCTGAGTCCCAGCGATAACAGTGCTGAAAAACTTTTTAAATCATAAAAGATAGTAGAGTTTATTTTCTACTTGACTCTTTTAATGGATTGCTTATTCCGCTGCAGTTAAACTTGATGTCTATTATATTTTATTAATTTAACATTGTTGAAGGCTAATGATAATTTATTCTGTATTATCTTAGTCATAATATTTCTTCCTGGCCTAGTTGAGCTCACCCTTTCTTTCACTGTTCTCTTCAGGAAATGAGAACGTAGCTGGGGCAAGTCAGGGAACGGAGTGATGGTTCGAATGATAGTATTAGTTAGTAGTCCTCACTATTCTATGTAATGGTGTGTTAATAAATGTAATGAGGACTCCTTTTGAGTATAAATACTCTCTAGAAGATAATATTTGTATTCAAACTCGCAGTTTATGTTTTGTCGTATTGTACACGACAGTTGTATTAGTAAGTTGTATTTGTATTCTGTACTTTATATCTGACGACCCAAGATGGGTGATGTATACCTAATTTTGAGGGCGTCACAAAATTGTTAGTATGATTATGAACAGGAACTGTGATTTGGTATAACCATGATCTTTGATGTTTTAGGTAAAGACATGTGATCAAAATTATCTTCGTCCTGGGTGCGAAGAGGAATTTAGAATCACAATTATGATTATGAGTTATTCATATGATTGTGGACCAGAACTGCTGATTGATGTTACAGGGATAAAACATTGTTGGTGGATTTTTAACATGTAGAAGATAATAGACTTTATGGTCTATTTGACTCTTCTAATTGATTGCTCGTTCCGCTGCAACTATGGTTGAAAATTTTTATCATCTACCATATGTTCTAAATCTCTGATTTATTACTGATGAAGACTATTGATAATTTATTTATCTTTAGTCATGATATTCTTTACTGGGCTAGTTGTGCTCACCCTTCTGTTTCACAATTCCTTGCAGGTAATAAGAGTGTAGTTGGGTCGAGCAAGGGTAACGGGAAAATAGAACGGTGGTCTCTAGCTGTGGAAGTTCTCCCTAAGCAGTATAGAAAAGTGTTGTATACATCATTTAGTAGTTATATTTGGTAAATCAAATAGGGTGAGGCGAACCCAACGTTGGAAGGGTGTTTTGTCACTATCATACAAGATGTCTAATGATATACAATCTCGTGTCATCATAAGACAGGGACGTGCTCATCCACTTGCTGAGTATATTTACGAGCACTACTTATATAATCTTGGTGTTTGTTTGAAGTATAATTCTCAATTAGAGACAGTGGAGATAATGATATGTCAAGAGAAGACTCCCCATTGGGAAGAATATGATAGTAATCTTCTCGTTTTTCTTTGGGGTCTATTGGATCAACCAAGGATAATTCTGTGGCCATATGATATCTATCATAACTTAGACGCATGGCCTCCCATATACGAAGGTTTTCTTGAGCACTTTCCAAATATTCTAATTTCTAAAACAGTTTTTGACTATACCTTTATGTAAGGTATCATTGTGAGGTGCTGTCCACGGTTGGGACATGAGTCACATTTGGTATATATTTGTATCCAAACTCACGGCATATGTGTTGTTATATTTTGCACGACAATTATTGTAATAAAGTTGTAGTTGTTTTCTGTACCATATATTTGGCGACTCAGAATAGGTTGGATGGAATAGACCTATTTTGGGGTTGTCACACTAATTAACTTGTTATATCTTAAAGGGAAAACAAACAAATCTCAATTCCGCTGTAATTAAATCATTATCAAAACTAACAAGTATTTTGTAAAAGAATTTTAAAATATCTATTCAACCCCCCTTCTAGATAACTATTGTGCCTCTAGGAACTAACAATTGGTATCAGAGCAGGTTCTTTCAAACAACCTACAAAGCTGAAGTAGACCCAATGGCACATCTGATAAGTGAATCAAAGACTGGAGGAGGCAGCAAGCCACCTATGTGCAACAAAGATAAATTCGCCAACTAGAAAGTTCGTATGCAAGTGTTGGTCGTAATCTTAATCAATATATGCATGCAAGTATACACGGTCAACAAGTAATAAAGAGTAAGTAAAGTATCATTCCCACGGAGAATTAACTAATAAAGTTCACCAAGCACTAGCCCATAACCATTTCAGTCTTATTTAAACGAATGATTTAATATTTTATATTTAAAATATGAAATTTAATAATACTAACTACCCCTAGAATGAGACTAGATAATGAAGACATGAGATTATAACTTCCCCTATTGAATCATTTAAATCAACACACTTCCAGTTAAGCCAAATTAATTATACTGGATTGTTAGTCGAGAACACGAAAGTAAAATATAGTCATCTCTCAATGTACCATACCCATATCACATATAATCCACAATTGATAGAATACACATGAACACCCACATTACCTAAACCACTATATGTCTATGTGATTTACAAATAAATAGGGTTTAAGCCCAAGTCCTCAATTGACTACGAGTGGCGCTTCGGTATATGCCTATCCTAAGCACGAATCATACATTCCATCACTATGTAGAACATACAAATACAAGCTATCAAGATCAGATCTAAATCCATACTTCGTCTCTCAAGTTCATATGAATTATCACAGTAATTGATGGCCAATTAACTAAGCAAATAAGCATGCATCTTAATAGACAATCCCATAACAATCAATAAGGCTAAGGCAATAGAATCCATTGCAATCCCAAAACAGAGTTTAACTCATAGTTGAATCAAATCCATCATTCACAAATTGAAATAACATCATAAGAATACAAATAGAAATCAAAGAGAAAATAAGAGGAAAACGTTGAATTGCAAATCTGTTCTTTTGCTCCTAGTTTGACTCTATTATGCTATCCAATTGCTTCAAATCTTCAGACCTAATCAGTTCTAGAAAATAACTACTCTAATCTACTCTATCCTAATCTTGAAAGTAAAGAGAAGAAAGCAATATTAGCTATGTGATCCCCCAAGGGGTGGAATCCCCATACATACTGATATATTTCTAATTATGTAGAAGCCCTAATTGAACCCCCCTCTAAGTTACGCTCCAATTGCACTGTTTAGTAAAAAAGTCATCTCTGGTCAACTTCTGAAGTGGCGCGGCCATGCTGGAAATGGCCTGAAGTTGGGCGCGCCTGCGCTCAAGTAGCAGATGGCATTTTTTTGGTCCAGGGACTGGCGCGCCCGCGCCCAAAATACACTAGACATCCGCGTGCCCGCGCCGTAGGTTTTCTGCTGTAGTGTCCTCTGGTAAAACGGCCATAACTTTTGATCCGGGAAGAGTTACGGGGCCTGCCATCTATCAAATCGAAGCTCTCGACGAGATCTACAACTTTTATTCTTTGAGAGTTGAGAAATAATGGACGGATGAAGGTTGAAATTGGATTGGAAGTGACAGCTATGTAAATGGCCACCCAAAATAGTGACGTTCAACATTCGTTGGTACAAAGGTCATAATTCTTGCATCCGAACTCCGATTGGAATGATTCAAGATGTTTCGAAAAGCTAAGAAGAAGCTCTACAACATAATCCAAGTTCCAAGCCAATAACATGAAATGAACATGAAGGCCCAAACGATGTCCGGATTACTTTTCCTTACATTTTTGTACCAATAATCGCTTAAACAACTCCCAAGCATATAATCTACGAAATGAACACAAAATGCATGAAAAGTAACTAAGAAACATGAGTATAAGGAACTAATTCAAGTAATAGATATCGGATAAGTAGGTGTAAAACCTACTTATCAGCAAGCCTACATGGATTCAATAGATGAAGATCAATTTGAAACTGTTCAAAATGGGCCCTACATTCCTACAAAGCTTGCACCAACTTCAGAAGACCCAAACAAAATTCAGATTAAGGTCAAAGCAGAATGGACTGATAACGAAAAGAAAGCTGTCCAACTCGACAAAAAGGCTAAGAACATTTTGTTCCAATCTTTAGAAGTTGACCTATTTGAAAATGTGGTCAACAACAAAACAACAAAGGAAGTATAGGAAGCATTGCTCATCATGCATGAAGGAACAAAAGAAGTCAGAGAAAATAAGTAATCTATTCTGACTCAGTAATATGAAATATTTGCTCACGTTCCAGGAGAAAATGTCACTTCCACCTATGAAAGATTCAATATTCTGCTCAACTCTCTTCGAGCCTTTAGAAAGATCTATCCAAATAAAGATATAATCATAAAGTTCATGAGAGCATTACCTAGCAAGTGGGATGCCAAAACCACTGCCATCAGAGAATCATAGAATCTCCATGAAATGACTGTTCAACAGTTATATGGCAACCTTTTCACGTATGAACTGGAGCTGACTCAACGAGCATAAACTCTATCTGAAGGAAAGAAGGACAAAGGGCTTGCTCTCAAAGCAACAGATAACATCTCCAAAGCTAACATCGAAAATGATTCTGACTATGATGAAGATGATAATGAGGACTTTGCGATGCTGGTAAGAAGACTCAAAAGATTCATGCGTCAAGGCAGAAGCATCAAACCTAAGAAAGTCAACAACTACAACAGCCAGGAACAGATAAATGACTTATGCTACAACTGCAAGAAGCCTGACCATTTCATTGCAAATTGCAATAAACCTCTTAGAGAAGAACTAAAGAGGAAATCAAATTCAAAGAAAGAATTTAAAGGCAATAAGAGGCCCCAAAAGAAAGATAAAGGTCTTGTGGCTGGAGGATCGTGGAGTGACTCAGACAACGACTCAACTCCCGAATCTGGAGATGATGAAGATCCTCAAATAGGAAATCTATGTCTAATGGCCAAACATGCAAAGGATAAGAAGAGTTCTGACATTCATGAAGTAAGTATAGATGATGTATTTAACTTTAACTCTCCTGATGTAGATATTGATGATTTAAGAACTACACTACATGGTATAACATCGGATCTGCATCAATACATGAAGTGGTTTAGAGTTCTATCTACAGATTATTATCTTCTTCAAAAGGAGAAAGAGAAAGTTCAGGAAGAACTGGAAACAGCTCTTCTAAGTACTAATTCTCTCTCCAAATTTGAAGCTGAGAATAAGCTCTTAAAATAGACCAATGAACTTAATGCATAAAGAGAGTCAAGTCTAACCTCTAAGATTGAGGAACTAGAAAAGACAATCTCTACATGGAATAAATCCTCTTCTTCCATGGACTCCCTGATCTCCAGTCAGAGAAGTGCACCTGATAGAACAAGTTTAGGTTTTGGGGAATCCACCTCAGAATCATATGTGAAAAAGATAAAGGAAACTAGATTTAGTGATGTTTCAAATTTTAATAGAAGCATTACATTTGTGAAATCCTCACAGAAGGAAGAACCAGTCCACCCATGCTCTCCTGATCCAATCCATGTTCCAAGGAATAAAGGATTCCATGCTGGCCTAGGATTCAGAAACAAGAAGAGTAACTTAGTCACTACTCTTCAACCTCGAAGGGTCATAGAGTCGAGTAAAATCAACTCCATAAACCAACTGGGTAGGAACAGTAGAGTTAAGCTTCACTCTTCACAAATCATGAATCATAAGGATACATGGAGAAATAAGAGCCAGTATAAAGGAAGGTCTGCCAATAACCCACATAAGTTCAAATGGAGGAAGAATCCACATATACACACAAGCATGCATCATATTAGATGTTTTGTATGTAATAAGATTGGTCATAAGGCTGTAACATGCTATCATAATCATATGCATATGAGACCCAAAATCAAGCAAATTTGGGTTCTCAAGGGTACTAATAAAGTAGGACCCATGCAAGTATGGGTACCGAAATGAGAGTTTAATCTTACCACGGGAACAGAGCTCCACGATCACAACCTGGTATCTGGACAGTGGATGCTCAAGGCACATGACCGGGAACAAAGCCCTCCTGTTTAACTTCATAGAGAAGGAGGGTCCGTTAGTCATCTTCGGACACAATGTCTCTGGCAAGACAAGAGGATACGGCTCAGCTGGGAATGGTGAAATATCCTTCAGTAAAGTAGCCTATGTGGAAGGATTACAACACAATCTTCTGAGCATAAGCCAACTCTGCGATAAGGGTCATCTAGTCACCTTCCTCAACAATCAATGTCAAGTCAGAGATCTGAAGACATCCTCTATAAAGCTGACCAGAACAAGAGAAGGAAATATCTACACTGCTAATCTTGGTCAACTGAGCTCTGACGAGACAATATGCTTTCTGGCTAAAGCATCTGAAGAAATGAGCTGATTATGTCATAGAAGACTATCTCATCTCAACTTCAAAAGTATGTCAAAACTGGCCTCCAAGGATCTAGTAGCAGGCTTACCCAAGTTCATCTTCGTCAAAGAAAGGCCATGCAATGCCTGTCAGCTTGGAAACAGACTAGAAGCTCATTTAAGAGAAAAATTGTCAACTCAATTGACAAGCCTCTACAGTTGCTTCACATGGATCTATTTGGGCCAATTCCAATAACAAACCTTGGAGGGAAGAGATACTCATTGGTCGTAGTGGATGACTACACCAGATTCACATGGGTGTTCTTTCTAAACTCAAAAGATGAAACAAGTTCTTAACTAATCAAAATGTTCAGACTGGTGATGAACGAGAAAGGGAGAAAATTAAGGCTATAAGGAGTGATCATGGTAGAGAATTCTACTTCTCTGAGATGGACCAGTTCTGCACAGAAAATGGCATCAGTCACAACTTCTCACCTCCACGAACTCCTTAGCAAAACGGAGTAGCTGAGAGAAAGAACGGAACGTTGATAGAGGCTGGAAGAACTCTACTAGCAGCAGCCCGTCTGCCTGAATATTTTTGAGCAGAAGCTGTCAACACTGTATGCTACACTCAAAACAGATCTCTTGTGTACTCTATGTTAAAGAAGACTCCCTACGAACTGTGGAAAAGAAGAAATCCTAATGTCAGCTACTTTCATGTATTCGGTTGTGCAAGCTATATTCTCAACAATGGAAAATAGTATCTGACAAAGTTCCAACTCAAGTCAGACGAAGGAATCTTTCTTGGATATGCCACAGACAGTTTGACTTATAGAGTGTTCAACAAGAAGACGCTGAGTGTTGAAGTCTCGATTCACATCATCTTCGATGAAACAGACTTGGACAAAATAGTGTCTCAAGACACTACGAACGACAATTTAGACACTACGAACGAGGTCTTCGAGCTCAACACCACGATCGTAGTCCAAAAAAATGAGATTGTTGAGCCAGGAGAGGAGATCGTAGAGAGAACTACGCTAGACAACGAACCTCCACATCAAGAAACAAAGATTTATCTTGAAGAACTCAGACAAGAAGGCATCAGGTCAGATGTTCCAATAGGAAACAGATGGGCAAAAAATCACACTCAAGACTTAATCATTGGAGATCCAAATGCAAGAGTCAAGACAAGAGCTACCACCCAGAATGAGTGTTTCTATCTAAGCTTTCTGTCACAAATGGAACCCAAGAAGATAGAAGATGCTATGGAAGACTCCAGTTAGATAGAAGCCATGCAAAAAGAACTAAATTAGTTTGAAAGAAGAAAAGTATGGAGATTAGTTCCAAGACCAAGAAGCCATCCAGTCATTGGCACCAAGTGGGTCTTCAAAAACAAGATGGATGAAGATGGAGTAATAACAAGGAATAAGGCAAGACTAGTGGCCAAAGGTTACTCTCAAGAAGAAGGCATTGACTACGACGAGACCTTTGCACATGTTGTCAGGTTAGAAGTCATCAGGATATTTCTTGCCTTTATTGCCTACATGAAATTTAAAGTCTTTCAAATGGATGTCAAAAGTGCATTCCTGAATGGTGAATTTCAAGAAGAAGTATATGTGGAGCAACCTCCAGGTTTTATCAATCCAACTCTCTCTAATTATTCTATAGATTAGACAAAGCCTTATATTGGCTTAAACAAACACCTAGAGCATGGTATGAAACACTAACTAACTTTCTTATTGAAAATGGTTTCACTAGAGGTAGAGTAGATACCACATTATTTTTTAGAAAGCATAAAGACAAAGTCTTATTAGTTCAAATATATGTTGATGACATTATCTTTGGCTCTACTGATGAAAAAGTGTGTAAGAAATTTGCCAAGCTTATGCGGAGCAAGTTCGAAATGAGCATGATGGGTGAGCTGAATTTCTTCCTTGGATTGCAAGTAAAGCAAACTGATGAAGAAATCTTCATAAACCAAGCCAAGAACATTAAAAACTTACTTAAAAAGTATGGCATATAATCAGTCTCTCCCATGAAAACACCAATTGCTCCAGCAACCAAGCTTGACAAAGATGAGAAAGGTAAAAGTATTGATATAATTCAATACAGAGGTATGATAGGCTCTCTTCTATATCTAACTACCAGTAGACCAAACATAATGTTCGCAACATGCATATGTGCTAGATCCAAGCTAATCCTAAGGAATCACACTTAACTGCTGTAAAAAGAATTTTCAGGTATCTCAAAGGCACACCTCACTTGGGACTTTGGTATCCCAAGGAGTCCTCCTTTGAACTAACAGGATATACAGATGCTGATTTTGTAGGCTACAAAATAGATAAAAAAAAGTACCAGTGGCACCTGTCAGTTGCTAGGAAATAGACTTGTGTCCTGGTTTAGCAAGAAGCAAAACTCAGTATCTACTTCAATTGCAGAAGCTGAATACATTGCTGCTGGCAGCTGTTGTGCTCAAATCTTTTGGATGAAAAATCAGCTAGCAGACTACGGGTTTGATTTCAAATCTATACATGTTCATTGTGATAACACAAGTGTCATAGCAATAACACACAATCCTGTCATGCATTCTAGAACTAAGCATATAGAAATAAGATATCATTTTATTAGGGATCATGTTCAAAATGGAACTATATCTTTACCATACATCCCTACTAAAAATCAACTTGTTGATGTCTTTTCAAAGCCTCTAGATGAATCCAGATTTAATAAATTGATAAGTGAGTTAGGCATGCTAAATATACAACCATAAAATATATGCTCTAGTTTATGCTATCCATGCAGATATAAAGGCTATGTTCAAAATCGTAGAGATGACTAAAGGAGGTCCACGATCGTAGAGCTGCCTTGACATGAAGGACCACAATCATAGAGCTGCCTCGATATGACAAAAAAGCATTCTGTGATGACAACATTCCCAACAAATCCAAGAAATCTCTCTGACAAGCGCCTTAGGGATAAACCTGATCCTTAGTTCATTCTAAGAGGTTGGCTCTTCCTAAGCTAGCTTAACCCAGAAGGAATGTTAAGTCAAAGTTCATCACAAGGACCAGGGCAGACAACGTTCGTAGAGTAGATTTAACAGCGAACTCAACGATCGTAGTGCAACCTCAACGATCGTAGTGCAACCTCAACAATCGTAGTGCAACCTCAACGATCATTGTGTAACCACAATGATCGTAGTTCTCCCAAAGGATACATTAGCTCAGGGGGAGCTAAGGGCAGATCAGTATTTTCTACATCAGTTAAAATCGTGGAGCCAAGTAGGAATTGACACATGCCCCACTAAGCAGATCGAGAGGAGGGAAGTTACAAGTACAGTTTGAAAAGGTTATCCTGTAAACTCACCTCAAAAGTTCAAAAAGTTTATTCCTCTCTCTCTCTGCCAGTAAAAACCCTAGCTTTCAAAAACGCTCTGTAAGACCCCAACTTTTATGAATAAAATAGAATTTTCTCTATTTATTATTTTGAAATAGTAAGGGATTGATTTGATTAATATGGTTAGATGCGCAAATATTTTTAAATAAGCAAGTGGTTATAAAATATGCATTGTTGTCGGGAAATATTCGTTTGGTCGTGGAATATTCTTGCTGTCGGGGAATATTCGTATAACGACGCAGCCTTGTGTGGGCCCCATAACGGAAAGCGATTGGATAAAGAAAACGACAAGTATGAGTTTTTTTATAAATAACGACGTAGTTGTTACCATTAACACTGTTGGAATACCCGGTGGTTAAAATACAGTAATACGCGGTGTTGCACAGTAGCACACGGTATTGCACCAATTATTGATTCTTACGTAAGAAAACACTACTCAATAATTGTTATAGTAATTATTGTTCAATATTTTATTGATTCTATAATTGTTGCGTTGATATTTTATATTGTTGATTCAATAATTGTCATTTCACAATATTTCTCATTATCAGATCAATAATTCTTATTATTTGAATAATATTATTAGATAGCATTATTGGCAATGTCTAATGAAGTTTTGTCTAAGGAGAGGTTTGATCACCTAATTGCGCAACAGTAAGGAAAAATTCTTATCGGAAAGCCCCCTCTTTCCTGGGAACGACCTGGTTGTCATTATTGTGATTCTGTAATATTATTTGTGCATAATTAATTATTGATTTATATGATAAGAAAAATATTTATTTTATATGGATATAAATGGATGAATTTTTAGAAAAATGACAATTATTAAAAATTGATAATTTATCTATATTATTATATTACATTATAAATGTATAATGTGATAATATAATAATATAATAACGGTGATATTTTTACAATGAATATGTGATATATGTATAAATGAGGAGGAAGAGTATTTTTATTGCAATAAATGCTAAACACGTGTTAAACATGTTGGTGGACCCATTTTTTTGATTGAAATTTGATTATAGCCTGTAAAATCGTCCGTATGTGAATTTCGGTTAATTTCTACTTGGAATTTGGAAAACCTTAAACTTACAAAGTTGTAGAGAATTGAATTTCCTATGAAATGGACATAGGATTTGAATTTTTCTGATAAAAGGGCTATTTATTATGAATTATTGAAGTTTCGAAATAATTAATTTTTGGAGTTTAAAATATTTATTTTAAGAAAAATATTTTTTGCAATTGGGTGGGCCCCACATGAGTGGTAAACATGCTGAATTCAGATTTTCTAAGGTGGGCGTGAATTTTTTTTATATATTAATATTTTATTAAATTTTTTGCTTTGGTGTTCTAAGTATTTGCCTATAAATAGGGTGCTTAGGTTAGAATTGAAAATCACATCAGAATCTGAAATTTTCTCTCTCTTAATATTATCGAGCGTATTTTTGTGAGTATTTTGATATATTGAGTGTTGCTATACGGTGCAATTTTCCTTCAGCGTTATATCTGATATTCTAGCCAGAAGTACTATTCTTTTGAGGTAAGGGATGTTATTTTTTTCGTAAATGATATTATTTCTTTCAATATCATTATACCAGAATATTAGTATGAATTTTATTATAAAATTTTTACCTTTTCATGTCGGAGTTACTATTCATGAGTTACTATTCACGGTTACTATTCATGAGTACTATTCACGAAGTATGATGATTTTTTTATGAAATTTCTACCTTTTAGTGTCGGGGTTACTATTTACGTATATGACACTATTCACGTATACGGCACTATTCATGAATACGGTACTATTCACAGAAAAATAATTTTTTCTTTCTTTGTCCAAGTTGTCTATTGTGGTTACTATATTTGATTGTATCCATGTTTTGATCTTTATTTTTGAATTCTGCTCCACAATTGATTATTATGGAGTATTTTTGAACTTGGATAAACCGAAGTACGAATCTCTAATCTTTGTCTTTTTATCTCTCTGGATTCGTTTTCTTGAAAATATTTTTATCATCCTCAATCCTAAATGGTGATATAACTGAATATCTTTGGCCTATAGTGCAAAGATGAATGATTATTTGATGAATATCTTTGGCCCGTAGTGCAAAGATGAATAGGTGTTGAGATGAACATGACTAACTGGTGATACAAATGAATATCTTTGGTCTGTAGTGCAAAGATGAATATTTGATTCAAGATGTATATTGATTGATGTTACAGGGATAAAATATTAACGATGAGCTTTTAAATCTTAGAAGATAGTAGAATTCATTCTCTACTTGACTCTTCTAATGAATTGTTGTTTCCACTGCAGTTGTTGATCTAAAACTTGTTGTCTATTATATTCTATCAGATTTTTCCCTGTTGAAGACTAATGATAATTTGTTGTATATTATCTTAGTCATAATATTCTTTACTGGGCTAGTTGAGCTCACCCTTTTCTTTTTTGTTCTATTTTTCTTCTCAGGAGGTGAGAACATAGCAAGAACTAGCCGGGGTATGGAGTGATGGTTCAGGATAGTTGTTTTAGCAGTACTCACTATTTTTGTAAAATAGTGTATCAATAATTGTAATGAGGACTCTTTTTGAGTTTGTATACTGTCTATTAGATAATATTTATATTTAAACTCACAGTATATGAGTTGTCGTATTTTGCACGACAATTGTATTAATAAAGTTATAGTTATTTCTGTACCATGTATTTGGCGACTCAGAATGGGTGATGTATACCTATTTTGGGGGCGTCACAGTTGGTATCAGAGCTTAGGGATATGCTCTCTGGCGAAGATCGGGGAATGGAACTAGGAGGGGAGAGAATAGTAAATCCTTCGCTAGTGTGTCCTACCTAAGTTTATTTGTTGATCGGTCATAATAGGGGTATTATGTGGTATGTCAATTTCTCTAATTAACCCTTTTTTGTGACAGTATTTGAGAATGACAGCTGAAAATGTTAACAAGGGAGTGAATGAGATCGTTGAGACACCTCTAATCACCAACCAGGATAATGTGATTAGAGATATCCTTGTGGTGAGTGAGGAATTAAAAGTTACACTCGAGCTAGTCGCAAAGGTAGCAACTGAGAGTGAGGAAGAAGAGAAACCTGAGGAGGATTTATTAGAAGAACTTATTGATCAAAATGTAGAATTGAAAAATCGTATTCATGAGTTAGAAGAGCAAGCTGAAGAACGGTAGGCGGTCGTGGAGCAAAGGGATGCAACAATTCAAAATTGTATTACCCGATGTGTGATGGTTGAACTGAAGCACTCTTTGGCAGAGTATAAGTTATTAAAGCTAGAATCTGAGAATTCAAATGTCAAGGAGCAGCTGAAAGAAGAAACAACTGAACGAGTGAGAATGAAGGATGTATGGGTAAAAGCTGCACGACGCGTTGATATTGTGGAAAGAGAAGTCTGATCCAAGAAAGCAAAAATAGATGATATGTATTTCTCTTTTTCGACAGCAATTGGGAGAACCCGACATCGAGTTTTGAATTACCCTGTACATTGCGGTCAACCCCAATTTGATATGGATCGAAGATTAATGATTCAGATCATGGAGCAGGAGTAGACGAAGCAGTTGAGGGTGAAATATGCCTTATAGCGAAAGTCAATTCCAGCGGTAATGATGACACCAAAAACTGTCCCGAACAAGTCAAATTCGGTAGTTTAAGGGAGAGCATTTTTCGTGATGAGGAACCGAATGAGGTGATCACGGGTAAGCTAATCATAAACTCTTGCGAAGTTTATACCTTATTAGATATCGGTTCTACCCATTCTTTTATCTCTCATACTTGTGCTCAACGTTTGAACTTGACTCCTGAGAAATTAGACTTTGACTTATCTATTGAAACTCCGTTAGGAGAAACTTTCGTTATATCCACTGTTTATAAATTTTGCTTGATTCAGGTTGGCACCATCACATTACCTGTGATGTCATTTCTTTGAAAATACTTACACTTGATGTGATTTTAGGGATTCATTGGTTAACCACTCATCATGATAAAATTGATTATTTTCGTAAGGTTGTTAGTTTTCATATTTCTAACCAACCTGTTATGCGAATTCAAGCAACCAAACCACTAAAGTCAATCACTGTCATATCAAGCCATAAAGTTATTCGTTTATTGAAAAACGGATGTCAAGCTTTCTTAGCCCATTTCATGAATTTAAACAAAAATCCGTCAGTTTTGAATAATATTTCTGTTGTTAGTAAATTTCCTGATGTATTTCCTAAAGAACTTCCTGGCCTACCCCCAGAGCGTGATATTGAATTTTGTATCGACTTTGAACCTGGTACAAAATCCATTTCTAAAATCTCATATCGAATGGCTCCTATTGAATTTCAGGAGTTAAAAACCCAACTATAGGAGTTGGTACCCGAGCCTCTATTTGGTGACTTCCTTTGTGGAATGCACCGAAGTCAGACTCTCCGTAGGGGACGCTATATTCGTGCGATGGTAAACTGATAGGTGCCATTGTGACGTGCTATCCAAGGTTGGGATATCAGTCACAGTTGAGAGTAACCTAAGTCAGTAATCGAAATACGTAGCTTTTTAGGCTTAGCTGGTTACTATCGGAGATTCGTGGAAGGATTTTCTCGAATCGCTACTCCATTAACTCAGTTGACTCAAAAAGATATAAAATTCAAATGGAGCGAGGAATGTGAGAAGAGCTTCCAAGAACCCAACATGCGACAACGACGTTAGCTCGAGCCATTGAAAGATTTCGACTATACCATTCAATACCATCTTGAAAAAACGAAAGTGGTAGCTGACGCGTTGAGTAAAAGATCGTATGCGTTGACAAGTGCGATATTGTTAACAGAAATACCCATCTCGTACGACTTACAAAAGATGGAGATAGAGTTAAAGACTCTAGGGACCCACGTGATGATGTCAAATATACGAGTAGAATCGACTTTAATCGATAAAGTTAAAAATGCTCAAGCTACAAAACTGGAGTTGATGAATATGAAGAAGAAAGTATAAAAATGTGTTATTTCATAAGCAAGAGTCGAAATCTAAACCCTCGATTTATTGGTCCATTTGAAATCCTCAATCGAGTAGGAATTGTGACTTATAGACTCGCTTTACTGCTAATTATGTCACGTGTTCATAACGTTTTTCACGTATTGATGTTACGTAAATAGGGAGAAGGTTTAAAAATGCCCCTGACGTTTACCACGATGTCTACCGAGCACCCTATACTTTTTTTTATCCAAAAGTACCCTTAACGTTACACTTTTTGGGTCACCCGTGCCCCTGCCGTTAACAGAAGACAAATGGGGTTAAAATTGGCTGATGTAGCAGACACGTGGAGGCTTAAAGGGAGAATGTTTAAAAATACCCCTAACACATGTAAATATGTCATTTAATCAAAATAAAAAAAATACTAAAATTCAAAATAAAAAAAGCATAACATATTTATATCATTTAATCAAAATACTAACATTCAAATTATTTTGTTAACTAATCAAAACAACTAATTAAATAAAATTAGTTGTATAACATATTTACATCATTTAATCAAAATACTAAAATTCAAAACATAACATATTTACATCAAATACTAATTTAAAAAAAATATTAAAATACTAAAAAAAATCAACTTAAAAAATAATAAAATACTAAAATTCAAATTATTTTGTTAATTAATTAAAATAAGAAAATAACGTTATCGAAATTAACGTTGAATACTACAAAATTAACCTTCATATTTTTAGTATTTTGAAAATTCAACTAATATTTTTAGTATTTTGATGATTATCGTTAATATTTTTAAAATTCAAAATTCAACTAATTCAAAATTTCAAAATAATTAACGTTAATTCAACTAAAATCATCAAACAATAATTAACGTTAATATTTTTTACTAAATAACGTTAATTATTTTGAATTAGTTGAATTTTTAAATATTTTTAAAATTCAACTAAATAATATTTTAAAAATTAAACTAATTACATCATCAAAAAATATTAACGTTTTTTAATATATCAACTAATATTAAAAAATATTAACGTTTATAATATCAAAAAATATTAATAAAATATTAACATTTTTTAAATATAAAAAAACATTAACATTTTTTAATATCAAAAAATTAACGTTTTTTTAAAAAAAATTAAAATATTTTAATATTTTTATATAAAAAAATATTAACATTTTTTAATATTTTTAATATCAAAAAATTAACATTTTTTTTAAAAAAATTAAATATTTTAATATTTTTATATCAAAAAATATTAACGTTTTAATATTAACCTCATGTCAAAAAAAATTAATATTTTTAAAATATTAACGTTTTTTAATATCAAAAAATATTAACGTTTTTTAATATTAGTTGATATGTTAAAAAACGTTAATATTTTAATAACGTTAAAATTAGTATTCCAACACTAGATATGCAGTTAATTTGATACTAATTGATAACGTATTTTGATAACGTTAAAAATCAATTATATATTAACGTTAAAAATTGATAACGTTATTTAGTAATATTCAAAATTAGTTTTTTTTAATTAGTATTTGATGTAAATATGTTATGTTTTGAATTTTAGTATTTTGATTAAATGATGTAAATATGTTATACAACTTATTTTATTTAATTAGTTATTTTGATTAGTTAACAAAATAATTTGAATTTTAGTATTTTGATTAAATGATGTAAATATGTTATGCTTTTTTTATTTTGAATTTTAGTATTTTTTGTTTTGATTAAATGACATATTTACGTATGTCAGGGGCATTTTTGTACCTTCTCCCTTTAAGCCTCAATGTGTCTGTCACGTCAGCTAATTTTAACCCCGTTTGTCTTCTGTTAACGGCAGGGGCACGGGTGACCCAAAAAGTGTAACGTTAAGGATATTTTTGGACAAGAAAAAAAGTATAGGGTGCTTGGTAGACATCGCGGTAAACGTCAGGGGCATTTTTAAATCTTCTCCCTACATAAATATGTGGACGACCCTAACCACATTATTGAGTTAGAACCAGACGAGATAGCCGAAGATTTAACGTACGAGGAAGTACCTGTCAAGATCTTGGATAGGAAGGAATATGTCTTACGCACAAAGGTTATACCACAAATCAAAATTTTGTGGAGGAACCATGCTATTGAGGGAGTTGGAAATGGAAATGAAAGCGAGGTATCCTCACCTTTTCGAAACACTAGGTACGTACGTCGATTTTGAGGACGAAATTTCATAAGGAGGGGAGGTTGTAAGACCCTAACTTTTATGAATAAAATGGAATTTCCTCTATTTATTATTTTAAAATAGTAAGAGATTGATTTGATTAATATGGTTAGATGCACAAATATTTTTAAATAAGCAAGTGGTTATAAAATATTGATTGTTGTCGAAAAATATTCGTTTGGTCGTGGAATATTCTTGCTGTAGGGGAATATTCGTACGACGGCGCAACCTTGTGTGGGCCCCATAACAAAAAGCGATTGGATGAGAAAAATAACAAGTATGAATTTTTTATAAATAACGGCGTAGTTTTTACCGTTAACACTGTTGGAATACCCGATGGTTAAAGCACAATAATACGCGGTGTTGCACAGTAGCACACGGTATTGCACCAATTATTGATTCTTACGTAAGAAGACACTACTCAATAATTGTTACAGTAATTACTGTTCAATATTTTATTGATTCTATAATTGTTGCGTTGATATTTTATATTGTTGATTCAATAATTGTCATTTCACAATATTTCTCATTATCAGATCAATAATTCATATTATTTGAATAATATTATTAGATAACATTATTGGTAATGTCTAAGGAAGTTCTGTTTAAGGATAGGTTTGGTCACCTAATTACGTGTCAGTAAGGAGAAATCCTTATCGGAAAGCCCCCTCTTTCCTGGGAACGACCTGGTTGTCATTATTGAGATTCTGTAATATTATTTGTGAATAATTAATTATTGATTTATATGGTAAGAAAAATATTTATTTTATGTGGATATAAATGGAAGAATTTTTAGAAAAGTGAGAAATATTAAAAATTGATATTTTATCTATATTATTATATTACATTACAAATGTATAATGTGATAATATAATAATATAATAACGATGATATTTTTACAATGAATGTGTGATATACAAATAAATGAGGAGAAAGAGTATTTTTGTTGCAATAAATGCTAAACATGTGTTAAACATATTGGTGGACCCATTTTTTTGACTGAAATTTGATTATAGCCTGTAAAATCGTCCGTATGTGAATTTCAGTCAATTTTTGCTTGGAATTTGAAAAAACTTAAACTTATAAAGTTGTAGAGAATTGAATTTCCTATGGAATGGACATAGGATTTAAATTTTCCTGATAAAAGGGCTATTTATTATGAATTATTGAAGTTCCGGAATAATTAATTTTTGGAGTTTAAAATATTTATTTTAAGAAAAACGCTTTTTGCAATTAGGTGGGCCCCACATGAGTGGTAAACATGCTGAATTCAAATTTTCTAAGGTGTGCGTGAAATTCTTATTATATATTAATGTAACGCCCCCAAAATAGGTCCATTCCACCCAACCTATTCTGAGTCGCCACGAAATACACACAATGCAATTTCCAAATACAAACTTCATTATTACAATTGTCGTGTAAAATATGACAACACATATATTGTGAGTTTTACTATAAATAGATACCAACTGTGACTCTCATCCCGTTACCTGGATATCACCTCACATTGATACCTTAGAGTGGTACCTTACATAAAGGTACAGTCAATAACTGTTTTAGAAATTAAAATCTTCAAAAAATGTTCAAGGAAACCTTCGTACATGGACGACCATGCATCTAAGTTATGATAGATATCATATGTTCATAGAATTATCCTTAGTTGACCCAATAGACCCCAAAGAAAAATGAGAAGATTGATATCATGTTCTTTCCAATGGTGAGTCCTCTCTTAACATATAATTATCTCCATTGTCTCCAATTGAGAATTATATTTCAACCAAACTCCAAGATTATATAGGTAGTGCTCGTAGATATACTCAGTAAGTGGATGTGCACAACCCTGCCTTATGATAACATGAAGTCGCATTCCATTAGACATCTTGCATGATAGTGGCAAAACACCCTTCCAACGTTGGGTTCGCCTCACCCTATTGGATTCACCAAATATAACTACTAAATGATGTATAAAATACAACTCACTATTCTAAAGTTCTCAATAAAATTATTTCCATACTGTTTAGGGATAACCTCCACAGCTAGAGACCATCGTTCTATTTCCCTATTACCTCCGCTCGACCTAGCTACATTCTTATTACCTGAAAGGAATTGTGAAGCAAAAGGGTGAGCACAACTAGCCCAGTAAAGAATATCATGACTAAAGATAATTAAATTATCAATAGCCTTCATCAGTAATAAATCAGAGATTTAGAACATATGGTAGACGATAAAACTTTTCAACTATAGTTGTAGCGGAACGAGCAATACATTAGAAGAGTCAAATAGACCATAAAGTCTATTATCTTCTCCATGTTAAAAGTCCACTAATAATATTTTATCTCTATAACATCAATTAACAGTTCTGGTTCACAATCATATGAATAACTCATAATCATAATTGTAGTTCTAAATTTCTCTTCTCATCTAAGACGAAGATAATTTTCATCACCTGTCTTTACTTGAAACATCAAAGATTATAGTTATACCAAATAACAGTTCCTGTTCATAATCATACTAATAAGTTCATCTTTGCACTGCGGCCAAAGATATTCATTAACAGTTCATCTTTGCACTACAGGCCAAAGATATTCAATAACAGGTCATCTTTGCACTACAGGCCAAAGATATTCAACAACAGGTCATCTCTGCACTACAGGCCAAAGATATCAATCAACATTTCTTCTTTGCACTACAGGCCAAAGGCATACAACTGTAAAACCAATAAACAACAGTCCATTTATGCTCTATGGGTCAAAGATGACTTTCATCACAATATAAATATGAGAATCATGACAAGGATATAAAGAATCAATCACATGAGATAAAGGATAAATTTTAAAGACTTTAACAATTTAATTTATCCAGAATTCAATAATTTCTAAATTGTCATCATGATACTGCTTTGTGGAGTAAAATTCAAGAATAATATTATATCAAAAATGATTTGAACAGAAAATAATATTTCAACGAAGATAATAACATTATTCAATATATTATAAACTTCATTTAATATTATTCATTATATAATAACATTAAATTCATTAACTAATATTATTAATCATTAAATAATATTTTAAAATCAATGATTTCATAACACCTTAATCCAAATGTTATAAATCACTTAATAATCTCATAATCTAATATTATTAATATTACAACAATATTTTAATCATTTCTTAAACTTATAAATAATTTATTTTAATTGTTTACACTTTACTAATTAATGTATTTAATCATCCTAAAATGTCAAACTTATAAGATTTTATCACCAATAACCAAAATCCTCATCAAAAATCTGCATATACCTTCTATAGGATTCTCAAGGCATAAAATGCTATTTTCCAATTTTCTTACTTCACATAACATATTTAATTTATTTACTCATAACTAGCCTATTTTCATGAAAAATACCAATTCAGTCTCAGGAATTTTTTTTTCTTGGATTTAGCAGAATATAGTCCCGTATTGAACATATAATTTTCTCGACATTTTTAAAATTCATTTATTATTTTTCATATGGCCAAAACTGTCGAATATTTAGACATTTATCATAAACTGTACTTTTGTCCAAAAATTCCGAAATTAACAGAGTATACTGCTGCTATATACATGTACTCCCAATAAAATATTCACCAATTTTGGAGTTAACCACAATGAGTTATAAGGGTTTACTTTTAAAATAGTTTTTTCTCATAAAATTAATAACTCCTAATATATGCATCCAAAAATTGCCATTTTTGGACACAATCTAGAAAACTCATCAAATTATTATTTCAAATTTTTTCAGAATTTTTGAGGGTAGAAAAAATTACGAAACTGAAAAACATAATAACCCTTACAATCCCTTAATATCTTTTACCTCAAAAGAGCAGTACTTCTAATTGGAATAACGCTGAAGGAAACTTGCACCGTATAGCAATACTCAAGATATCTAAATACTCACAAAAATACGCTCGATAATATACAGAGAGAAAACTTCAGTTTCTAGTGTAATTTTTAATTTTAACTTAAGTATTCTATTTATAGGAAAATGCTTAGAACACCAAAGCAGAAAATTTAATAAAATATTATTATTTATAAAATAAATTCCTACGCACACCTTACAATCTGAATTCAGAATTTTACATATGCAAGTGGGGCCCACCAAAATGAAAAATATGTTTTAAACATTTTTTGTAACAAAATCAATTTAGACCCAATATTCCGAAAATTCAATAATTCATAATAAATAGTCCTTTTATCAGAAAAAATCGAATCTTATGATCATTCCATAGGAAATTCAATTCTCTACAACTTTATAAGTTTAAGTTTTTCTAAATTCCAAACAGAAATTGACCGAAATTCACATACAGGCGATTTTACAGGCTATAATCAAATTTCAGTCAAAAATTGGGTCCACTAACACATAAAACATGTGACGCCCCCAAAATAGGTATACAACACCCATTTTGAGTCGCCAAATACATTGTACAAAAAGTAAACTACAACTTCAATAATACAATTGTCGTGCAAAATATGACAATACATACTGTGAGTTTAAATACAAATATTGTCTTCTAGACAATATTCACACTCAAATAAGTCCTTATTACAATTATTTAAATACTATTTTACAGAAATAGTGAGGACAGCTAAAATATCTTTCTAGAACCATCACTCCATACCCTGACTAGATCCTGCTATGTTCTCACCTCCTGAGAAGAAAAATGGAACAAAAAAGAAAAGGGTGAGCTCAACTAGCCCAGTAAAGAATATTATGACTAAGATAATATACAACAAAGTATCATTAGTATTCAACAGGGAAAAATCTGATAGAATATAATCGACAACAAGTTTTAGATCAACAACTGCAGCGGAAACAGCAAACCATTAGAAGAGTCAAGTAGAGAATGAATTCTACTATCTTCTAAGATTTAAAAGTCCATCATCAATATTTTATCCCTGTAACATCAATTAATAATCATCTTTAACCAAATATTCATCTTTACACTACACGCCAAAGATATTCATTTGTATCATCAGTCGGTCATGTTCATCTCAATACCTGTTCATCTTTGCACTACGGCCCAAAGATATTCATTAGTTAATCATTCATCTTTGCACTATAGGCCAAAGATATTCAGTAATATCATCATTTAGGACTGAGGATGATGAAAAATATCTTAAAGAAAATGAATCCAGTGAGACAGAAGGACAAATAGTAGGGATTCGTATAACAGTTTATCCAAGATCAATAATACTTCATAATAATCAATTGTGAAGCAGAATTCAAAAATAAAGATCAAAACATGGATACAATCAAAGATAGTAACCATAATAGACATCTTGAACAAAAGGGAAAAATTTTATTTTTCGGTGAATAGTGTCGTATTCGTGAATAGTTTCGTATACGTGAATAGTGCCGTATACGCGAATAGTAACCCCGACACAAAAAGTTCAAAATTTGATAAAAACTCATATCAATATTTCAGCATAATGATATCGAAAGAAATAATATCATTTATGAAAAAAATAACATCCCTTACCTCAAAATATCAGTACTTCTGGTCGGAATACCGGTATAAGGCTGAAAGAAACTTGCTCTGATGAATAGAAACTCTCAAAGTATCTAAATACTCACAAAATACACTCAATAATCTAGAGAGAGAAAGAGAAAAAACTTATTTCTGGTGTGATTTTCAATTCTAACTTAGCCATCTATTTATAGGAAAATGTTAGCATGCCGAAGTAGACTTAACCTGCAACCTGATGGCTTTACCTGCTACTATTCCCACCCACCACATTTGAATAAAAATCTCAGCACATTTTTTCACCCACCAAGAGTGGGGCCCACCAATTCTAGAATTTTCCACCAAAATGATTAACTACGAAAATTCAACAATTTCTGAACCAATCATCTCGTAAAATTCATAACAAATCATACGTTCATTTTTAACGGTTCAAAATTTGTGGACATATACTCAACTTATATATGTATAACATATCCAAATATTACCACGATCCAACGGTCGGATTAAAAAATTATAACCTCGCAAAATATCTCAAAAATCCTAATTTGATTTTCAATACCTCCGTTCCGACAAAAAATACAGATAAAACAACTCAACATTAACTCCTTCATTCTTAACCACAAAAATATATCCCTCAATTATATCCACATAAAATAAATATTTCCTTATCATATGAATCAATAATTAATTATTCACAAATAATATTACAGAATCACATTTATGACAACCAGGCCGTTTCTAGGAAAGAGGGGGCTTTCTAATAAGGATTTCTCCTTACTGGCGCGCAATTAGATGACCAAACCTCTCTTTAGACAGAACTTTCTAGACATTGCCAATAATGTTATCTAATAATATTATTCAAATAATATGAATTATTGATCCGATAATGAGAAATACTGTGCAGTAACAATTATTGAAACAACAATAATATAAAATATTAACGCAGCAATTATTGAATCAATAAAATAAAATATTGAATAGTAACTACTGTAACAATTATTGAGTAGTGCCTTCCTTCGTAAGAATCAATAATTCTAAAATATTGTACAATCCGTGTGCAACCACGCGCATTACTATTTTTAACCACCGGATATTCTAACAGTGTTAACGGTAACAACTACGTCGTTATTTATAAACAACTTATACTTGTCATTTTCTTCATCCAATCACTTTCCGTTATGGGGCCCACAAAAGACTGCACCGTCGTACGAATATTCCCCGACAGCAAGAATATTCCACGACCAAACGAATATTCTCCGATAAAAATGAATATTTTATAACCACTTGCTTATTTAAAATATTTGTGTATTTTACCCATAACTAACCATATTAATCAAATTAACCCTTTCTATTTCAAAATAATAAATAGAGGAAATTTAATTTCATTTATTAATAAGTTGGGGTCTTACAACCTCCCCTCCATATAAAATTTTATCCTCGAAATTGACGTACGTACCTGGTGTTTCGAAAATGTGAGGATACCTCGCTTTCATTTCTGATTCCAACTCCTAAGCCATTTCTTTAATAGCATGATTTCTTCACAAAACCTTAACTTGTGGTATAACCTTCGTGCATAGGACATGTTCTTTCCTATCCAATATCTTAACAGGTACCTCCTCGTACGTTAAATCTTCGGCTATTTCGTCTGGTTCTAACGCAATAATATGATTCGGGTCGTCCACATATTTACGTAACATCGATACGTGAAAAACGTTATGAACACGCGACATACTTAGCGTTAAGACGAGTCTATAGGCCACAGTTCCTACTCGATCGAGGATTTCAAATAAATCGAAGGCTTGAGCTTTCTTCTCTTCATCGACTCTTACTTCTAGAATAACACATTCTTACACCTTCTTCTTTATATTTATCAGCTCCAGGTATGTAGCTTGAGCGGCTTTAACGTTATCGATTAAAGTCGATTTTACTCGTATATCATCACGTGGGTCCCTAGAGTCATTAACTCTATCTCTATCATTTATAAATTATACAAAATAGGTCTTTGTGTTCAACAATATCGCACTCGTACTCGCGTATAATCTTCTACTCAACGCGTCAGCTACCACGTTCGCTTTTCCAGGATGGTATGGTCAGAACAGGTTCCGAATGAGTCGCCTCTTGAGCTATTGGAAAATCTTCTCGCATTCCTCGTTCCATATGAATTTTGTATCTTTCTGAGTTAGCTAAGTTAATGGAGTAGCGATTCGAAAAAATTCTTTCACGAATCTCCGATAGTAACCAGCTAAGCCCAGAAAGCTACGTACTTTGGTCACCGACTTCGATTGCTCTCAGTTGTGATTCATATCCCAATTTTGGATAGCACGTCACAATGGCACCTATTGTTTTACCACCACACAAATATAGAGTCCCTTACGGAGAGTCTGGCTTTGGTGCATTCCACAAAGGAAGTCACCAGATAGAGGCTCGGGTACCAACTTCTATAGTTGGGTTTTTAACTCCTGAAGTTCAATATGAGCTATTCAATATGAGATTTTAGAAATGGGTTTTGTATCGGGTTGAAGATCAATACAAAAATTCAATATCACGCTCTGGGTTAAGCCAGGAAATACGTCAGGAAATTCACTAACAACAGAAATATCATTCAAATCTGACGTATTTTTGTTCAAGTCCATGACATGAGCTAAGAAAGCTTGACATCCGTTTTTCAATAAACGAATGACTTTATGGCTTGGTATGACATCGATTGATTTTAGTGGTTTGGTTGCTTGAATTCGCATAACAGGTTGGTTAGGAATATGAAAACTAACAACCTTACGAAAACAATCAATTTTGGCATGATGAGTAGTTAACCAATCAATTCCTAAAATCACATCAAAAGCAAGTATCTTTAAAGAGATAAGGTCAACAGGTAATATGATTGTGCCAACTTAGATTAAGCAAGATTTATAAACTGTATATGTAATGAAAGTTTCTCCTAACGGAGTCTCCACAGATAGGTCAAAGTCTAATTTCTCCGGAGTCAAGTTTAAACGTTGAGCACAAGCAGGAGAGATAAAAGAATGGGTAGAACCGGTATCTAGTAAGGTATAAACTCCGTAAGAATTTATAATTAACTATGTAACAATCCAAAATTTTATTTATAATTTTAAATATTTATTGAATTAAATAAATATTTTTAATTGACGTGTTTGTTGTTTAGTAGATATTTATTGGATTATTTATTAGTAAGTAAATAATCCATGAGTTATAGAAATTAACTTAATTAAGATAAAAGAGTGAAGAATGTGTCGATTTGATTATTTGAGTTGTGATTCTGGGGACAGAATCCTTGTAAGGAGGGAAGGATGTAACGATATGAAATTTTAAATTGTAATATTAAATATTTATTAATATATAAATATTTATTTGATGCGCTTATTGTTGAAATTGATGAGAGAAATATTTTATTGATGTAATGGTTGCTAGTAAATATTTACTAATCTAAATTCATTAGATAATATTCTAAATTAAATTAATTTATAATTTAGAGAGTTATAATATAACATGAGATGTTATATTATTGTTTTAATTTAATAATGTAAGGTGGTATTAAGTTATTAAATAAAATTATAATGAGATTATAATTTTGTGATATTTGGTCAAGTGGGAAATTTATTTAGTATGTGGTAATTAGTTTATTTAATTAAGATTGGATATGGAAATCCAAGTAAACAGTGCAGGACAATAAACTATATTATAAATAACTTATGAAAATAAATTAAAGGAGTTTTAAATTTGATTTTACCAAACAAAGCCTTTGAGCTTTTGAAATTTTAATTTTAATCTTGTTTTGCTAAACAAGGCTTACAGAATGATTAAGTCATTATTTTAATAGGTTTTACCAAACAAGGCCTTATGGCTTTTATGTTTAAAATAATAATAATAAAAAAAACTGATAAGTATTTAGTAGCCTTATTATATTATACGTCAGTTTTATTTTTATGTTAGCGTCAGTTTTAGTTTACGTGAAAAAGGGTTTGGCCTAAGCCTAAGAAGAAGAGAGAGTTACAAAGAAGTTTGAGAGAGACATATTCTCTGAGAAATTGAAAAAGAGGTTATTATGAGAATCAAAGAAGGGAGAGGAAGGATAATCAAGTCATTCTCATCATCTAATTAAGCTTAAGGAGAAATTAAA
This sequence comes from Panax notoginseng, assembly GCA_016801055.1. NCBI lineage: Eukaryota > Viridiplantae > Streptophyta > Magnoliopsida > Apiales > Araliaceae > Panax > Panax notoginseng. The sequence continues at coordinate 38,991,941 of CM029019.1, forward strand.
AGATAATATTATAGCCCTAGCTTTTAGTTATGTTTTATCAAAGTTTTTTTTTCTCTTTAATTGGTTATGGTGCATGATTTGAGTAAAGAATTGGTTTATAAAGATTATTGAGTGTGTATAATCTGTTAACCATCATATATGATTGATACTTGTTTGTCAAATTCGTGAGAATTGGAATTGTTGGAAGAAATTATAAAACATTGTTTATATTTATATGTTACGGCTTAGAAAGTACGAAATTTCATGATCAATAATTGCTATAATCTGCAATTTGATAATAGATGTTGTTAGTATGTTGAAAAACGAAAACAACCCAAGTTGAATGAGTCAAAACGGATGTAAAACGAATTCACAGTGAAGAATTTCGCTATGAATGTCAAAAGAAGAAGAAAGAAGAGAAATAGTGAAATTAAAGGTTGTAATCTTTGATGTTTACGTTGTTTATATGGTTAGAAACGTGTTAGAAACATTAGATTATGTTTATGTAAACCTATTTACTCATTGGGCAGTTTGGTATGGTTGTTAGAAAGGAGTTTGGAGGCCTAATTTGGCTTTTCGTAGTGTTCTAGAGCTAAAATCGCATAATCGCAGCAGTGACCCCCGCCCTGGCGGGCCCCCCTAGTGCAAAAACCCCCGCCCTGGCGAGGGGGGGGGGTGTTCTGTCAAGCCAAAATTTTGAAAAAAAGAAAAAAACTGACCGGACGTAGTTTACTAAAATGAGTATAACGTTTTCATGCGAACTCTGATTGATGCGATTCAAGATGATTCGGAACGAGGACGAATAGGCCTACAACTTTTATTCTTTAAGGATTTCAATTTGAAATCGTTATGAAGGGTCAAAATGGTCATCTTTAGGACTGTTGTGTTTTCGAAGGCAATCGGAGGGCGTCAGGCATGCACGTATGCTAGTGTAGTGCTCTTGACGATAAAAGATGTTGTTCTAAGTTATAAAACATGAATGTTAGTAAATATAATGATGCTTAACATTAATATAATGATGTATTAGATAAGTTATAGAAGCATAGTAAGCATACACAAAAGATGCAATCGGGCGTGTGACGAATAAACGTCGAAACGCCGTGATAATTGTTAATAAACGTAAAAAGTGTTTTTAGTCAAATGAAATGGATATTATAAAGTATGAAATGGGTTTAATATAAAACCAATAATGATTCCTAGCAAAATTTGAACACTTTAATGAATTTCGAATATTACATAAGTCGAAAAGTTAACACAATCTAATTGAACATTGTGTGTTAATTAATAGGAAAGATTGTGAGATGTGGAGTAGAGTTTACATTACAATTACTATGTATTTTTATGTGACTAATAGTTGATGTGTATGATTATATAATTGTGTAGGGCACGTGAAGTGCAGATAACTGTAAGCTGTTAAACTGTTATTGGTAAACAACGATCAAGGCAAGTCTTTCGGTTCCTATTTGTTACGTGGACTTGATGAACTGTTTTAAATTGTATGATATGTTATACATGTTGAAATCATAAAATATTTAAGTCAATATATGATTGTATTGCTTTGGCTAAGTAATGATGATTGAGTAAGGAACTCAATCTTTATATTTGCTATATGAATTAAAAGCATGTATGTCATGTTACCTTAATGAGATGTATATCGAGCATGCTATTATGTGTTATGTGATGCATGAAAACTGTTAGACTTTGCTGGGCTGTCGAGCTCACTCTTGCAAATAACCACTTTTGCAGGTCAAGATTTTAAGATAAAGATATGTGCTAAGTGAGTTATAGAGATCTATATTCACAAAGATTACTTATGTTTTATGAGAAATGTATTTCATATTTTGAACGTAACATGTTGAATTGTAAGTTGAGTTATCCAATGTATATGGATATTTAGTTATGATGTAAGACTTTGTATAGTCATTTTGTTGTAGCGATTCATGATATAAGATTGAATCAAAGAGATGTAATGTAAAGGTTACGATTCAGGGCAAGAAAGGAGGAAATGTATAAACGTTCTAAATATTCCGCAATTTTAGTGTTTTTAATATCGAATAATGATGTAAAATTTGAGTTTTAATGTGTGGTTAACGACCGAAGTTGAGATTTAAATTGTATGAATTTTTGGGGTCGTTACAAACTAACCCGTTATACCTTCGTTCGGGTTCCTCGCGTTTTGGTCAGTCACGACAAACGCTCTTCCAGAAATCGTCGACTTTATTTTGTCCGTATCTGCCTTTGGTGTCAGTGTCCCAGCTGGACTTGGTTTCGCTATAGTACAATCTCGAGCGATATGTCCTTCCTTTCCACAATTATAACATACCTTGAACTGTTGTGGGCAGTTTGGACTTATATGTCTCTCCTCTCTGCATCTGTAACATCTGACTGGCGGTCGTTCTCCTCCCCTAGAATTTGTTCCTGGTGCTGGTGCGGCTGTCGATGTCTTCCTGTCATCGTTAAATCTTCTCTTCTTAAAATTTCCACTTGACTCACCTCTCCTATTATCATGGCCACGATGACCACCCGAGTGGTTACCACTTTTGTCTGTATTTTTCCCTCCTCGCTGGTTCTTATCACTCCGATGACTGCTGTCACCAGTATGACCCTGGTTGTGGTCCCTCAGTTGAACATACTCATTATCTCGCTCTAATAATTGAGCCCTGTTTATAACATCTGAATATAAAGAAAATTTATGAGAGATAAGATATTGCCAAATCTCGGGTTTTAAACCTCTCAGAAACATCCTTGTCATTCGTTCCTCATTTTCGACCAAATGAGGTGCAAACCTGGATAACTCTGCAAGATTCGCCTCGTACTGGGACACCGTCATGTTGTTTTATTCCAGTCTAATAAACTCTACCTCCTTCATATGACGAATACTTTCAAGAAAGTACTTGTCATTGAACAGTTTCTGAAATGTTTCCCAAGACATGTTGAGTGCGTCAGGCTGGGTACGCTTCACAGACTCCCACCAGTAGTCTTCCTCACCGCGGAACATAAAGGTGGCGAATGGAACCTTCTGTTCCTCCGTGCATCCCAAGACATCGAATATCTTGGTAATTTGCTTGACCTACGTTTCCGCCATGATCGGATCTGGCTTTCCCTTAAATTCTGGTGGTCCCAATTCTTTGAACTACTTGGCTGTAACAAACCGCGCGTTGTTATCATTTCCACCCGTATTCTGCACACGAGTCTCCCTCGTCTGATTTTTCATGAACTGTAAAAAGCTCCTACACATTCCATCATTCATCGTTTGCTCGGTAACGTTGTTTATAGGAGGAATATTGCCTTCCTGTTGCACGTTCCCCTGGGTGGTGATTAAAGGTGTCTCCACAGTCTCATTCACTCCATTGTTAACATTCTCTGCTGCCATTCTCAAATACTGCCACAAAACAAGGGTTAATTGACATGTCACATATTATCACTATATCTAACCGACCAAATAATTACCAAATAAACTTATTCAGGTCATACAAGCGAAGGAATTCCCCGTCTCTCCCCTCTTAGTTCTTGTCTCACATCTCAGCCAGGGATCATATCCCTAATCTTTGATACCAACTGTGACGCCACCAAAATAGGTATACAACACCCATTCTGAGTAGCCAAATACATGGTACAAAAAGCAAACTACAACTTCAATAATACAATTGTCGTGCAAAATACGACAACACATACTGTGAATTTAAATACAAATATTGTCTTCTAGACAATATCCACACTCAAATAAGTCCGCATTATAATTATTCAAATACTATTTTACAAAAATAGTGAGGACAGCTAAAACATCTTTCTAGAACCATCACTCCATACCCCGACTAGATACTGCTATGTTCTCACCTCCTGAGAAAAAAAATGGAACAAAAAGGAAAAGGGTGAGCTCAACTAGCCCAGTAAAGAATATTATGACTAAGATAATATACAACAAATTATCATTAGTATTCAACAAGGAAAAATCTGATAGAATATAATCGACAACAAGTTTTAGATCAACAACTGCAGCGGAAATAGAAAACCATTAGAAGAGTCAAGTAGAGAATGAATTCTACTATCTTCTAAGATTTAAAAGTCCATCATCAATATTTTATCCCTGTAACATCAATTAATAATCATCTTTAACCAAATATTCATCTTTGCACTACAGGTCAAAGATATTCATTTGTATCACCAGTCGGCCATTTTCATCTCAACACCTGTTCATCTTTGCACTACGAGCCAAAGTTATTCATCAGTTAATCATTCATCTTTGCACTACAGGCCAAAGAAATTCAGTAATATCATCATTTAGGACTGAGGATGATGAAAAATATCTTAAAGAAAATGAATCCAGTGAGACAGAAGGACAAATAGTAGGGATTCATATAACAGTTTATCCAAGATCAATAATACTTCATAATAATCAATTGTGAAGCAGAATTCAAAAATAAAGATCAAAACATGGATACAATCAAAGATAGTAACCATAATAGACATCTTGGACAAAAAGAAAAATTTTTATTTTTTTGGTGAATAGTGCCGTATACGTGAATAGTGCCGTATACGTGAATAGTAACCCCGACACAAAAAGTTCCAAATTTGATAAAAACTCATATCAATATTTCAGCATAATGATATCGAAAGAAATAATATCATTTATAAAAAAAATAACATCCCTTACCTCAAAATATCAGTACTTCTGGTCGGAATACCGGTATAAGGCTGAAAGAAACTTGCTCTGATAAATAGAAACTCTCAAAGTATTTAAATACTCACAAAATACACTCAATAATCTAGAGAGAGAAAGAGAGAAAACTTATTTCTGGTGTAATTTTTAATTCTAACTTAGCCCTCTATTTATAGGAAAATGTTAGCACGTCGAAGTAGACTTAACCTGCAACCTGATGGCTTTACCTGCTACTATTTTCACCCACCACCTTTGAAAAAAAATCTCAGCATATTTTTCACCCACCAAGAGTGGGGCCCACTAATTTTAGAATTTTTCACCAAAATGATTAACTCCGAAAATTTAACAATTTCTGAACCAGTCATCTCGTAAAATTCATAACAAATCATATGTTTATTTTTAACGGTTCAAAATTTGTAGACATGTACTCAACTTATATATGTATAACATATCCAAATATTACCACGATCCAACGGTCGGATTAAAAAATTATAACCCTCGCAAAATATCTCAAAAACCCTAATTTGATTTTCAATACCTCCATTCCGACAAAAAATACAGATAAAACACCTCAACATTAACTCTTTCATTTTTAACCACAAAAATATATCCCTCAATTATATCCACATAAAATAAATATTTCCTTATCATATGAATCAATAATTAATTATTCACAAATAATATTACAGAATCACATTTATGACAACCAGGTCGTTTCCAGGAAAGAGGGGGCTTTCCAATAAGGATTTCTCCTTACTGGCGCGCAATTAGATGACCAAATCTCTCCTTAGACAGAACTTTCTAGACATTGCCAATAATGTTATCTAATAATATTATTCAAATAATATGAATTATTGATCTGATAATGAGAAATACTGTGCAATAATAATTATTAAAACAACAATAATATAAAATATCAACGCAGCAATTATTGAATCAATAAAATAAAATATTGAACAGTAACTACTGTAACAATTATTGAGTTGCCTTCCTTCGTAAGAATCAATAATTCTAAAATATTGTGCAATCCGTGTGCAACCACGCGTATTACTGTATTTTAACTACCGGGTATTCCAACAGTGTTAACGGTAACAACTACGCCGTTATTTATAAATAACTTATACTTGTCATTTTCTTCATCCAATCGCTTTCAGTTATGGGGCCCACAAAAGACTGCGCCGTCGTACGAATATTCCCCGACAGCAAGAATATTCCACGACCAAACGAATATTCTCCGATGAAAATGAATATTTTATAACCACTTGCTTATTTAAAATATTTGCGCATTTTACCCATAACTAACCATATTAATCAAATTAACCCTTACAAAACATGTGTTAAATATTTTTTGTAACAAAAATACTCTTCCTCATTTATTCATATATCACACATTCATTGTAAAAATATCATCGTTATTATATTAATGTAATATAATAATATATTTTATCAGAAAAGATAAAATATTAATTTTTAACAATTATCACTTTTCTAAAAATTCCTCCATTTATATCCACATAAATAAATATTTTTCTTATCATATAAATCAATAATTAATTATTCATAAATAATATTACAAAATTATAATAATGACAACCAGGCCGTTCCCAAGAAAGATGGGGCTTTCTGATAAGGATTTCTTCTTATTGGTGCACAATTAGGTGACCAAACCTCTCCTTAGACAGAACTTTCTTAGACATTACCAATAATGCTATCTAATAATATTATTCAAATAATATGAATTATTGATCAGATAATGGAAAATACTGTGCAGTGACTATTGTTGAAACAACAATAATATAAAATATCAACGTAGCAATTATTGAATCAATAAAATAAAATATTGAACAGTAATTACTGTAACAATTATTGAGTAGTGCCTTCTTACGTAAGAATCAATAATTCAAAAATACTATGCAATACCGTGTGTTACTGTGTACCAACGCGTATTACTGTATTTTAACCACCGGGTATTCCAACAGTGTTAACGGTAACAACTACGTCGTTATTTATAAAAACTCAAACTTGTCGTTTTATTTATCCGACCGTTTTCCGTTATGGGGCCCACAAATGACTGCGCCATCGTACGAATATTTCCCGACAGCAAGAATATTCAACGACCAAACGAATATTCCTAGACAACAATGAATATTTTATAACCACTTGCTTATTTTGAAAAAAATTATTTCACCCATAACTTTAAACTTTTATCAATTTAACTATTTACTAAATAGAAAAATTGAATAATTTTATTTCATAAAATTCGGGGTCTTACAATCTCCCCTCCTTATGAAATTTCGTCTCCAAAATTTACGTACTTGGTATTTCGAAGAGTTGAGAATACCTTGCTTTCAGATTCCATCTACCTTATCATCATGATTTCTTTATTGCTTATTCTAGAATACAGCTTCAAAATAAAGATTAATTGACATATCACAATTTGTCAATTTATCAAGTAAAAAATTTCAGCTTAGGTAGGACATACTAGCAAAGGATTTACTCATCTCTCTCCTCCTAGTTCAATTCTCCGATTTCCGCCAGAGACCATATCCCTAAGCTTTGATACCAAATGTAACGCCCCCAAAATAGGTCCATTCCACCCAACCTATTCTGATTCGCCACGAAATACACTCAATGCAATTTCTAAATACAAACTTCATTATTATAATTGTCGTGCAAAATACGACAACACATATGTTATGAGTTTTACTACAAATAGATACCAACTGTGACTCTCATCCCGTTATCTGGATATCACATCACATTGATACCTTAGAGTGGTACCTTACATAAAGGTACAGTCAATAACTGTTTTAGAAATTAAAATCTTCAAAAAATGTTCAAGGAAACCTTCGTACATGGGAGGCCATGCATCTAAGTTATGATAGATATCACATGTCTACAGAATTATCCTTGGTTGACCCAATAGACCCCAAAGAAAAATGAGAAGATTGCTATCATGTTCTTTCCAATGGTGAGTCTTCTCTTGACATATAATTAGCTCCATTGTCTCCAATTGAGAATTATATTTCATCCAAATTCCAAGATTATATAGGTAGTGCTCGTAGATATACTCAGTAAGTGGATGTGCACAACCCTGTCTTATGATAACACGAAGTCGCATGTCATTAGACATCTTACATGATAGTGGCAAAACACCCTTCCAACGTTGGGTTCGCCTCACCCTATTAGATTCACAAAATATAACTACTAAATGATGTATAAAACCCACAATTCTAAAGTTCTCAATAAAATTATTTCCATACTGTTTAGGGATAACCTCCACAGCTAGAGACCACCGTTCTATTTCCCTATTACCTCCGCTCGACCTAGCTACATTCTTATTACCTGAAAGGAATTGTGAAGCAAAAGGGTGAGCACAACTAGCCCAGTAAAGAATATCATGACTAAAGATAATTAAATTATCAATAGCCTTCATCAGTAATAAATCAGAGATTTAGAACATATGATAGATGATAAAACTTTTCAACTATAGTTGTAGCGGAACGAGCAATACATTAGAAGAGTCAAATAGACCATAAAGTCTATTATCTTCTCCATGTTAAAAGTCCACTAATAATATTTTATCTCTATAACATCAATTAACAGTTCTGGTTCACAATCATATGAATAACTCATAATCATAATTGTAGTTCTAAATTTCTCTTCTCATCTAGGACGAAGATAATTTTCATCACCTGTCTTTACTTGAAACATCAAAGATTATAGTTATACCAAATAACAGTTCCTGTTCATAATCATACTAATAAGTTCATCTTTGCACTGCGGCCAAAGATATTCATTAACAGTTCAATAATTTCATAACACCTTAATTCAAATATTATAAATCACTTAATAATCTCATAATATAAAATTATTAATATTACAATAATATTTTAATTGTAAGACCCCAACTTATTAATAAATAAAATTAAATTTCCTCTATTTATTATTTTGAAATAGAAAGGGCTGATTTGATTAATGTGGTTAGTTATGGGTAAAATGTGCAAATATTTCAAATAAGCAAGTGGTTATAAAATATTCATTTTTAGTCGGTGAATATTCGTGTGGTCGTGGAATATTCTTTCTGTTGGGGAATATTCGTACGACGACGCAGTTATTTGTGGGCCCCATAACGAAAAACGATTGGATGAAGATAACGACAAAAATTGAGTTTTTATAAATAACGGCGTAGTTGTTATCGTTAACACTGTTGGAATACCTGGTGGTTAAAATACAGTAATACGCGTGGTTGCACAGTAGCACACGGATTGCACAGTATTTTAGAATTATTGATTATTACGAAGGAAGACACTACTCAATACTTGTTACAGTAGTTACTATTCAATATTTTATTTTATTGATTCAATAATTGCTGCGTTGATATTTTATATTATTGTTGTTTCAATAATTGTTGCTGCACAATATTTTCTATTATCAGATCAATAATTCATATTATTTAAATAATATTATTAGATAGCATTATTGGCAATGTCTAGAAAGTTCTGTCTAAGGAGAGGTTTGATCATCTAATTGCGCGCTAGTAAAGAGAAATTCTTATTAAAAAGCCCCCTCTTTCCTGGGAACGGCCTGGTTGTTATAAATGTGATTCTGTAATATTATTTGTGAATAATTAATTATTGATTCATATGATAAAGAAATATTTATTTTATGTGGATATAAATGAGGGATATATTTTTGTGGTTAAAAATGAAGGAGTTAATGTTGAGGTGTTTTATCTGTATTTTTGTCGGAACGGAGGTATTGAAAATCAAATTAGGGTTTTTGAGATATTTTGCGAGGGTTATAATTTTTAATCCGACCGTTGGATCGTGGTAATATTTGGATATGTTATACATATATAAGTTGAGTATATGTCCACAAATTTTGAACCGTTAAAAATGAACGTATGATTTGTTATGAATTTTACTAGATGACTGGTTCAGAAATTGTTGAATTTTCGGAGTTAATCGTTTTGGTGGAAAATTCTAGAATTGGTGGGCCCCACTCTTGGTTGGTGAAAAAATGTGCTGAGATTTTTATTCAAATGTGGTGGGTGGGAATAGTAGCAGGTAAAGCCATCAGGTTGCAGGTTAAGTCTGCTTCGGCGTGCTAACATTTTCCTATAAATAGAGGGCTAAGTTAGAATTAAAAATCACACCAGAATTCATAAGTTTTCTCTCTTTCTCTCTCTAGATTATTGAGTGTATTTTGTTAGTATTTAGATACTTTGAAAGTTGCTATTCAACACAAGTTTCATTCAGCCTCATATCCGATATTCAGTCAGAAGTACGGTTATTTTGAAGTAAGGGATATTATTTTCTTCAATATCATTATCATGAAATATTGATATAAACATTTTATCAAATTTGAAACTTTTTGTGTCGAAATTACTATTCACGTATACGTTACTATTCACGTATACGGCGCTATTCACGAATTCGGCACTATTCACGAATATGGCACTATTCACCGAAAAATAAAAATTTTTTTTTTTGTCCAAGTTGTCTATTATTGTTACTTTCTTTGATTGTATCCATGTTTTGGTCTTTATTTTTGAATTCTGCTTCAAAATTTGTTATTTCAGAATATTTTTGAACTTGGATAAACTGTAATACGAATCCTTAATATTTGTTCTTTTATCTCACTGGATTCGTTTTCTTTAAAATATTTTTTATCATCCTCTGTCCTAAATGATTATACAAATAAATATCTTTGGCCTGTAGTGCAAAGATAAATGATTACCTGATGAATATCTTTGGCCCGTAGTGCAAAGATGAACAGGTGTTGAGATGAACATGACTGACTGGTGATACAAATGAATATCTTTGGCATGTAGTGCAAAGATGAATATTTGGTTAAAGATGATTATTAATTGATGTTACAGGGATAAAATATTGATGATTGACTTTTAAATTTTAGAAGATAGTAGAATTCATTCTCTACTTGACTGTTCTAATGGTTTGCTGTTTTCGCTGCAGTTGTTGATCTAAAATTTGTTATCGATTATATTCTATCAGATTTTTCCCTGTTGAATACTAATGATAATTTGTTGTATATTATCTTAGTCATAATATTCTTTACTGGGCTAGTTGAGCTCACCCTTTTGTTCCATTTTCTTCTCAAGAGGTGAGAACATAGCAAGATCTAGTCGGGGTATGTAGTGATGGTTCTAGAAAGATATTTTAACAGTCCTCGCTATTTCTGTATAATAGTGTTTGAATAATTATAATGAGGACTTACTTAAGTGTGGATATTGTCTAGAAAATAATATTTGTATTTAACTCACAGTATGTGTTGTCGTATTTTGCACGATAATTGTATTATTAAAGTTGTAATTTACTTTTTGTACCATGTATTTGGCGACTCAGAATGGGTGTTGTATACCTATTTTGGGGGCGTCACATTAATCATTTCTTAAACCTATAAATAATTTATTTTAATTGTTTACACTTTACTAATTAATGCATTGAATCATCCTAAAATGCCAAACTCATAAGATTTAATCACCAATAACCAAAACCCTCATAAAAAATCTGTATATACCTTCTATAGGATTCTCAAGCCATAAAATCTTATTTTCTAATTTTTTTAATTCACATAACATATTTAATTTATTTACTGATAACTAGCCCATTTTCATGAAAAATACCAAATCAGTCTCAAAATTTTTTTTTTCCCTGGGATTTAGGATAATATAGTCCTATATTGAAAATATATTTTTCTCAGAATTTTTAAAATTCATTTACTATTTTTCATATGGCCAAAACTGCCTAATATTTAGACATTTATCATAAACTGTACTTTTGTCCAAAAATTCCAAAATTTATAGAGTATACTGCTGTTATATACATGTACTCCCAATAAAAATTTTACCAATTTTTGAGTTAACCACAATGAGTTATAAGGGTTTACTTTTAAAATAGTCTTTTCCCATAAAATCCATAACTCCTAATATATACATCAAAAAATCACCATTTTTGGACACAATCTAGAAAACTCATCAAATTATCATTTCAAAATTTTTCAGAATTTTTGAGGGTCGAAAAAATTACGAAGCCGAAAAGCATAATAACCCTTACAATCCCTTACTATCCCTTACCTCAAAAGAGCAGTACTTCTGATTGGAATAATGCTGAATGGAACTTGAACTGTATAGCAATACTCAAGATATCTAAATACTCACAAAAATACGCTCGATAATATATAGAGACAAAACTTCAGTTTCTGGTGTGATTTTCAATTCTAACTTAAGCATTCTATTTATAGAAAAATACTTAAAATACCAAAGCAAAAATTTTTATAAAATATTATTGTTTATAAAACAAATTCCTACGCACACCATACAATCTGAATTCAGAATTTTACACATGCAAGTGGGGCCCACCAAAATGAAAAACATGTTTTAAACATTTTTTGTAACAAAATAAATTCAGACCCAATATTCTGAAACTTCAATAATTCATAATAAATATCCCTTTTATCAGAAAAAATTAAATTTTATGTCCATTCCATAGAAAATTCAATTCTCTACAATTTTGTAAGTTTAAGTTTTTTTAAATTCCAAACAGAAATTGACCGAAATTCACATAAGGGCGATTTTACAAGCTATAATCAAATTTCAGTCAAAAATTGGGTCCACTAACACACAAAACATGTGTTAAACATTTTTTGTAACAAAAATATTTTTTCTCCTCATTTATTCATATATCACACATTCATTATAAAAATATTATCATTATTATATTATTGTAATATAATAATATATTTTATCAGAAAAGATAAAATATCAATTTTCAACAATTATCACTTTTTTAAAAATTTCTCTATTTATATCCACATAAATAAATATTTTTCTTATCATATAAATTAATAATTAATTATTCACAAATAATATTACAGAATCACAACAATGACAACCAGACCGTTCCTAGGAAAGAGGGAGCTTTCCGATAAGGATTTCTTTTTATTGACGTATAATTAGGTGATCAAACATCTCCTTAGACAGAACTTTCTTAGGCATTGCCAATAATACTATCTAATAATGTTATTCAAATAATATGAATTATTGATCAGATAATAAAAAATACTGTGCAGTGACTATTATTGAAACAACAATAATATAAAATATCAACGTAGCAATTATTGAATTAATAAAATAAAATATTAAATAGTAATTACTGTAACAATTATTGAGTAGTGCCTTCTTACGTAAGAATCAATAATTCAAAAATACTGTGCAATATCGTGTGTTTCTGTGTACCCACGCGTATTATTGTACTTTAACTACCGGGTATTCTAACAGTGTTAACGGTAATAACTACGCCGTTATTTATAAAAACTCAAACATGTTGTTTTCTTCATCCGACCGTTTTCTGTTATGGGGCCCACAAATGGCTGCGCCATTGTACAAATATTCCTCGCCATCAAGAATATTCAACGACCAAACAAATATTCTCAGACAACAATGAATATTTTATAACCACTTGCTTATTTTAAAAAAAACTATTTCACCCATAACTTTAAACTTTTATCAATTTAACTATTTACTAAATAGAAAAATTGAATAATTTTATTTCATAAAATTTGGGATCTTACAATTAATATTTTATTAAATTTTCTGCTTTGGTGTTCTAAGCATTTTCCTATAAATAGGGTGCTTAGGTTAGAATTAAAAATCACACAAGAATCTGAAATTTTCTCTCTCTATATTATCGAGCGTATTTTTGTGAGTATTTTGATACATTGAGTGTTGCTATACGGTGCAAGTTTTCTTCAGCGTTATATCTGATATTTCAGCCAGAAGTACTATTCTTTTGAGGTAAGAGATGCTATTTTCTTCGTAAATGATATTATTTCTTTTAATATCATTATACCGGAATATTGGTATGAATTTTCTTATGAAATTTTTACCTTTTCATGTCAGGGTTACTGTTCATGAGTTACTATTCATGAGTTACTATTCACAAGTTACTATTCATAAGTTACTATTCATGAGTTATTATTCACGAGTACTATTCATGAAGTATGATGATTTTTCTTGTAGAATTTCTACCTTTTAGTGTCGGAATTACTATTCACGTATACGGCACTATTTACGAATACGACACTATTCACAGAAAAAATAAATTTTTCTTTCTTTGTCCAAGTTGTCTATTGTGGTTACTATCTTTGATTGTATCCATGTTTTGATCTTTATTTTTGAATTCTGCTCCACAATTGATTATTATGGAGTATTTTTGAACTTGGATGAACCGAAGTACAAATCCTTAATCTTTGTCTTTTTATCTCTTTGGATTCGTTTTTTTGAAAATATTTTTATCATCCTCAGTCCTAAATGGTGATATAACTGAATATCTTTGGCCTATAGTGCAAAGATGAATGATTATTTGATGAATATCTTTGGCCCGTAGTGCAAAGATGAATAGGTGTTGAGATGAACATGACCAACTGGTGATACAAATGAATATCTTTGGCCTGTAGTGCAAAGATGAATATTTGATTCAAGATGTATATTGATTGATGTTGCAGAGATAAAATATTGATGATGAACTTTTAAATCTTAGAAGATAGTAGAATTCATTCTCTACTTGACTCTTCTAATGGATTGCTATTTTCGCTGTAGTTGTTGATCTAAAACTTGTTGTCTATTATATTCTATCAGATTTTTCCCTGTTGAAGACTAATGATAATTTGTTGTATATTATTTTAATCATAATATTTTTTACTGGGCTAGTTGAGCTCACCTTTTTTCTTTTTGTTCCATTTTTCTTCTCAGGAGATGAGAACATAGCAGGAACTAGCTGGGGTATGGAGTGATGGTTCAGGATAGTTGTTTTAGCAGTCCTCACTATTTTTGTAAAATAGTGTATCAATAATTGTAATGAGGACTCCTTTTGAGTTTGTATACTGTCTATTAGACAATATTTGTATTTTAACTCACAGTATATGAGTTGTCGTATTTTGCACGACAATTGTATTAATGAAGTTGTAGTTATTTCTGTACCATGTATTTGGCGACTCAGAATGGGTTATGTATACCTATTTTGGGGGCGTCACACGCTCAACTAACCTCAGTACAAAGAAATCAATGGCGGCTTCAAATGTTATCACTGGTTACCGACTCTGCTTCGACGAGTTCAAGATAGGTGACCCTCAATTCCTCAAAATTCTGTCTCTGTTAAAGAAAGCTGGTATTGAAGAAGCTCTGGGCACAATCACATGGATCTACCCGAAGTTGGTAAAAGAGTTCTACAGAAATAGAGCTTTTGAGAACGATATTATCACCACAAGGGTCAAGGGCGAGCAAATTAAACTCAAATCTGAAGATATAAACCTAGCCCTAAGTTTCAAATCAAAAGGACTTCTATCTACGGAGGTCATCGACTTTCATGAAGGACTGAAGAAGACACATCATAAAAAGTTTCAGACCGTCAAGGGGTACAAGAAGAAAGAGGTTCCCCAAAAGGTATGAGTTTTTGGCTGACATTGTTGGGAAATGCATATGCTGTAAGAGCTCTGGCCATGACTCTTTGAATGAAGTGCAACTTAAGCTCATGACAACAATCTGCTTTGGGGTTCAACTCAACTATGGGGCCCTACTCATCGATTGGATTGGGAAATGGATACTCACTTCAAAGAAATCAAAGAGCTCTGGAAAGATGCTCTATGGGCGGTTTATAAGCATCATCCTGCAATCAGCACTGGGTGACAAAATTGGGGATAATGAAGGAGAATCTATCAATACCAACAGAAGAATGACCCAGCAACTGTTTTAAAACTGGAAAAGAAATCTAGCAAAAAATGTCAGAATGATGTTTGAATCTAGTGGAAGGACCGGTGAAGCGAAGTAGTCTGTACTACCAGGATACATGTCAGTGGTGAAGGAAACTGATGAAGAAGAAGAAATCAATAAAGAAGAACCCATCGCTTTGGTCATAAAAAGCATGAAAAAGAGGAAGATGAAGGGTCAGACAACAGAGGAGCCTCAAGGCTCAACCACTGATGTACCTCAAAAGAGTTCAGGCATTGAAACTCTGAAGAAAATAAAGGAGAAAGAACAACAGACTGGAGAAGAAGAAGAAGAAGATAGAGCTACCATTTCTTAGCTGCTTAAGAAGGGAAAATGCAGTCATAAGTCAAAGAAGTCTTCTTTCTCTTCGATGGTAGAGTCGCTACCGATCGTAGAGTCCAGACTTAACACCACTCCAGAAGAGGATGCTGCAACAGCGTCTCAGCCTGATCAACCTTTCAGAGCTAAAGTTGAAGAAAGTGTTGAGGCTGTGGCTCAGCCTAGGAAGACAAAGAGAAAACTTGTCAAGAAATACATTCTTGTCAATAAAGAAGTGTTAAAGGAGGAAGACAGAATAATAGTTGCTGAGAAAGGGCTACCCGAAGCAAGTAATGAGAATGCAGCTTGAGTTGAGGGGAGCTTCCTGAAGTTCCTACACTAGAAAATACTCCATCTGAGGGGGAGCTGCTTGAAGTTCAAATGGATGATCGAATTGAGGGGGAGCCTCACGAAGTTCCTATGTCAGAAAAGGCTACAGCTGATGAGGAATTACTGGGAGATCATCATGAACCTCCCTCAGTCCCTCAAGAAATCTTAGCTTCTGAAACTGAAGAAATAGAAAGGATTGAAGCTATGAAGGTGGAGAAAGCAGAAGAACAAAGAAGAGAAGTGGAGATGATTGATGTAGTGGAAACTTCAAATGAAGACAGAGAAGAAGAAGATGATGACGAAGTTGAGATTATTGCAGTGGGTTGGGATGGATATAGAAGAGCCAACTACAATCAACTGTTCTTCTATCTACCTATGATGCCCTTTCATAGAGCCAAAATCCTCAACTCCTAGGATCACATGTTCTGGACCTTCAAAGCTTATCCAGCAATTTCTGTGCTAGCTCATGGTTTCCCAGGCAACCTCACTTTTGTTCAAAAGTTGATTACTAATGGTCCCTCTTCAGAAAATGGGCATGAGATATAAAGTATTCCCATCTCTTTTAGGGTTAGTCACTGTCCACCACCAACCTTTAACCAATTCTACGAATTGCCAAGATGGTTGGAAGTGATACTTCATCCACTAAATCAATTTCCAGTTACAGGATCCCAACATTCTGTAACTGATGAACCAAACATACCTAATTTTGTATTGATCTAGTCTCCTATCATCTCTCACTCTACGATTATTGATCCAAATCCAATCGTAGAGTCACCTGCTCAAATCGTAGAGTCACCTCCTCCTGAGACTCAACCTCACACACCTGCTCCTCCATCAGATATCCTTTCCTCATCAACCAATAACTATTTCAATCTTGATCTTTCTCTCTACAATATGCAAGATCAATATATTAAAGCCTCTCCTCCAAATAATCAACAACTCCTTGAGCTCATATCAGATCTTCCTACCAAAATGGAGTTGTCTAAAGCATTTCAGAAGGTGACCAAGGACATACAAGAAGATCTTGAAGTTCACTCAGACCTTGTTGATCTGAGGCTGACTCATTTGATCGATGTTGCCAACACCCTCCCCAGCAACCTAAGTACTGAGCTTACAAATAAGCTTAGGGAGATCATAAAGGAAATGATTTAGAGTATCAATGAAAGGGATCAAACTCACTTTTAGGCTACCAAGAAACACAGGGAAGCAGTACTCGTTTTGCAGAATACTCAGGAATCCCAAAATAATCTTATGATGGAAAGTCTCACGAGTCTACAAACTTCAATGAAAGAATTCTAAGCATTTTCCATGGGCCAAATGCAATAAAAAGAAACTATCTTGGACATTCTACAAAAGAGAGAATCTCAAACTGATTCTCTGATCTAAGAAAACCGTGAAGACATTGCCCACTCCAAGAATCAGCTACACGAGCTCGTACAAGCCATGACTCGACTATCTGAAGGCATTCAAACCCTTGATGCTAACATAAAGGGGGAGAATAAAGGGGAAGGAGAGAAAGACAAAGGCAAAGGCAGATTCATCGCTCAATCTTCAAGGAGCCCTCCCGTAACACAGCTTCGCATCAGACTCCTCGACCTGAATAGCAGCAAATTATCATGGTACAACCGCTAAGGAGTCAAGAGCCATCTTTCAGCTCACAAGGTGTAACCACTAAAGGCCTAAACTTGCCAATTGGATATCCTGCATTCATGAACAGACACAATCATGGAGAACGACTAAGTTAAAATGAGCTGGAGGATGTAGCATGGAGAAATGAAGCCAGCAAGAGAAGTAGAGCTACAAAATATTCCAATCCTCCAATGAACAAAAGGCAGAAGAAATAGAGATAAGTAGAAACTCATTTTTTATTGATGTAACTATGCTTAATTGTAATATCTGTCTTTACAAACTTCAATAAATTTATGCTTATTCTCTAGAGATTTCAGTTGCTCATTGAAACACTAAGTTATATTTACTTTCTAACAACTGCATCTAGAAATTGATAATCATGACACAAATCTCCTTGGTTATGTCAACATCAAATAGGGGGAGATTGTTGGGAGATTGCATATTTAAATTTGATGTTAAAATTAAATATTCATGATTACATGTAAAGTCCTTCAAGGAATACATGTATAAGGACTTAGTGGTAGATCAAACTTGTTAGGTTGATCTGAACTTTAATGTTTGTCATTCTGTAAGTGAATGTATAGAAGAAAAAGATCAAAGGTTAATCTATGTCTGGAAGTGTAATAGATAGGCTTTAACAGAAACGTAGTCTATCGAGCTGATCAAAAGATTGCAGAAGCCAAGGCAGAATCGTTGAGCATCAAGAATCCTTGTCTGTTTACTTTAGAGGGTTACTCCTGAAATCGTAGAGTGGTTCAAACGACTGCCAAGTCAAACTCAAGAATCGTTGAGTGCTCTCAAAATCGTAGAGTCTGCAAGTCAAGCAAGTTGAGATCGTAGTGTGCCAATGCTTAAGAGAAATCGTAGTGTTCTCTTCTATCAGTATCGGATCAAGCATCAAGGTGGCAAGACACCACGATCATGATCGTAGAGCATCATCTGTCAATATCAGAAGCATCGAGCCTTGCCCATTTGTTTAAGAATAAATCATAACAAATGTGGAATGGATTATAAATGTTGAAGTCCTTAGAAGTCCCAATGACACAACAGTCATCCTTAGTATATAACAAAGAAACCTATTGAAGAAGCTAAGGAAAGTACTATGGGTCAGCAGAAAACACCTTTTCAGGTGTTATGTGAGATAACAGTCTGCTGTGTCAGTGGGCCAGACTACTAATCAGAAGTTGTGTAGAAAATCTCCATCAGAGCTCAGAAAATGTCAAATACATTTAATGCTTCAACGGATGTCTTCAAACGGATACATTTCAAAGATATCATATATGCAAAACATAAGTAGATGCAAAGATCAAGCAAGCACTGAACAAAAATGCTGAAGAACATACAACACTCAACTCTACGATCTGAAAAAAGAAAGCTTGCTCATCTACTCAGTTTTTTCGAACACAAGCTTAACGACAACTGAGTAGCACCATTCAAGAACTCAACTATTATCAAGTGAAGTAAGAAGTTCCAAGTCAGAAGGACTTAAAGAGTTCTAAGTGAATGAGAAGTACGAAGTTTGCTGGACTTGAAGAGCTTAAAAGTGAACTAAGAAGTTCCAATACTGCTGGTCTTGAAGGAATCTTTGAGATTCAAAGATTGTAAAGATATCCTTAGTGAATTTCCTACTTGAGGAGTAGAAGAGTGCACTATGAGCTTTGAGTGCTCTAAACCATTTAAAATCACTGTGTCTCTTATATTCTTGCCATAACTGCCATAACTGCTTAACTTTGATTAACTCGTTATATCTTATATCTTTGAGTTATCGCGAGGCATAGACTATGACTTTCTCATATTACATGAGACCACATCCTAACCATCTGCCTGAAGCATAGTTGTATATGACAAATCCCTCTGAACTAGATGGTATTGTCAGAACAGGTGCTTAAATGAGTCTCCTCTTGAGTTCTTGAAAACTCTTCTCACATTTCTCACTCCAACCGAATTTTGTATCTTTTCGAGTCAGCTGAGCTAATGGAGTAGCGATTCGAGAAAATCTTTCCACGAATCTCCGATAATAACCAGCTAAGCCCAGAAAGCTACGTACTTTGGTCACTGACTTAGGTTTCTCCTAGCTTTGAATTGCTTCAATCTTCGCTGGGTTAACATATATTCTGTGATTTGATATCACGTGCCCAAGGAATGCTACTTCCTCAAGCCAGAACTTACATTCTTTAACTTGGCGTAAAGATTGTTTTCACGAAGCTTTTGGAGTATCAACCTTAAATGTTGCTCATGGTCTTCACGGCTTTTGGAGTATATGAGGATGTCATCAATAAAGACAACCACAAAATGATCCAAATATTCCTTGAATACTCAGTTCATCATATCCATGAAGGCAGTAGGAGCATTAGTCAATCCAAAAGACATGACTAGGAATTCGTAATGCTCGTACCGAGTTTTGAAAGCAGTCTTTAGGATGTCATCGATTTTAATCTTTAACTGATGATATTCAGAATGGAGATCAATCTTAGAAAAGAATTTAGCACCTTGCAACTGGTCAAACAGATCATCAATGCGAGGCAACAGGTACCTATTTTTGACGGTGACATGATTTAACTCCCGATAATCAATACAAAGTCACATACTCTCATCTTTCTTCTTTACGAATAGAACAGAAGCACCCCAAATAGACGTACTAGGAAGAATGAAACCGATGTCTAATAATTCCTACAATTGGGTTTTTAACTCCTGAAGTTCAATAGGAGCCATTCGATATGGGGCTTTGGAAATGGGTTTTGTACTGAGTTTAAGGTCGATACAAAATTCAATTTCATACTCTGGGGGTAGGCCAAGAAGTTCTCCAAGAAATACGTCAGAAAATTTATTAACGATAGAAATATCATTCAAATCTGACGTATTTCTGTTTAAATCTGTTACATGGGCTAAGAAAACTTGATATCTATTTTTCAATAAACGAATGACTTTATAGCTTGATATGACAGTGATTAACTTTAGTGGTTTGGTTGCTTGAATTCGCATAATAGGTTGGTTCGGAATATGAAAGCTAACAACCTTACAAAAATAATTAATTTTAGCATGATGAGTAGTTAACCAATCAATCCCTAAAATCACATCGAATGCAAGTATTTTCAAAGAGATAAGATCGACATGTAACGTAAGGGTGCCGATTTGAATCAAACAAAATTTATAAACAGTGGATGTAATGAAGGTTTCTCCCAACGGAGTTTCAACAGATAAGTCAAAGTCTAATTTCTCTGGAGTTAAATTTAAATGTTGAGCGCGAGTAGGAGAAATAAAAGAATGGGTAGAACTGGTATCAAATAAGGGATAGACTTCGCAAGAGTTTATGATTGGCTTACATGTGATAACTTCGTTCGGGTTCCTCGCTTTTTGGGAGGTTATAACAAACGCTCTCCCTTAAACTACCAGCTTTGACTTGTTTGGGACGGCCTTTAGTGTCTCTATCCCAGTTGGGCTTGTCTTCAATACACGATAAAATCGAGCTAGGTGACCTTCTCTTTTGCAATTGTAACACGCTTTGGGTTGCTGCGTGCAGTTTAGACTGATGTGTCCCTCCCCTCCGCATTTGTAGCATACGACCGATGGTCGTTCTCCTTACTTAACAACGGGTGTTGGTGTTGCTGTCTTTCCATCATTATTGAACCTTCTACTCTTGAAATTTCCACTTCTATTATCTTGGCCATGATTACCACCGAAGTGGTTAGCATTTCTGGCATGTTGATTTCCTCCACGTTTATTGTCACCGCTTCGATGACTGCTACCACTGGTATTATAGTTTTTTCGGCTGCTATCTCTTGGTTGGGTTGACTCATTATCATGCTCCAATAACTGAGCCCTATTCATAACATCTGAATACAAGCAAAGTTTATGAAAAATGAGGTATTGACATATTTTGGATTTCAAACCTCTTATAAATATCCGCGTTATATGCTCCTCATTATCTACCAAATGGGATACAAACCAGGATAACTTGGCAAATTTAACCTCGTATTGTGATACGGTTATATTATTTTGCTCTAGCTTGATGAATTCTACCTTCTTCATGTGCTGCTTTGATACCAATTGTTAGTTCCCAGTAGGCACATAATAGATCTAGAAGAGGGGGGTTGAATATATCCTTTTTTGTTTCAAATAGTTTTCTCGGTTATTTTGTATTGCTAATGAATTAGCATATGACAAACACAAGAATCTTTTTAAGCACAGTGGAATAAGTAAAATATCCCCTTCATTGATATATTCATGAATATACACACATTATTCGTAGAGTTAGTTAAGTTGTAAGCAGTTAATACATACATAACATTTATAGCAGTTAGGTACATAATGTAAATGACAGAAAATAAATGACTGAATGTAAAAGACACAAGGGATTTTAAGTGGCTCAGAGACTCAAGCTCCTAATTCACTCTTTTGCTTTAACTAGTAGGAATTCTACTAAGGAAGGGCAGCACCCTGAATCACAATATTCCTTCAAGGCCAGCAGCCTTGGAACTTCAGTTCACCAAGAACTCTTCAAACCCAGCAGGCTTAGAACTTCGCTATTTCCCTAGGAACTCTTCAAGCCCAACAGGTTTGGAACTTCATTTAGTCCCTCCGGACAAGGAGCCCTCAGGCCCTGGCTACTTGTTGTTGTAGTTGCTGGTGGTGCTGAGCTACTAAGATGTCTTTAAGCTTGAACATCTTTTGTACTTAGTAGCTTGACGTGGTCCTCTTTGCATTATGCGTAGATTCTGGACCACCTCTTCTCTGGTGCAGCTGATCTTAACACTATTCAGCTCATCTTCATCTGGTGTCAGTTATGCACCATCACTATTTGGGTTTGCTAAGTGTTTGAGCTTTTGGTAGACTTCGTCTTGCACTTAGTATCCCCTGAACCCTTCTTGAATGGTATGCAGACATGGTTTTGCATCTGTTCTGTTTCAGCTTTTGGTTCATGGTGATTCGTAGAGTGACTCTCTAGATCTTCATTATGTTCTACCACTTTTTTAAATGTTATCTTCTTGGCCTTCTCGGCTCTCAGCTTAGTTGCCATCTTCAATGGCATTCTCATCCTTGTTCAGTGAAGCTTTAGTCTGTTCAAGTTCTTCTTCAAATCTGCTTCACTTCTACCTTCGTAGTCTCACTACCACTGAGACTTATTCTATTCAGCTCTGGTGGAACTCATAGAGTCAACAATATAGCATTCCAACAACTCTACGATCCTCCAACTCAGTGACTCTTGATCTTTGAAGCTCTGACTTATATATACTCATTCCCAATCTTCCCGTTGGAATATAGCCGTTGAAAGCTATTTGAATTGCTTCGTAGATCTCGAGTTATTTGGTGTAGACTGCAGATGTGACATGACATCCCCTTTTTCATCTTTCTGACACTTCAGTCTACTATTTCACCTACCCCGTCAGAGATGTCACTTTGGTGTCTCGGGAAGGTAGTCAACTTTATTTCTCCTTTCTGATTTCTCGATTAGAACGTCAGGAGGTGTCCTTTTGCATCGATGCTCTCAACTAGCAATGTTCGAATATCAGTCTTCAGATTGAACCATTGCCAATGCTTTAATCTTTAGATGATCAAACTCTACGATTCTGATGCAGATGTTCTTGGACCTGATCGTAGTGTGTCTTGTTGAATGTTGTTCATTGACAAGTGGAGACAACACTATGATCCTGAAGAAGTGTTCATTTGATCTTCAATGTAGAACACCTATTCATTCTCTTGTGCAGTGCTTCAACACTCCTGTTTACCTTTACTTACATTAGGTACTGACAATTTGTCTGATTATTTTGGCCCTCTTCTACTTTAAGACTTATCAGATTAGGCATACTCAATCTCTTTCACCTTGTGATCTCCCGTTCACCTATCACCAATGGTCTGACCCATGCTTCATCTTCTATGTCTGTTCTGTATAGGTTGGCCAGTATTTCTATGTAAACTGCATCAGTTCCTAGTTTGTTTGGCAAACACTACGATCCTGGTTGACCCCAATATCGTTGTCTTTTGTTCTCTTGACAGCTACTGCATTTGTTGACTTTTCTTAGTCAGTCACTTTTACTGAAGTCTTCTTGTGATCAACTTGTTGAAGACTTCATCTTGAATGACTTCATAACTCAATCTGGATGTTAATTGGGTTAGTGCTTAGATCTTTGTTTA
This sequence comes from Panax notoginseng, assembly GCA_016801055.1. Lineage (NCBI taxonomy): Eukaryota > Viridiplantae > Streptophyta > Magnoliopsida > Apiales > Araliaceae > Panax > Panax notoginseng. The sequence continues at coordinate 39,015,778 of CM029019.1, forward strand.
GCTTGCAGGCCATTTGTTGAGTGCTCTCTGATTTTTTGAAGGTGGAATGTATCTTTGCAGCTTAGACCAGAGGCTTCATACTTTGGATATTTTGGGAGTGCTCATTTGTTGAGAATCGAGTTCACTCTACGATTCTGCCTTGGGATTGTGAGCACCTCTATTGAAGCCTTAGTTCTGCACTCTACGATTTAGCTTTGGTTCTGCAGACACTATGACTTCGAGATCAGATCTTGACACTCTACGATTTTTGTCTTTAAGCTTGTTGTCTTCATCTGATCTGGCTCGACTACGATCTCTGCCTCTGATATGATCAGTAGACTCTACGACTTCGAGTGTGGTCTACGATTCTTGACTTGACTTTGGCAGATGCTCGTTCAGCTATTCGACATGCTATCTCTATGATTCTGAATATGACTTCCTCAAAAGACTACGGCTCTGAGGAAGTTCTTCTCGACACACTACGATCCTTGCTCGTCTCTCCTGGCAGTCTACGAACTCCGAGATCTACTATCTTACAGACTATGATTCCGCCTTGATAGTTCTCTAGTTTTACTTGACTCTCCTGGCAGACTATGATTTCTGGTGAAGTGCTCGACAATCAGACATGCATATCTATTACATTATAAGATCAACCTAACAAGCTTGATCTTTCTATATTTATAGTCCTTGTACATCATTTCTTTTTAAGGACTTTACAAAGCTGTTTTCCTTATGTAGGATCAACCTAACATATTTGATCAATTCATTTTAAGTCCGTGTACATATGTTCCTTTTATCTATCAAACGACTTTACAACTTTTCTTAATGCAAGCATACTTGCATATTCATTCATTTATATCACAATCAAATCATATATAAATAAGAATATCATTCACATGCTTATTCTTAACAATCTCCCCCTATTTGATTATGATAAAAATAATTCGTGCATATACATGAGGTGAATGAATCTTATATACCGTGAGCAGCTGTATTTCTAAAACAGATAATCATGAATGTCATTGAAAATAATATGGAATTACATAAACTATAACACTTTACATCCTGGATCCAGAACATACCTAACTAGATAGAGATGTATCTTTTTGGCTCCATGTGTGTCTCCAGGATGTTTGTTGATCAGCAACTTATCAGCTTGATCATTTTGCTCTTGCTCCCCCTGAGATTTATGCTCCATTATTTCATCTTGCTCTAGGGTTGGTGCTGGTGCATTTTCTTCTTCTTTGTCTGGCTCCCCCTCAGACTCTGTGCTCATAAGATCATCATCCTTTGGCTCCCCCACAGATGATGATTCTGCTTCTGTTGTTGCTATCTTCTTCTTCTGTTCTTTTGTCTTTCTCTTGGCCTTCTTTTCTTCTTTTCTCCTTACTCCTCCTTGAGTGCTTCTTTCTATGTCTCTTTTTCTCCCCCTTTTTGTCATTAATTACTTGTGAAAGCTGCTCCACGTTTGACATAATTTGTTCCATCAGGAAAGATGAGTTACCAGCCTCAATCTTGAGTTCCTGTTGGCTCAGCTCAAGTTGTAGGGAGAGAGACTGATTCAAATTGTCAATCTTGTCAGAGAGAGATAGAATTTGCTCTTCATTAGCCTTCTGTGCTCGTAGAGCTTCTTCCTTCTGATCATTCATAGCCTTCAGATAGATTTGATATCTCTCTTTAATTTTGAGAGATATATCAGACATAGTGGCTTAGAGTCTGTCTTGAAACACATTATGTCCTTCTTCTGATAACATTTTTGCCTCTTCAGTGATGATAGATATCTTCTCAACCAACTCATCAGAATTCTTCAGTAACTCCTGCTCCATAGGAGGTTGGTCATTTGGTTGGGCAGACTCTTGTTGAACATCAGATTGGACTCCACGATTTTCTTTCTTGGACAGTTCTTCAAAAGTAATGAAAATCTGATAAATCGTTGAGTGCAAATCTCTGTTGGAGGATGAAGGAATATCAGATAATTGTGCTTGGACAGAGGGAAGCTTTTCAAACTGAACATGAATCTTCAGTGGTAGAGTGAAGGGACTCTACGATCATATACTTGGGCATAACCCTTCTGCCATCAGAACCCGCTCTACAATCGTAGGGAATGTGGTGGTTACCAACATGTCGATAGACCTTGAAGTAAGACTGGTCTTTGATAAGTTATTTTGCAAACTTCTTTACTCTTGGGAAGTTTAGAGACACCAGCTCTAAGTTCGAAAACTGTGAGTAACACCAGCTGAAGTAACTTCCATCTTTTTCAGTATATGCCTTTAACCAAGGCATCCATGGAAAGAACCATCTCATCAGAAGGTCATCAGGATTATACAGAATTGTAGTGCAGTCTAACTCCATATTGTTCCAGTTGTTAAACACATTGTATGTAGTCATCCTTACAACTTTGAGTTGTTTGTTTCCATAGTTTATCCATCTTTCTGGTGGTACAACTGGTGGTTTATCAAAGACTTTCACCACTATTCTTCTGTGAACTCTTGCTGGAGAGAGAACAGGATAATCTGCTGATTCCTCTGATTCCTGATTTGTAGAACTAGAATCTTTTTCCATCTCTTCACCTTCTGAGCTTGAATCATGCTGACTTCTTTCATCTGATTCATCAGTGAATCCTTCATGCTGATTTTCATCACTAGTACCTTCTTCAACATCTTCTCCCTTGGATTCAGATTTATCATCACTCAATTTAATGATTGCAGTAGAGGGTTCTCCTGTCTTCTTTGGGATAGATTTAGCAAGTAGTCTATTTCTCTTTCTTCTCCATGGAGGTTCAGCTATAGGAGAGTCAGTTCTTTCATCATCTTCAGATTTTGAAGCCTCTGAATCATCAGATAAGCTTCCTTGATGGTCAGCATCAGTAGGAACAAGTCCTTCATCCTCGGACTCAATATCTTTTGAACCATCATATGAATTTGTTGGAGAATTAGCCGTAGGAGATGCAATTGTTTCAACTTTCAACCTTTCTTCATCAGCAGAGTGGCTACTCTGAGTGTTACCCATTGGACTTGTACGTTCTTCTTCATCACCAGGTTTAGTTATTTCTTTCATGGGTTCAGCTTTTTCCTTCTTGGATTCCACTTCTTCATTAGTGGACTTGCTCTTTGAGGATTCATCCTTAAAGCTCTCTGTCCCCTTCTCATCATCTGACTCTACATTCTCTTCTCTGGTAGATCTACATTCTCTTCCCTGGTAGATAGACTTCTTTAGAGAACTGGGTCTGACTTCTTTATCACCTTTGTTTTCTTCTTGGATGGCCCTTGGAGTAATCTGTAACTCCTTCTTCTTTTTGGGGTTTCTGCAGTAGATGTTTTTTCTATTTCTGCTTCATGCCTCTTCTTGTCAATGAAGAGACTGCTTGGTGGAGCCTCTGTATTCTTCACACTCTTAGATTTTTTCTTTGCTTGAGTGGCTTCTACAGGTACAGAGTCATCAGATTGAGACAACTTGTTTTCCATTTCTTGTGCCTTTTTCTTCTTTACCGAGACCTTGCTACTGCTGCCAGATGTTATTAGCCTCTTGTTTTCCTTGGGATTTTTCTTCCAGTTTTCAAACAGCTGTGGGGACATCACTTTATGAACATTCAGTGGTTCTCCCTCTTCATCCTTTATCTTGCTTTCCAGTTTCTTCTTTAGTACAATGCTCAAGAGTCTTCTATGGAAAACCTTTGTGAGGGGTTTATCTGTAGACTTCTTCATCTCAGCCTTTTCCAGCCATTTAGTCAACCAATCAATTAGAAAGGCTTCAAAGTTCATCTGCTACTTCATGACGATTGCAGTCATGACTCTCAGTTGCAGATCACTAACAGTATCATGTGCAGTGTCTTTGCACAGGATGCATTTTCCCGTAATCTCAGCCAAAAATTCAAACTCTTAAGGAAACTCCTTCTTCTTCATATCTTTCAGAATTTCATTCCTCTTGTAGCGCATAACCTTTTTGCATTCTTCGATGTCAATGTCCTCGAGGTTTATCAGACCTTGGTTGGGAAACCCTAGACATTGGTTGAGGTCTGATGCTTTTACCTTCAGGCTTACTCCTTTGACCTTTGTGGATAGAAGCCCAGAATCTATCGTTACATTGGAGTAGAATTGCTTCACTAGCTCGGTATAGACTGGAGTGTTAGCTTCCAAGCACTCAGAAAACCCAAAATTCTTTACAAGCTCAAGTATATCCTTGAACTTCTTTTATGATCTTTCAAACTTTTTGAAGCCGAGTTGGATTCCAGTTACAATACTTCATTCTTCCATTTTGAGGGTTCAAAATATATGGGTATTTAGTTTCAGACCTCTTATAATAGATAGTTGAATACGATTTGGGTGAATCTAGACGTTTAATGGATTCAGGCATTGAAGAGGATTTTAGGGTTTAAAAAAGGGAGGGAGAGAGGTTTGATAGCTTCTGATAACTGTTTGGAGATTTTGAATTTGTCTTTATGACAGTTTCTTCTGACTCTGCATAAGCTGTGATGTGTAAACCAGTCATTGACTGCACGATGCTCAGTAAGAAACTGTAACTCCCCATAAACTGAACAGTTTTTCAGTTTTAATTTTCTTTTAAGAAAATAAGCATTACTGACGTAGATTGACCGTTGACTTTTTCAGTACGTAGAGTAGCTTGATGAGGTAGCTATAGACTCTACGATTTTCTTTGTCAACTCAACGATTGTCTTCTAAGAGATGCTTTAGTGGATGATTTGACACTAATCCTCATCTTGTAGTTTTATGGCTTAACCCCAAATGCACCCCACGATAGTTCGGACACTTGTCGAGTTCAGCTAAGCTCCCCATGAGCTAGTGTTTCCTTTTGGGAAGACTACGATCATCGAGGCTACTCTACGATTGTTGAGGTTGTACTACAATCGTCGAGTTCACTGCAGAATCTATTCTACGAACGTTGTCTGTCCTGGTCCTTGAGATGAGCTTGACTTAGCATTCCTTCTGGGTTAAGGTAGCTTAGGAAGGGCCAACCTCTTAGAGTGAACTAAGGGTCAGGTTTGTCCCTGAGGTGCTTACCAGATGAAGAACTTTAGACGTTGATTAGTACTGATATCTCATTTTGATCTTTTCTACTGGGGAGTTTATTTATCGGCTGTAGACATTTACATTTGGCTGTAATCGTGGTGTCCACCTGCTCTTACACTACGATCAGATGTTTTATCGTAGGCACTTCCACTATTTTGAGTTGGGTGGTTGACAAGGTTATCAGTAGCACATTTTGAGACGTTCCTACTGACTATGGATCTTCATTTGGTTCATCAGTCACAAAGTTTTGGGACTTTATAACTGGTATATTGCATTATAGTGCACTTCTGATACTTTTAGTGTTGCTGTTCTTTAACAGATCATTGCTCCCCCATAGTTGATACTATTATTTCAGAGAGGTGTGAGTTCTTCTTCTTCATGTGCATTAGAAGGCAGCCTTGCATATATCCTTCTGACTGAAGTCATCACTATCATTTAAACCTCCTTGGATCATAGGAATAGATATCTTCAGGATTGATCACTCTACGATAGTTTGACAGAACTACGAATGTAGTCTTCTTTAACAGTTTGTACTTGCGGAGTTCTGCTTCTATAATGAGTTCCTCGAGGGTTCTTCTTAGATGATATGCTTTGCATGATTGAGCATATAAGACCCTTTTCATCTTAGCATGAATGGTCTACTTCCATATGGAGATCAACAACCATGTGGGCTTTATTCATGTTAGCTCAGCAAGTCTTTAAGAACAGGCTTTGACTGAGAATGATTTTGTCTTGAACATTTCTGAAATATCTTTAGCCTCCAGCTGGTTGAATCTTCTTGTCTGAAGTCATCTGCTTCAGTATTCCTTAGTGTGGTCAGATAGACCAAGTACCTGCAGGTTAGATAAATTTCTATTTTTTATACCCATGGTTAAATGGGTCCTGCCAGGTTAGTTTCCAAAATCCCTATTCCTCAAATATTTGAATTTTCATCACATTGATCATCGACAATCATATTCATGCATGTAATCAAATTAGATATGACATTTTAAGATGCATGATGATGAGTTTGTGTAAGATTAACCATTTTGATAAAACACTCTTTTTCTTTGATGGTTTCATCTTTTGCTTGGTTATGTTCACAAATTTAAAATGTTCACAGAGTGAGAATCAACTCTATAACTTATTTGTATCTGGTTGATTCATGGAGGTGATCAGTGTCTACGAATCTTCAAGATACTCTTGTAGTACTGATCATATTCTATGTATTATCAAAAACCTAGAACATAGGTTTGTACATACATACTAACCCATTAACAAGGATTACTCCACTTAAGATAAAATAAGTCTTGGTGTGATTATGACCTATTTCAGACTTCTTTCAAGATATTATCTTCAACCTATAACTTGGATGGAGAGAAAGTTTGTTAGCAATTGAGTTTCCAGCCTTAGTGTACTTTCTCTCTTTCCCTTTTTAGGTAGAGCATGGTCTCTTGATAGAATGTTGTTATAGTACATAAGGTGATGTAACATGATGTACACATTTGTATTAATGAGGAACCATACCTTTCCACTGTCAGTTTCTTTGACATTCATTTATCTTGATATAATGAGGTTAGGCATTGATGTTCATATTTTTACATTTATTTCTGACAGCTTGTTGCTCTAGTTGTCCTTCGATCCATCAGTCATAGGCTTGAAGATGTAAGCTAAGAAAATCTTGGAATCTATAGTTATTTGACAACCTTGAGTCCTCAAGGTTCACATCCAGCTATTGGTTAGCCAAATACATATTTGAGAAATTCTTCTTTCTTCTCTGGATAAGTACTTCTTAGCATATATGGCCTTTTCATCTTTCAGGCTGGTGGATGCTTGACTCTTTGCTGTTGATGCCTCTTGAGCTTCTTTGTCTGGTCTTCAGGATACAAGATTGACTGTGGCCAAGGATTGGTCTTGTTGTTATGGTATTTGAGAACATGGACCAATCTGAGCAGCTTCAGGTGTATATACACATTTACCTGTACACAATATTTCCAACATGTGAGCTCATCTGCATTTACAAGTGACTTACTACTAAACTAAGTTTAGAATAATATTTGTACCTAGGATCAGACTCAAAGCGATTAGCTTTTGAATATAGCATGAGAACCTACTTTGATACCAATTGTTAGTTCCTAGTAGGCACACAATAGATCTAGAAGGAAGGGGGGTTGAATAGACCCTTTTTCGTTTCAAATATTTTTCTCGTTTATTTTATATTGCTAATAAATTAGCATATGACAAACATAAGAACCTTTTCAAGCACAGTAGAATAAGTAAAAGATCCCCTTCATTGATATATTCATGAACATACATACATTGTTCGTAGAGTTAGTTAAGTTGTAAGCAGTTAATACATATATAGTATTTATAGCAGTTAGGTACATAATGTAAATGACAGAAAGTAAATGACTGAATGTAAAAGACCTAAGGGATTTTAAGTGGTTCTGAGACTCAAACTCCTAATCCACTCTTCTGCTTTAACTAGTAGGAATTCCACTAAGGAAGGGCATCACCCTAAATCACTAAGATTCCTTCAATGCCAGCAGTATTGGAACTTCAGTTCACTAAGAACTCTTTAAACCCAGCAGGTTTGGAACTTCTCTAGTTCCCTAGGAACTCTTCAAGCCCAGTAGGCTTGGAACTTTATTTAGTCCCTCCGGACAAGGACCCCTCAGGCACTGGCTTCTTGTTGTAGTAGTTATTGGTGGTGCTGAGCTGCTAAGATGTCTTTAAGCTTGAACATTTTCTGTACTTAGCAGCTTGGCGTGGTCTTCTTTGCATTCTGCATAGAGTCTGGACCACCTCTTCTCTGGTGCAGCTGATCTTAACACTATTCAACTCATCTTCATCCGGTGTCAGTTGTGCACCATCACCATTTGGGTTTGCTAAGTGTTTGAGCTTTTGGTAGACTTCGTCTTGCACGTAGTATCCCCTGAACCCTTCATGAATGGTATGCAGACATGGTTCTGCATCTGTTCTGTTTCAGCTTTTAGTTCATGGTGATTCGTAGAGTAGCTCGCTGGATCTTCTTTATACTCTGCCACTTTTCTGAATGCTATCTTCTTGGCCTTCTCGGCTCTCAGCTTAGCTGCCATCTTCAATGGCATTCTCATTCTTGTTGAGTGAAGCTTTAGTCTTTTCAAGTTCTTTTTCAAATCTGCTTCACTTCCACCTTCGTAGTCTCATTGCCACTGAGACTTGTTCTGTTCAGCTCTAGTGGAACTCATAGAGTCAACAATATAGCATTCCAACAACTCTACGATCCTCCAACTCAGCAACTCTTGATATAGCATTCCCAATCTTCCCGTTGGAATATAGCCGTTGAAAGCTATTTGAATTGCTTCGTAGATCTCTAGTTATTTGGTGTAGACTGCAGATGTGACATGACATCCCCTTTTTCATCTTTCTGACACTGCAGTCTACTGTTTCACCTACCCCGTCAGAAATGTCACTTTGGTGTCTCGGGCAGGTAGTCAACTTTATATCTCCTTTCTGATTTCTCGATTAGAACATCAGGAGGTGTCATTTTGCATCGATGCTCTCAACTAGCAATGTTCGAATATTAGTCTTCAGATTGAACCGTTGCCAATGCTTTAATCTTCAGATGATCGAACTCTACGATTCTGATGCAGATGTTCTTGGACCTGATCGTAGTGTGTCCTGTTGAATATTGTTCATTGACAAGTGGAGACAACACTACGATCTTGAAGAAGTGTTCATTTGATCTTCAATGTAGAACACCTATTCCTTCTCTTGTGCAGTGCTTCAACACTTTTGTTTGCCTTTACTTGCGTTAGGTACTAACAATTTGTTTGATTATTCTGGCCCTCTTCTACTTTAAGACTTATCAGATTAGGCATACTCAGTCTCTTTCTCCTTGTGATCTCCCGTTCACCTATCACCAATGGTTTGACCCATGCTTCATCTTCTATGTTTGTTCTGTATAGGTTGGCCATCGTTTCTATGTAAACTGCATCAGTTCCTACTTTGTTTGGCAAACACTACGATCCTGGTTGACCCCAAGATCGTTATCTTTTGTTCTCTTGACAACTACTGCATTTGCTGACTTTCCTTAGTCAGTCACTTTTACTGAAGTCTTCTTCTGATCAACTTGTGAAAGACTTCATCTTGAATGGCATCACAACTCAATCTGGATGTTGATTGGGTTAGTGCTTAGATCTTCTATTAGCTTGCAGGCCATTTGTTGAGTGCTCTCTGGTTTTTTGAAGGTGGAATGTATCTTTGCAGCTTAGACTAGAGGCTTCATACTTTGGATATTCTGGGAGTGCTCATTTTTTGAGAATCACATTTACTCTACGATTCTGCCTTGGCGTTGTGAGCACCTCTGTTGAAGCCTTAGTTCTGCACTCTACGATTTAGCTTTGGTTCTACAGACACTACGACTTTGAGATCAGATCTTGACACTCTACGATTTCTGTCTTTAAGCTTGATGTCCTCGCCTGATCTAGCTCGACTACGATCTCTACCTCTGATATGATCAGTAGACTCTACGAATTCGAGTGTGGTCTACGATTCTTGACTTGGCTTTGGTAGTTACTCGTTCGGCTATTAGACAGGCTATCTCTACAATTCTGAACATGACTTCCTCAAAATTCTACAGCTCTGAGGAAGTTCTTCTCGACACACTACGATCCTTCTTCGTCTCTCCTGGTAGTCTACGAACTCTGAGATCTACTATCTCGCAGACTACGATTCCGCCTTGATAGTTTTCGAGTTTTACTTAACTCTCCTAGCAGACTACGATTTCTGGTGAAGTGCTCGACAATCAGACATGTCTATCTATTACATTATAAGATCAACCTAACAAGCTTGATCTTTCTATATTTATAGTCCTTGTACATCATTTCTTTTTAAGGACTTTACAAAGCTGTTTTGCTTATGTAGGATCAACCTAACATATTTGATCAATTCATTTTAAGTCCTTGTTCATATGTTCCTTTTATCTATCAAAGGACTTTACAACTTTTCTTAATGCAAGCATACTTGCATATTCATTCATTTATATCATAATCAAATCATATATAAATAGGAATATCATTCACATGCTTAATCCTAACACCATCGTTCATTATTTGGTCGGTGTTGTTGTTTACCTGAGGATTATTGCCTTCTTGATGCACATTATTCTGGTTATTGATCGTCGGTGACTCAACGGTCTCATTTGCTCCATTGCTTATCTCAACATTTTTAGATGTCATTTTCAAACACTACCACAAAACTAGGGTTAATTGACAAGCCACATATTATCCTTATATTCTGACCGACCAATTAAATAACAAATAAGCTTAGGTAGGTCATACTAGCGAAGGATTTACCCGTCTCTCCCCTCCTAGTTCTAGCCTCAAATCTCAGTCAGGGATCATATCCCTAAGCTTTGATACCAACTGTGATGCCCCCAAAATAGGTATACACAACCCATTCTAAGTCGCTAAATACATGGTACATAACTTAAATACAAACTCCATTTATACAATACGACAAAACGTAGCTGAGAGTTTTAACACGAATATTGTCTCGTAGACAATATCCAAACTCAAATGAAGTCCTCATTACAATTACTATCACACTATTTTATAGAAAAGTGAGGACTACTATAGCCACCATTTTGGACCATCACTTCATTCCCCGACTAGTCCCAACTGTATTCTCATTTCCTAAAGAGAACAATGAAAGTAAAGGGTGAGCTCAACTAGCCCAGTAAAGAATATTATGACTAAGATAATGTAGAATAAATTATCGTTAGCCTTCAACAGTGTTAAACTGAGAGAATACAATAGACAACCAATTTAACTGTAGCAGATTAAACAGTCCATTAGAAGAGTCAAGTAGAGTATAATATCTACTATCTTCTATGATTTAAAAGTTCATCATCAATATTTTATCGCTGTAACACAGCTCAATAAATAATTCACATCATCGAATTATCCTTGCACTACGGGACAAAGATATTCATTAGTATCACATCCATGAATTATCCATGCATTACGGGCCAAGGATATTCTTTATTATCATATCCACGAATTATCCATGCACTACGGGCCACACACACACACACACACAGACATACACACACACACACACACACACACATATATATATATATATATATATATATATATATATATATATATATAGAAAAATTGAGATAATTTTCTACCGATGATTTTGAAAAATGGGTAAGTGGGGGTCCATATAATAAGCCAAAGTTACAACAAATACTTCATAAAAAACTCCTCTATTTATCTCAATTCACTTGGCTTCACAAAATACATTTTAACAACATTTATTCATCATTAATATTATAACTCACAATATTAACAACCAAATCATTCCCAGGAAAGAGAGGGATTTTCGATAATGATTTCTCCTTTTCGGCGCGCAATTAGGTGACCAAACCCCTTTCCTCTACAGAGCTTTCTAGACATTGTCAATAATATAAATAATAATATGAATAACTATGTCGTCTCAATTATTGATTTAATAATATAAAATATTGTGACAATAATTGAATTAATAACGTGAGATACTATGCAGCAATTAATGTGACAATAATTGAATAAAACTGAGTGTCTTCTCATGTAAGTATCAATAATCAAAGATACTGTACAATACTGTGTGCTACTATGCAACCACGCGTATTACTGTACTTTTATCACTGGATATTTCAACAGTTAACGGTAAAACTTTTGCCGTTATTTTTATAAAAAGATATTTCTGTCGTTTTTTAACTCCGACAATAATTCCGTTGTGGAGTCCACCAATAATTATGCCGTCGTACGAATATTCCCTGATAAATTGAATATTCCCTGACCAAACGAAAATTTTATGACAACTTGCTTACTTTGAAAAATTTATAAATAATACCCACAACTATAACATTATATTAAATCCATACCATATTATTCAAAAATAATATTTAGGGAAAATTAAATTTTTATTCATAAAAGTTGGGGTCTTATAATAGAGTTAAAAACTCCAGGGACCAATGTGATGATGTCAAATATACGATTAGAACCGAATTTAATCGATAAAGTTAAAGCTACTCAAGCTACAGACCTGGACCTGATGCATATAAAGAAAAAAGTGCAAGAAGGTGTTATTCCAGAAGCAAGAATCGATGAAGAAGGAATACTTCGAGTCAACTCAGACTTTGTGTTCTTAATGACACTGATTTGAAGTATAAAATCATGATGGAGGCACACAACACACCATTTGCAATCCATCCTGAAAGTACCAAAATGTTTCGTGATCTTCAACATACATTTTGGTAGAATAATATGAAAAGAGAGATCGCGAAGTTTATCTCAAGGTGTCTAACTTGTCAACGTGTCAAGGCAGAGCATCAAGTGTCAAAAGGTCCATTACAACCACTTAAAATTCCAGAATGGAAATGGAAGCACAATACCATGGATTTCGTTACTGGTCTTCCCAAGGTTTCTCAAGGCATAAATGCAGTTTGGGTCATTGTCGATAGATTATCCAAGTCTGCTCATCTTTTACCTATACGAGAAACTTATTCACCTGAACGTCTTGCTCGTATATACATAAATGAGATTGTAAGACTACATGGTATGAGTATCCATAGTTTCTGATCGAAACCCAAGATTCACTTTACGATTTTAGGTCAGTTTGCAGAAAACTATGGGCACGGATTTACGATTCAGTTCGGCATATCATCCTAAGATGGACGGGCAGTCGGAGAGGACTATTCAAACTCTTGAGGATCTATTAAGACTCTGTGTCCTTGACTTCAAAAGAAGTTGGGACAAATTCTTGACATTGGTGGAATTCTCCGATAACAACAGTTATCAAGCAAGTAAAGGCATGGCTCCATTCGAGACGTTGTATGGATGCAAGTGTCATTTTCCAGTATACTGGGATGAGGTGGGTGAAGCAACGTTGTTGGGATCGGAATTGGTACGCATGACTACGAAAAAGATTTAAATGATCCGGCAACGTATAAAAACCTCACAAGATCGACAAAAGATTTATGTTGATCCTCATCGAAAGGACGTGGAATTCAATGTTGGGGATCATGTGTTGTTACGTGTTGCTCCATGGAAAGGAGTTACGAGATTTGGAAAGAAAGCAAAGCTCAATCCTCGATTCATTGGCCCATTTGAAATCCTCGATCAAGTAGGAACTGTGGCCTATAGACTCGCCTTACCGCCAGGTATGTCTCATGTTCATAACGTTTTTCACATATCTATGTTACGTAAATATGTGGAAGACTCGAACCATATTATTGAATTAGAACCAGACGAGATAGCGGAAGATTTAACGCATGAAGATGTACCTGTTAAAATCTTGGATAAGAAGGAACATATTCTACGCTCCAAGGTTATACCTCAAGTCAAAGTTTTGTGAAAAAATCACGATATTGAGGAAATGACCTGAGAGTTAGAATCTGATATGAAGGTATCCTCACCTCTTCGACGTACCAGGTACGTACACCAATTTCGAGGACAAAATTTCATAAGAAGGGGAGGTTGTAAGACCCCAACTTTTATGAATAAAGATTAATTTTTCTCTAAATATCATTTTGAATATTATGGTGTGAATTTGATATAATGTTATAGTTGTGGGTAATATTTATAAAGTTTGTAAAGTAATCAAGTTGTCATAAAATATTTGTTTGGTCGGGGAATATTCGTTTTATCAGTGAATATTCGTACGACGACACAATCTTTGGTGGAGCCCACAACAGAATTATTGTCGGAGTTAGAAAACGACAGAAATAATTTTTATAAAAATAACGGCAAAGGTTTTAACGTTAACTGTTGAAATTTCCGATGATAAAAGTACAGTAATACGCGTGGTTGCATAGTAGCACACGGTATTGTATAATATCTTTGATTATTGATGCTTACATGAGAAGTCACTTAGTTTTATTTAATTATTATCACAGTAATTGCTGCATAGTATCTCATATTATTGATTCAATTATTGTCACAATATCATCTGCATAATATTTTATATTATTAAATCAATAATTGAAATGACAAAGTTATTCATATTATTATTTATATTATTGACAATGTCTAGAAAGTTCTGATGAGGAAAGGAGTTTGGTCACCTAATTGCGCGCCAATAAGGAGGAGTCCTTATCGGAAAGCTCACTCTTTCCTGAGAATGATCTGGTTGTTAATATTATAAATTATAATATTAATGATGAATAATTGTTGATCAAAAATGTGTTTAGTGAAGCCAAGTGAATTAAGATAAATAGAGGGGATTTTTATGAAGTATTTGTTGTAAATTTAGCTTATTACATGGTTTTGCATAGTATTTTTACTATGCAGCATAGTGATGCATAGTAAAATCATGTGATTTCAGAATTCATCTGTGAAATTCAGTTACTATTTGCCCGTGATTCTTCTCCTACTATGCATCCAAATAGTATCATGTCATTCTCCTATAAATATGATGATTAGTTTAGAAATAAAAATCACACCATAATCAGAGAATTCTTCTTCTATAATATTGAGCGTATTTCTTTAGAGTTTAAGGAAGCTTTGAGTGTAGAAAACAGTATAAGTTTTCTTCAAGAATATCTCTGCCATACCAGTCAGAAATACTCTCCTTTTAAGGTAAGGGATATTATTTTTGTTCAATATTCATATGAAATAATATTTTCTTCCATACTCTATAGTATGTAAGTAATATTATTTCATTTCGTATTCCTAATTCTACACTCATGTTGATAAGTTTTGCTTCTATACTCCTTGAAATTAGTAGAATATCCTTGAAATTTGCACTTAAAGTAGTATCTTTTCATAAAAATATTATTTTGAACATTCTTGCTAATTTTTAATCTTTTCATGTCGGGGTACTATTCCCGAAGTACTATTCATGGGGTACTATTTACTCGGGTACTATTCACTCGGGGTACTATTCATGACAAAAATTGATTTCTTTTCTGTCTAAATTATTTTTTATACAATATTATTCTTGAATTTTACTCCACCAAACAGTTACCATGTTGACAATTTGGACATTCTTGAACTCTAGATTAATTAAAAATCTTAAATACTTATCCTTGATTTTATTTGATTGATGTTTATATCATTGTCATCATCCTCATACTTATATTATGATGAAAGTCATCTTTGGCCCGTAGTGCATAGATGGACTATTGATTGGTATGATTATGACTATGTATCGGTATAATTATGACCTGTAATGTTACAAATGATGTGGTAAAAGTCATCATTGGCCCGTAGTGCATTGATGGACAGTTGTTGGCATGATCATGACCATTGGTGATACTAAAGAATATCCTTCGCCCGTAGTGCATGGATAATTCGTGGATGTGATAATAATGAATATCATTGGCTCGTAGTGCATGGATAATTCATGGATGTGATACTAACGAATATCCTTGGCCCGTACTGCATGGATAATTCGATGATGTGGATTATTTATTGAGCTGTATTACAACGATAAAATATTGATGATGAACTTTTAAATCATAGAAGATAGTAGATATTATGCTCTACTTGACTCTTCTAATGGATTGCTTGTTCCGCTGCAGTTAGACTTGTCGTCTATTATATTCTATTAGTTTTACACTGTTGAAGGCTAACGGTAATTTATTCTGCATTATCTTAGTCATAATATTCTTTACTGGGCTAGTTGAGCTCACCCTTTGCTTTCATTATTCTCTTCAGGAAATGAGAACATAGCCGGGACTAGTCGGAGAAGGGAGTGACGGTCTGAGATGGTGGCTGTAGTAGTCCTCACTATTTTATAAAATAGTGTGATAATAATTATAATGAGGACTCCATTTGAGTTTTGATATTGTCTACGAGACAATATTCGTGTTAAAACTCTCAGCTATGTTTTGTCGTATTTTACACGACAGTAGTATAATTAAGTTTGTATTTGAATTTTGTACCATGTATTTGACGACTCAGAATGGGTTGTGTATACCTATTTTGGGGGCGTTACATGGGGTCTTACAGAATGAATGGACAAACCAAACATAAAAATAAGAATGACCATTCCATAAGTCATTCCAATCCTTAACTCATTCCATTCTTTAAGGGATTAAATACACTTTTTCCCACTCTACTAGGGGTCAGTTTAAATGTATCACCGAACTGATTTTTTTACAATCGACTCATTGAACTTCAAATATTTGTCAAATCGTTACAAATTCCGTTAAATGAGTTGACTTTTAATAGAGACCATGACATCAAATATTTGCTACCCTACATCTAATTACACATCATTTACTTCATGTGGGTTAGTCCTAGTCATGGCCACGATGGAAACTCAGTGGTTAAAACTAATTTGGTCGACTAAAGGTCATATAAAGACAAAAAGTGAAAGCGCGCGAAGGAGTGAAGGAGAGAGACATATTGAGTCACGAACTTCTTATCTTGCCGGCGAATCTTGTTCTTTGATGCGAATCTTGCTCTTGGATACGAATCTACTAGTGCGAATCTTCTGTGTGGTATGTTAGATTTCTTTAATTTAGGGTTTGTGGACATGGGTTAGTTGGGAATGGGTATGATTAAATTAGGGGTTTTAACCTGTTATAGCCATCTTATTTGGCTTGATGCTTTTTCCATCTTTCTTGACTTTATATATCCGACATGTTGTCCATGAGATTTTATTGTTGCCATTGTTGTCTTATTCGGTCCCCCCATATACTGTAAATAATAATTTTTAAATTTTTTTTGATTTTTTTCGTTTTCACAGAATGAGAGGGATTTGTCAGTTACATGTGCACTATGGGGGCAAATTTGTTCAACAACCTAAAAATGAGTACAAGGTAGGTAAGGTTGAAATTTATCCCTATGTTGATGTGGATTTCATCTGCATGACTGCAATTAATTCATTTCCTGAAGCTTTACATAATGATAGCCATGCTAAGGTTTATTTTAAGAATAATGGTCAAATTAGTGAAAATGGTTATAGATTGGTGCATGATGATGCCAGTATTAGAGACATGATAAAAGTGTGTCTCCCTTTTGATGTGATTGAATTTTATGTTGATCATGTACTTGTGAATGAAGAAGGAGTTGTGATTGAACCACCTGATGTGAATGAACAAGTTGCAACTACTATTACTGAACCCCCCAATACAACTAATAATAACAAAGGGAGTACTAGTGCTAATACTAATCTACAAAAGTCGAAGAGGACTAAGCAAAGGGCAGGTATGAATAGTAAGAGCTATCACAAGGAGAGTAAAAATACTAAGAGGAGTAGGAAGAAGGAGAGTATGAATAATCAGAGGAGGAAGAGTAATAGAATTAAAATGAATCAGAAATCAAATAAAAAGAATGATGATACACCAATTGTGATTGGGGATTCAGAAAGTAGTGATGCACAAAGTGATAGTGAAATATTAAGCAGTGATGAAGAATTCTTAGATGCTAGGAGGAGGTGCAGGGAGTACAAAGCAGAGATGGCTAAAGTTGAAACTAAGGCAAATGATGAAACTAACTTTGTTGATGGGGATGCATGTGTTGGTAATACTGAGGGTGTTGAAGGTGATATAACTAACGGTACTGTTGAAGGTGATGTAGTTGAGGGTGATGTTGAGGGGGCAGGGAAGGGTAAGGAGGCTGATGAAACTGGGAATGAGGGAGATGATAAAGGGGCAGAAGTTGGTAAGGCTGAGGGTGATAAAGGTGCAGCAGATGGTGATAGGATAGTCAATGAGGTTACTGAAGAGGTTGATAGAAATAGTGAGGGAGATAATGCTAGTGACTCTAATGATGATAGTGATTGGCACAGTGAGTATGAGGACCGTGATGTATTAAGGTCCCCCTTAGAGAACTCTGAAGATGAGAACTTTGGTTTTGTGGGTCCCCTGTAAAAAAGAGAAAGCTTGTACATTGTGATGTTTTTAACCCAAAAACAAAGAGAAAGCACACAAAGTTTGCACGCTATCAGATATTTACCAATTTCAATGAATTCAAGACTGCCATTAGAGATTATTCAATTGTTAATGGCAAGAAGTTGTGGTATAAGGTAAACGACAAGGAAAGGGTCCAGGTTATGGTTGATAAAGGCTGCCCTTGGAAACTGTGGGCCAGTTATAATCAAGGGACTTAGAATGTGCAAATAAAGTCAATAGTGGACACACATAATTGTGTCTACAGTTTTAAAAATAAGATGCCAAACACTAATTTTTTGGCAGAGTTTTATGAAAATAGGATAAGGAAAAATCCAAACTGTAGGTTAAAGGACATGCAATAAGAAACTAAAATCAAGTTGAAATTGGATGTAACACTTGTGAAGTGTATGAGGGTGAGAAATTTAGCTTTGGAAAGTATACATACAGTTACGAAGGAACATTATTCAAGAGTCTGAGATTTTGGGGCTGAGATTAAGAGAAGTAACAAAATGAATACATTCAACATCAAAACCACTAGACTTAATCCTGAAGATGAGGCCAGGTTCAAGATATTTATGTTTGCTATGACAGCTTGAAAAAGCTTGGAAAGAGGGTTGTAGGCCAATTCTTGGATTGGATGGCTGTTTCTTAAAAACTGTATGTGGGGGTCAATTATTATCTGCAGTGGGAAGGAATGGGAACAATCAAATGTTCCCTGTAGCTATGGCTATTGTAGAAACTGAAAATGGTGACGGTTGGAGATGGTTCTTGGAGTTGTTGGCTGATGACCTTAACCTCGGTGAAGGCTATGGATTTACTATAATTAGTGACCAACAAAAGATATGTATTTAATATAAATTGCTCTGTTTTACTAAATGCCTCTATTTTACTAATTGCATATGTTTTACTAACTGAGTTTGTGTTGTGCAGGGTTTGAAGAATGCCATATGTGAACTGCTTCCTCATGTTGAGCATAGAAATTGTCTAGAGACATTTATGCTAACTGGAGGAAAAGGTTCACTTCATAGGCACTAAAGAGAGTGTTTTAGGAAGCTGCTTGTGCAGGGGTGGATCCAGCCACAAAGTTCAGTGGGGTCAAATTTGAAATTTTTTTTTTGTTAAGAATAAAAATTATAACTATATATATACTTTTCTAAATCCAATATAATTTCTCAATATTTAAGTCGTTAAGTTTAATATAATATATATATATATATATATATATATATATATATATATATATATATATATATATAGTCCAGTTTTGGGTGTGATTTGGATACATATAACAAAACAGGTCTGTACAGTTCCATAAAATATTAAACTTTTTTTTAGTTGTTTTAAATAAATAAAAAAAGCAAATAAAAAAATTCCCCATTTTAACAAGGTCCGGACTCCCGGACCTGATCCCGTGTGTATATATATATGTATATTCATAATTTTCTTATAAGAAAAATATTAGAATGATTTTTTTAATCAACAAATTTTTTTTTATTAAAAATCCAATATAGTACAAATGTGACAAATTCAAAAGAGTTGGATAAGGCCACACGGGATAAAGAAAACTAAGTAAATAGTCTTGGAGTTTTAACACCTTGTCCTTGTCTTTGTCTTTGAGCTTTAATTTGGTGATAAAAGAAAAGGAAGCGAATGAAAAAAAAGAGAGATAATGTCAGTTTTGTAATAGAAGAGAATTTTTTTTAAGAAAAGTGGTGTTTTTGAGTTTTAATTAGAAAAAAATATTTAAAAAATGAATATATTTCGAGTCAAAAAAAATCTTCTCATTTTTTTTCTACAACTAATAAACTTTATAGGATATTAGAGTTAAAAAAGAAAAGAAAGTAGAAGAGAGTACTTACTTTTTGAGCTAAATATTACACATGGAGAGAGAAATAAGGGAAGTAATACATATCATTACTTTAAAAATTCACTTATACAAAAAGAGGGTGGTGGTGGTGGGGGTGTGTACTATGGGGAAAGCCAAGGAGGGCACAAACACATGGACTGAAAATTCAGTGGGGGCAGGTGCCCCCCTGCCCCTAGGGTTGAACCGCCCCTGTGCTTGTGCAACCTATGATCAAGCACACTAAAGGTTCACTTCAATGCTTGGATTATCAAAGCTAGGTACATTATTACTGGTTTACTACAAATTGTATTATTGTAATGTACTGCAATATAATCCAGTTAAACTTACTCTTATGTCAATATTTCCTAGGTACATGCCAATTCTAACAATGCTTCAGTAAATTCATGATCAAATCATAGTTAGATTGCATCAGAAAATGGATGTTATGCTTAATTCAGAGAATTTAATTTGTCCACGAATTAAGAAGAAACTTGATGCAGTCATCATTGCCTCTGCCCATTGTGATCCACTTTGGGATGGAAAAATTTCATTCCAAGTTAAAGAAAGAGGTAAAGCTTTTATTGTGAATCTTAAGGACAGAACTTGTGTGACGCCCCCAAAATAGGTCCACACAACCCATTCTGAGTTGTCAAATACATGGTAGAGAAAATAACTACAACATCATTATTACAATTATCGTGCAAAATACGACAACACATAAGCCGTGAGTTTAAATACAAATATTGTCTTCTAGACAATATTCAAACTCAAATAAGTCCTCATTACAATTATTCAGACACTATTTTTCAAAATAGTGAGGACTGCTAAAACAACTGACTTGAAACATCACTCCACACCCCGACTAGTTCCCGCTATATTCTCGCCTCCTGAGAAGAAAAATAAAACAAAAAGGAAAAGGGTGAGCTCAAATAGCCCAATAAAGAATATTATGACTAATAATGTTGAACAAATTATCGTTAGCCTTCAATAAATCAGATAAAATATAATGGACAACAAGTTTTAGATCAATATTCGCAGCGAAAATAACAATTCATTAAAAGAGTTAAGTAAAGAATGAAATCTACTATCTTCTATGATTTGAAAGTCCATCATCAATATTTTATCCCTGTAACATCAATCAATATACATCTTGAATCAAATATTCATCTTTGTACTACGGGCCAAAGATATTCATTTGTATCACCAGTTGGTCATGTTCATCTCAACACCTGTTCATCTTTGCAGTATGTGCCAAAGATATTCATCAAGTAATCATTCATCTTTGCACTACATGCCAAAAATATTTAGTTATATCATCATTTATGACTGAGGATGATGAAAATGTTTTTAAGAAACGAATCTAGTGAGATTAAAGGACAAAGATTAGGGATTCGTACTTTGGTTTATCCAAGTTCAAAAATACTCCATACTAATCAATTGTGGAGCAAAATTCAAGAATGAAGATCAAAACATGGATACAATCAAAGATAGTAACCATAATAGATAACTTGGACAAAGAAAAGAAAATTTAATTTTTCTGTGAATAGTGTTGTATACGTGAATAATGCTGTATACGTGAATAGTGTCGTATACATGAATAGTAATCCCGACACAAAAGGTAACAATTTTATAAGAAAAATCATACTTCGTGAATAGTATCGCGTTCGTGAATAGTACCGTATACGTGAATAGTGCCGTATACGTGAATAGTAACCTCGACATGAAAAGGTAAAAATTTCATAATAAAATTCATACCAATATTTTGACATAATGATATTGAACGAAATAACATCATTTACGAAGAAAATAACATCCCTTACCTCAAAAGAATAGTACTTCTGGCTGAAATATCGGATATAATATTGAAAAAAACTTGCACCGAATAGAAACACTCAAGATATCTAAATACTTACAAAAATACGCTCGATATTATAGAGAGAGAAAACTTCAAATTCTGGTGTGATTTTTAATTCTAACCTAAGCACCCTATTTATAAAAAAAATGCTTAGAAGGCCAAAGCAGACTAACCTGCTACCGGTGGCTTTTACCCATTGCTATTCACGCACACCACACTTGAAATTCAGTAATTTTTTCCACAACAACCAAAAGTGGGGCCCACCCATATTTTTAATAAAAATATTTATTTCCAAAACTTCAATAATTCATAATAAATAGCTCTTTTATCATAAAAATATGAACCTTATGTCCATTCTATATAAAATTTAATTCTCTACAACTTTGTAGAAGAAAGTTTTTCTAAATTCCAAATAGAAAATGACTGAAAACTACATACGGATGATTTTTAATAACTCTATTCCGACAAAATACTGATAAAATATCTCAGCATTAATTCTTTCATTTATATCCACATAAAATAAATATTTTTTTATCATATAAATTAATAATTAATTATTCACAAATAATATTACAATATCACAATAATGACAAACAGGTCGTTCATAGGAAAGGGGGGGCTTTCCGATAAGGATTTCCTAGACAGAACTTCCTTAGACATTGCCAATAATGCTATCTAATAATATTATTCAAATAATATAAATTATTAATCTGATAATGGGAAATACTGTGCAGTGACAATTATTGAAACAACAATAATATAAAATATCAACGTAGCAATTATTGAATCAATAAAATAAAATATTGAACAATAATTATTGTAACAATTATTGAGTAGTGCATTCTTACGTAAGAATCAATAATTCACAAATACTGTGCAATACCGTGTGCTACTGTGCAACCACGCGTATTACTGTACTTTAACTACCAGGTATTCCAACAGTGTTAACGGTAACAACTACGCCGTTATTTATAAAAACTCATTCTTGTCGTATTCTACATCCGACAGTTTTCCGTTATGGGGCCCACAAATGGTTGTGCTGTGACGCCCCTAAAATAGGTCCAATCCACCCAACCTATTCTGAGTCGCCAAATACATGGTACAGAAAACATCTACAACTTTATTATTATAATTATCGTGCAAAATACGACAACACAAATATTGTCATCTAGATAATATTAAAACTCAAATGGAGTCCTCATTACAATTATTGATACACTATCTTACAAAATAGTTTGGACTACTAAAATAACTATCTTGAACCATCACTCCACACCTCGACTAGTTCCCGTTATATTCTCGCCTCCTGAGAAGAAAAATAGAACAAAAAGGAAAAAAGTGAGCTCAACTAGCCCAGTAAAGAATATTATGACTAAGATAATGTACAATAAATTATCCTTAGTCTTCAACAGGGAAAAATCTGATAGAATATAATAGACAACAAGTTTCAGATCAACAACTGCAGCGAAAGCAACAATTTATTAAAAGAGTTAAGTAGATAATGAAATCTACTATCATTTATGAATTTAAAAATCCATCATCGATATTTTATCCCTGTAACATCAATCAATATACATCTCGAATCAAATATTTATCTTTGCACTACGGGTCAAAGATATTCATTTGTATCACCAATTGGTCATGTTCATCTCAACACATGTTCATCTTTGCACTACGGGCCAAAGATATTCATTAGTCAATCATTCATCTTTGCACTACAGGGCAAAGATATTAAGTAATATCATCATTTAGGACTGAGGATGATGAAAAATATTTTTTTAAAAATGAATCCAGTGAACTAAAAGGACAAAGATTAGGGATTCATACTTTAAACAATCCAAGTTCGAAAATACTCCATAATAATCAATTGTGGAGCAGAATTCAAAAATAAAGATCAAAACATAGATCCAATCAAAGATAGGAACTATAACAGACAATCTTGGACACAGAAAAGAAATTTAATTTCTCTATAAATAGTGTCGTATTTATGAATAGTGTCGTATACGTGAATAGTACCGTATACATGAATAGTAATCCCGACACTAAAAGGTAGAAATTTCACAAGAAAGATCATCATAATTCATGAATAGTAACTCGTGAATAGTAACTCATGAATAGTAACTCGTAAATAGTAACTCATGAATAGTAACCCCGACATAAAAAAATAAGAATTTAACAAGAAAAATTTTACTAATATTCCGGCATAATGATATTGAAAGAAATAATATTATTTTTTTAAAAATAACATCCCTTACCTCCAAAAAGACAGTACTTCTGACTGGAATACTGGATATAGTGCTGAAGGAACTTGCACCGTATAACAACACTCAAAGTATCAAAATACTCACAAGAATACGCTCGATAATATAGAAAGAAAACTTTAGTTTCTGGTGTGATTTTCAATTCTAACCTAAGCACCCTATTTATAAGAAAATGCTTAGAACACTAAAGCAGAAAATTTAATAAAATATTATTATTTATATATAAATTTCCTACGCACACCAAGAATTCTGAATTCAGCATCTTACACATGCAAGTGGGGTCCACCAAAATGAAAAACATGTTTTACATATTTTTTGTAACTAAATAAATTCAGATCCAATATTTTAAAACTTCAATAATTCATAATAGATAGCCATTTTATCAAAAAAATTCAAATCTTATGTCCTTCAATAGGAAATTCAATTCTCTACAACTTTTTAAGTTTAAGTTTTTCTAAATTCCAAACAAAAATTGACCGAAATTCACATACGGACGATTTTATAAACTAAAATTAAATTTCAGTCAAAAATAGGGTCCACCAACACAAAAAAATATGTGTTAAATATTTTTTTGTAACAAAAATACCATTCCTCTTCATTTATTCATATATCACACATTCATTATAAAATATCACCATTATTATATTATTATAATATAATAATATATTTAAATGAATTATTTTATCAGAAAAAGATAAAATATCAATTTTTAACAATTGTCACATTAAAATTTTTTTCCATCTATATCCACATAAAATGAATATTTCTCTTACCATATAAATCAATAATTAATTATTCATAAATAATATTACAGAATCACAATACTGACAACCAGGCCGTTCCCAAGAAAGAGGGGGCTTTCCAATAAGAATTTCTCCTTACTGGCGCGTAATTAGGTGACCAAACCTCTCGTTAGACAGAACTTTCTAGACATTGCCTGTAAGACCCCAAATTATTAATAAATGAAATTTAATTTCCTCTATTTATTATTTTGAAATAGTAAGGGTTGATTTGATTAATGTGATTAGTTATGGGTGAAATGCGCAAATATTTTAAATAAGCAAGTGGTTATAAAATATTCATTGTTGTCGGGGAATATTCGCTTGGTCGTGGAATATTCTTACTGTCGGAGAATATTCGTACGACGGCGCAGTCTTTTGTGGGCCCCATAACGAAAAGCGATTGGATGAAGAAAATGACAAAAATAAGTTGTTTATAAATAACGGCGTAGTTGTTACCGTTAATACTGTTGGAATACCCGGTGGTTAAAGCACAGTAATACGCGTTGTTGCACAGTAGCACACGATATTGCACCAATTATTGATTCTTACATAAGAAAGCACTACTCAATAATTATTACAGTAATTACTGTTCAATATTATATTTTATTGATTCAATAATTACTGCGTTGATATTTTATATTACTGTTGTTTTAATAATTGTCACTACACAGTATTTTCTATTATCGGAGCAATAATTCATATTATCTGAATAATATTATTAGATAATATTATTGGCAATGTCTAGAAAGTTCTGTCTAAGGAGAGGTTTGGTCATCTAATTACGCGCCAGTAAGGAGAGATCCTTATTGGAAAGCCCCATCTTTCCTGGGAACGGCCTGGTTGCCAGTACTGTGATTCTTTAATATTATTTGTGTATAATTAATTATTGATTTATATGATGAGAAAAATATTAATTTTATGTGGATATAGATGGAGAAAATTTTTAATGTGACAATTGTTGAAAATTAATATTTTATTTTTTTCTGATAAAATAATTCATTTAAATATATTATTTTAATAATATATTGATGGTGATATTTTTACAATGAATGTGGGATATATGAGTATATGAAGAGGAAGAATATTTTTGTGGTATTAAATGATTAACACATGTTTTGTGTGTTGGTGGACACAATTCTTGACCGAAAATTTATTATTGACTATAAAATCGTCCGTTTGTGGATTTCGGTCAATTTATGTTTGGAATTTAGAAAAATTTTCTTCTGCAAAGTTGTAGAGAATTGAATTTCCTATAAAAACTCGCGAGATTCGAATTTTCTGATAAAAGGGCTATTTATTTATAATTATTGAAGTTCCGAAATAATTGATTTTTGGAGTTTAAAATATTTTTTTTAAGAAAAACGTTTTTTGTTGCAATTGAGTGGCTCACATGTGTTATACATGATCTGAAATTAGATTTCTTAGGTGGGCTTGACAATTTTGTAAATATAATATTATTATATTCAATTTTCTGCTTTGGTGTTCTAAATATTTTCCTATAAATAGGGTGCTTAGGTTAGAATTGAAAATCACACCAGAAACACAAGTTTCTCTCTCTTTCTCTCTCTATATCGAGCGTATTCTTGTGAGTATTTGATACTTTGAGTGTTGCTATACGGTGCAAGTTTCCTTCAGCACTATATCTAGTATTCCAGTCAGAAGTACCGTATTTCCGAGGTAAGGGATGTTATTTCTTCTTAAATGATATTATTTTCTTCAATATCATTATGCCGAAGTATTGATCTGAACTTTTTATCAAATTTGGATCTTTTCATGTCCGGGTTACTATTCATGAGTTACTATTCACGAGTTACTATTCACCGAAAAATGAAATTTTCTTCTTTTCGTCCAAAATATCTGGATACTAGCTTTGATTGTATCCATGTTTTGATCATTCTTGAATTTTACTTCACTATGATTGTTTATGAGGTATTTTTGGACATGAAATAGCTGAAATACGAATCCTTAATATTTACTCTTTTGTTTCACTGGATTCGTTTTCTCTAAAATATTTTTCACCATCCTTAGTCCTAAATGATGATGTTACTGAATATCTTTGGCCTGTAGTGCAAAGATTGATGATTTTATGATGAATATCTTTGGCCCGTAGTGCAAAGATGAACATGTGTTGAGGTGAACATGACCAACTGATAAATATCTTTGGCCTGTAGTGCAAAGATGAATATTTGATTCCAGATATATATATTGATTGATGTTACAGGGATAAAATATCGACGATGAACTTTTAAATTCATATATAGAAGATAGTAGTTTGCATTCTCTACTTAACTCTTCTAATGAATTGATGTTTCTGCTACAGTTGTTGATTTAAAACTTGTTGTCTATTGTATTCTATTAGATTTTTCCCTGTTGAAGACTAAGGATAATTTGTTGTATATTATCTTAGTCATAATATTCTTTACTGGGCTAGTTGAGCTCACCCTTTTCCTTGTTGTTCCATTTTCTTCTCAGGAGGCGAGAATGCAGCGAGTACTAGTCGGGGTGTGGAATGATGGTTCAAGACAGTTGTTTTAGTAGTCCTCACTATTTTGTAAAATAGTGTATCAATAAGTATAATGAGGACTTAATTGAGTATGAATATTGTCTAGATGACAATATTTGTATTTAAACTCACAGTATATGTGTTGTCGTATTTTGCACGACAATTGTAATAATAAAGTTGTAGTTATTTTCTGTACCATGTATTTGGCGACTCAGAATGGGTTGGATGGATTGGACCTATTTTGGGGGCGTCACAGTTGGTATCAGAGCTTAGGGATATGATCTCTGGAGGAGATCGGCGAATAGAACTAGGAGGGGAGAGACGAGTAAATCCTTCGCTAGTATGTCCTACCTAAGCTTATCTGTTGGTCGGTCATAATATAGGGATATTATGTGATTTGTTAATTTGTTAAATTAACCCTTGTTTATGGCAGTATTTGAGAATGTCGATTGAGAATGTTAACAGTGGAGTAAATGAGACCGTGAAGACACCTTTGCTCACCAACGAGGAGAACGTGCAACAGGCTGACAATATTCCTCCTGTAAACAACACCACTGAGCAGACGATGAACGACGGGATGTTTAGGAGTTTTTTTTCAGTTCATGCAAAACTAGACGAGGGAGACTCGTGTACAAAATACGGGTGGAAATGATAGCAATGCGCGGCTTGTCACAACCAAGCAGTTCAAAGAGTTGGGACCACCAGAATTCTGGGGAAAGCCGGATCCGATTAAGGCGGAGACGTGGGTCAAGCAAATTACCAAGATATTCGATGTCTTGGGATGTGCGGAGGAACAGAAGGTTTCATTCGCCACCTTTATGTTCCGTGGCGAGGCAGACTACTGGTGGGAGTCTGTGAAGTGTACCCATCCAGCCGCACTCAACATGTCTTGGGAGACATTTCAGAAACTATTCAATGACAAGTACTTTCCTGAAAGTATTCGTCATATGAAGGAGGTAGAGTTTATTAGACTGGAGCAGAATAACATGACGGTGTCCCAATACGAGGCGAAATTTACAGAGTTGTCCAGGTTTGCACCTCATTTGGTAGAGAATGAGGAACGTATGACGCGGATGTTTCTGAGAGGTTTGAAACCCGGCATACGTCAATATCTCATTTCTCATAAATTTTCTCTCTATTCAGATGTTGTCAACAGGGCTCAATTATTAGAGCAAGATAGCGAGTATGATCAATCGAGGGACCACAACCAGGATTATACCGGTGACAGCAGTCATCAGAACAACGATAACCAGTGGAGAAAGAAGAATACGGACAAGAACGGCAACCACTCTGGTGGTAATCGTGGCCATGAATATAGAAGAAACGAGTCGGGAGGAGATTTTAAAAAGAGGAGATTCAACAATGATAATACGAAGACGTCAGCACCAGCAGCAACTGGTTCCAAGGGGGGAGAACGACCACCGGTCATATGCTATAAGTGCGAAAAAGAAGGACATATCAGCCCAAACTGCCCACAACAGTTTAAGGTATGTTATAACTGTGGAAAGGAAGGACATATCGCTCGAGATTGCACTGTAGCGAAACCAAGTCCAA
Organism: Panax notoginseng; assembly: GCA_016801055.1. Taxonomy (NCBI): domain Eukaryota; kingdom Viridiplantae; phylum Streptophyta; class Magnoliopsida; order Apiales; family Araliaceae; genus Panax; species Panax notoginseng. The sequence goes on from CM029019.1 coordinate 39,044,441, forward strand.
CGGGGGTGGTGACTCAAAAAGTTGTCCCAGAAAAGTCAAAGTCAACGGTTCCTGGAAGAGCGTTTTTCGTGACTGGTCAGAATGCGAGGAACCCGAACGAAGTTAGCACGGGTAAGTTAATTATAAATTTTTGCGAAGTCTATATCTTATTAGATACCGGTTCTACCCATTCATTTATCTCTTGCTTGCGTTCAACGTTTAAACTTGACTCCGGAGAAATTAGACTTTGACTTATCTGTTGAAACTCTGTTAGGAGAAATTTTCATCACATCCATTGTTTATAAATCTTGTTTGATCCAAGTTGGCACCATCACATTACCTGTTGATCTTATCTCTTTAAAGATACTTGCTTTTGATATGATTTTAGAAATTAATTGGTTAACTACTCATCATGCCAAAATTGATTACTTTCGTAAGGTTGTTAGTTTTCATATTCCTAAGCAACCTGTTATTCGAATTCAAGCAACCAAACCATTGAAGTCAAACTCTTTCATATCAAGCCGTAAAGTCATTCGTTTATTGAAAAACGGATGTCAAGCTTTCTTAGCTATGTTATGGACTTGAACAAAATACGTCAGATTTGAATGATATTTCTATTGTTAGTAAATCCCTGACGTATTTCCTGAAGAATCTCTTGGCCTACGTGTGATATTGAATTTTGTATCATTTTTGAATCTGGTACAAAACTCACTTCTAAAATCTCATATCGAATGGCTCCTATTTAACTTCAGGAGTTAAAAACCCAACTGTAGAAGTTTGTACCCGAGCCTCTATCTGGTGACTTCCTTTGTGGAATGCACTGAAGCCAGACTCTCCGTAGGGGATACCATATTTGTGTGGTAGTAAACTGATAGGTGTTATTGTGACGTGCTATCCAAGATTGGGATATGAGTCACAGTTGAGAGCAACCTAAGTCAGTAATCGAAATACGTAGCTTTCTAGTTATTATCGGAGATTCGTAAAAGGATTTTCTCGAATCTCTACTCCATTAACTCAGCTGACTCGAAAAGATACAAACTTCGAATGGACCGAGGAATGCGAGAAGAGCTTCCAAGAATTCAACATGCGACACCGACGTTGGCTCGAGCTGTTGAAAGATTTCGATCACACCATCCAATACTATCCTAGAAAAGTAAACGTGATAGCTGACGCATTGATCGTATGCGAGTACGAGTGCGATATTGTTGAACACAAAGACCTATTTTGTATAATTTATAAATGATAGAGATAGAGTTAATGACTCTAGGGACCCACGTGATGATATACGAGTAAAATCGACTTTAATCGATAACGTTAAAGCCACTCAAGCTACAGACCTGGAGCTGATGAATATAAAGAAGAAGGTGCAAGAATGTGTTATTCTAGAAGTAAGAGTTGATCAAGAGAAGAAAGCTCAAGCCTTCAATTTATTTGAAATCCTCGATCGAGTAGGAACTGTGGCCTATAGACTCGCCTTAACGCTAAGTATGTCACGTGTTCATAACGTTATTTACGTATCGATGTTACATAAATATGTGGACGACCCGAACCACGTTATTGAGTTAGAACCAAACGAGATAGCTGAAGACTTAACGTACGAAGAGGTACCTGTCAAGATCTTGGATAGGAAGGAGCATGTCCTATGCACGAAGGTCTTACCACAAGTTAAAGTTTTGTGGAGAAACCATGCTATTGAGGAAATGACCTGGGAGTTGGAAACGAAAATGAAAGCGAGGTATCCTCATCTTTTCGAAACACCAGGTACGTATGTCAATTTCGAGGACGAAATTTCATAAGGAGGGGAGGTTGTAAGACCCCAAATTATTAATAAATGAAATTTAATTTCCTCTATTTATTATTTTGAAATAGTAAGGGTTGATTTGATTAATGTGGTTAGTTATGGGTGAAATGCGCAAATATTTTAAATAAGCAAGTGGTTATAAAATATTCATTGTTGTCGGGGAATATTCGCTTGGTCGTGGAATATTCTTACTGTCGGAAAATATTCGTACGACGGCGCAGTCTTTTGTGGGCCCCATAGCGAAAAGCGATTTGATGAAAAAAACGACAAAAATAAGTTGTTTATAAATAACGGCGTAGTTGTTACCGTTAATACTGTTGAAATACCCGGTGGTTAAAGCACAATAATACGCGTTGTTGCACAGTAGCACACAATATTGCACCAATTATTGATTCTTACATAAGAAAGCACTACTCAATAATTATTACAGTAATTACTGTTCAATATTGTATTTTATTGATTCAATAATTGCTGCGTTGATATTTTATATTACTGTTGTTTTAATAATTGTCACTACACAGTATTTTCTATCGGAACAATAATTCATATTATCTGAATAATATTATTAGATAATATTATTGGCAATGTCTAGAAAGTTCTGTCTAAGGAGAGGTTTGGTCATCTAATTGCGTGCCAGTAAGGAGAGATCCTTATTGGAAAGCCCCCTCTTTCTTGGGAACAGCCTGGTTGCCAGTACTGTGATTCTGTAATATTATTTGTGTATAATTAATTATTGATTTATATGATGAGAAAAATATTAATTTTATGTGGATATAGATGGAGAAAATTTTTAATGTGACAATTGTTGAAAATTAATATTTTATTTTTTTCTGATAAAATAATTCATTTAAATATATTATTTTAATAATATATTGATGGTGATATTTTTACAATGAATGTGGGATATATGAGTATATGAAGAGGAAGAGTATTTTTGTGGTATTAAATGATTAACACATATTTTGTGTGTTGGTGGACACAATTCTTGACCGAAAATTTATTATTGACTGTAAAATCGTCCGTTTGTGGATTTCGGTCAATTTCTATTTGGAATTTGGAAAAACTTTCTTCTGCAAAGTTGTAGAGAATTGAATTTCCTATAAAAACACGCGAGATTCGAATTTTCTGATAAAAGGGCTATTTATTATGAATTATTGAAGTTCCGAAGTTCCGAAATAATTGATTTTTGGTGTTTAAAATGTTTTTTTTAAGAAAAACGTTTTTTGTTGCAATTGAGTGGCTCACATGTGTTATACATGATCTGAAATCAGATTTCTTAGGTGGGCTTGACAATTTTGTAAATATAATATTATTATATTCAATTTTCTGCTTTGGTGTTCTAAACATTTTCCTATAAATAGGGTGCTTAGGTTAGAATTGAAAATCACACCAGAAACACAAGTTTCTCTCTCTTTCTCTCTCTATATCGAGCGTATTCTTGTGAGTATTTGATACTTTGAGTGTTGCTATACGGTGCAAGTTTCCTTCAGTACTATATCTAGTATTCCAGTCAGAAGTACCGTATTTCTGAGGTAAGGGATGTTATTTCTTCTTAAATGATATTATTTTCTTCAATATCATTATGCCGAAGTATTGATCTGAACTTTTTATCAAATTTGGATCTTTTCATGTCGGGGTTACTATTCATGAGTTACTATTCACGAGTTACTATTCACCAAAAAATAAAATTTTCTTCTTTTCGTCCAAAATATCTATTCTGGATACTAGCTTTGATTGTATCCATGTTTTGATCATTCTTGAATTTTACTTCACTATGATTGTTTATGAGGTATTTTTGGACATGAAATAGCTGAAATACGAATCCTTAATATTTACTCTTTTGTTTCACTGGATTCGTTTTCTCTAAAATATTTTTCACCATCCTCAGTCCTAAATGATGATGTTACTGAATATCTTTGGCCTGTAGTGTAAAGATGAATATTTGATTCCAGATATATATTGATTGATGTTACAGGGATAAAATATCGACGATGAACTTTTAAATTCATATATAGAAGATAGTAGTTTGCATTCTCTACTTAACTCTTCTAATGAATTGATGTTTCAGCTACAGTTGTTGATTTAAAACTTGTTGTCTATTGTATTCTATTAAATTTTTCCCTGTTGAAGACTAAGAATAATTTGTTGTATATTATCTTAGTCATAATATTCTTTACTGGGCTAGTTGAGCTCACCCTTTTCCTTGTTGTTCCATTTTCTTCTCAGGAGGCGAGAATGTAGCGAGTTCTAGTCGGGGTGTGGAATGATGGTTCAAGACAGTTGTTTTAGTAGTCCTCACTATTTTGTAAAATAGTGTATCAATAAGTATAATGAGGACTTAATTGAGTATGAATACTGTCTAGATGACAATATTTGTATTTAAACTCACAGTATATGTGTTGTCGTATTTTGCACGACAATTGTAATAATAAAGTTGTAGTTATTTTCTGTACCATGTATTTGGCGACTCAGAATGGGTTGGATGGATTGGACCTATTTTGGGGGCGTCACATTGCCAATAATGCTATCTAATAATATTATTCAAATAATATAAATTATTGCTCTGATAATGGAAAATACTGTGTAGTGACAATTATTGAAACAAAATTATAAAATATCAACATAGCAATTATTGAATCAATAAAATAAAATATTGAATAGTAATTACTGTAACAATTATTGATTAGTGTCTTCTTACGTAAGAATCAATAATTGGTGCAATACCGCGTGCTACTACGTTTTAACCATCGGGTATTCCAATAGTATTAACGGTAACAACTACGTCGTTATTTATAAAAATTCATACTTGTCGTTTTCTTCATCTAATCACTTTCCGTTATGGGGCCCACACAAGGCTGCGCCGTCGTACGAATATTCCCCGATAGCAAGAATATTCCACGACCAAACGAATATTTACCGACAAAAATGAATATTTTATAACCACTTGCTTATTTAAAATATTTACGTATTTTACCCATAACTAACCACATTAATCAAATCAACCCTTACTATGTCAAAATAATAAATAGAGGAAATTTAATTTTATTTAATAATAAGTTGGGGTCTTACATGTGCCGTCGTACGAATATTCCTCGATAACAGGAATATTCCACGACCAAACGAATATTTCCCGACAATAATGAATATTTTATAACCACTTGCTTAATTAAAATATTTGCGCATTTTACCCATAACTAACCACATTAATCAAATCCACCCCTTACTATTTCAAAATAATTAATAGAGAAAAATTAATTTTATTTATAAAAAGTTAGGGTCTTACAACCTCCCCTCCTTATGAAATTTCGTCCTCGAAATTGACGTACGTACCTGGTGTTTCGAAAAGGTGAGGGTATCTTGCTTTCATTTTCGATTCCAACTCCCAGGTCTTTTCCTCAATAGCATGGTTCCTCCATAAAACTTTGACTTATGGTATAACCTTTGTGCGTATGACATGCTCCTTCCTATCCAAGATCTTGACAGGTACCTCCTCGTACGTTAAATTTTCAGTTATCTCGTCTGACTCTAACTCAATAATGTGGTTTGGATCTTTCACATATTTACGAAGCACAGATATATGAAAAACATTATGAACACCAGACATGCTTGTAGGTAATGCGAGTCTATAGGCCACATTTCTTACTCGGACAAGAATTTCAAATGGACCAATAAATCGTGGATTGAGCTTTTCTCTCTTCCCGAATCTTGTAACTACCTTCCATGGAGCAACACGTAACAATACATGACCCCCAACATTAAATTCCACATCCTTTCGATGAAGATCCGCATAACTCTTTTGTCGATCTTGTGCCGTTTGTATACGTTGTCGGATCATTTGGATCTTCTCTATAGTCATACGTACCAATTCTGGTCCCAATAATGTTGCTTCTCTCTCTTCATCCCGGCATATTGGAGAGCGACACTTTTGTCCACATAATGCTTTGAATGGAGCTATACCTATACTTGCTTGATAACTGTTGTTGTAGGAGAATTCCACCTATGGAAGGTACTTATCCCAACTTCTTTTGAAATCTAGGACATAGAGTCTTAATAGATCTTCAAGAGTTTGAATAGTCCTTTTTGATTGCCCATCCGTTTGAGGATGGTATGCCGAGCTAAATCGTAAATTCGTGCCCATAACTTTCTGTAAACTAACCCAAAATCGTGAAGTGAATTTTGGGTCACGATCCGAAACTATGGATACTGGCATGCTATGCAATCTCACAATCTCATTCACATACATACGAGCAAGATGTTCAGGGGAATAAGTCTCCCGTATTGGCAAGAAATGAGCAGACTTGGTTAATCTATCAACAATAACCCAAATCGCATCTATGCCTTGAGAAACCTTGGGAAAATCAGTAACGAAATCCATGGTAATGTGTTTCCACTTCTATTTCAGAATCTCAAGTGGTTGCAATGGACCCTTTGGCACTTGATGCTTCGCCTTTACACGTTGACAAGTTAAACACCTCGAGATAAACTCCACGAGATAAACTCCACGAAATCTCTCTTCATATTGTTCGACCAAAATATATGTCGAAGATCATGATACATTTTGGTACTCCCAAGATGGATTGTAAATGGTGTGTTGTGTGCCTCCATCATGATTCTATGCTTCAAGTCAGAATCGTTAGAAATACAAAGTCTGGAGTTGACTCGAAGTATTATTTCTTCATCAATTCTTGCTTCTGGAATAACACCTTCTTGTACTTTCTTCTTCATACGCGTCAGCTCTAGGTTTGTGGCTTGAGCAGCTTTAACTTTATCAATTAAAGTCAATTTTACTCGTATATTTGATATCATCACGTGGGTACTTAGAGTGTGACGCCCCCAAAATTAGGTATACATCACCCATCTTGGGTCGTCAGATACATAGTACAGAATACAAATACAACTTAATAATACAACTGTCGTGTACAATACGACAAAACATAAACTGTGAGTTTGAATACAAATATTATCTTCTAGAGAGTATTCATACTCAAAAGGAGTCCTCATTACATTTATTAACACACCATTACATAGAATAGTGAGGACTACTAACTAATACTATTCTTCGGACCATCACTCCGTTCCCCGACTTGCCCCAGCTACGTTCTCATTTTCTGAAGAGAACAGTAAAAGAAAGGGTGAGCTCAACTAGCCCAGTAAGAAATATTATGACTAAGATAATGCAGAATAAATTATCATTAGGCTTCAACAATGTTAAACTGATAAAATATAATAGACATCAAGTTTAACTGTAGCGGAACAAGCAATCCATTAAAAGAGTCAAGTAGAAAATAAACTCTACTATCTTTTATGATTTAAAAAGTTTTTCAACACTGTGATCGCTGGGACTCAGCTTAATAAAATAATCCACATCATCGAATCACCCCTGCACTACGGCCAAGGATATTCGTATATTCATTAATGGTCATGATCATGCCAACAACTGTCCATCAATGCACTACGGGCCAATGAGGACTTTTACCACATCATTTGTAACATTACGGTCATGATTATACCGAATAATCCCTGGTCATAATCATACCAAGTCCATCTATGCACTACATGCCACAGATGACTTTCAACATTTTATAAACATGAGGATGATGACAATGATATAAGAATTCAATAAAACAAGTTCAAGAATTAATTTATCCAGGAATTAACAACGTCCAAATTGTCAACATGATACTGCATTGTGGAGTAAAATTCAAGAATGCTTAGAAGAATATTTTCTTGAAAAAATACTGGATGAAACGCAACTATCAAGGATATTCCTCAAATTTTATGGAGTATAGAAGTCAAAACTTAACCAACTGAGTACAATAAAGAATGGAATAACAAAAGAAATCACCATGCATGCGATAGACCGCACAGACAGGTTATTCCAATAGAATAATAAATAATGGAACCAGGTCCGGCGTAAACGCACAGACAGGATATTCCGACAGAATAATAAATAATGGAACCAGGTCCGGTGTAAAACACACAGACAGGATATTCCAACAGAATAATAATAAAACGGAACCAGGTCCAGTGTAAAACACACAGACAGGATGTTCCAACAGAATAATAAACGGAACTAGGTCCGGTGTAAAACACACAGACAGGATGTTCCAACAGAATAATAGAAGAATGTCACCAAGTATAGGGTAGACCGCGTATACTGGTTATTCCAACAGAATAATAACAAATGGAATAACAGAAGTTCTCTTCATGAATATAAAAGAAATAATATTCCCTACCTTAAAAGAACTGGATATTGGAAAAGTGATGTAGCAAAATACTTTTATTCTCTCTCTCTTATTCTCTCTATACTTTCTCTCTCTATAGCTTGAATGAATTCGTGAAAAATAATGAAGCCCTAGGCCTCTATTTATAGAAAAACCGAGGGTGGCTCTTGGTCTTAACGAAGGGTCAAATGACTTTTGGTAATATTGAAGGGACAACTACTATTGACGAAAGTAATTACTATTGACCAAGGTAAATACTATTGACGAAGGTAATTACTATTGACGAAGGTAATTACTATTGACCAAGGTAAATACTATTGACGAAGGTAATTACTATTGACGAAGAGACTCTTAGATGATGACATATGGCCCCCCATAAAATAACCAAACTTACCACAACGTCTCAATTATTGATTTAATAATATAACATATTATACAGATGATACTATGACAATAATTTAAGAGATATGATGCAGCAATTACTGTAGCAATAATTGAGTATAGCTGAGTGACTTCTCACGTAAGCATCAATAATCAATACCGTGTGCTACTATGCAACCACGCGTATTACTGTACTTTTACTACCGAGTAGTTCAACAGTTTTAACGGTTTTAACGGTAACACCTCAGCCGTTATTTTTATAGAAAGATAATTCTGTCGTTTTCTCAATCCGACAATAATTCCGTTGTGGGGTCCACCAATGATTGTGCCGTCGTACGAATATTCCTCGACAAAAAGAATATTCTCCGACCAAACGAATATTTTATAACAACTTGCTTACTTTGCAAAATTTATAAATATTACCCACAACTATAACATTATATCAAATTAACTCCATAATATTCAAAAATGATATTTATAGAAAATTCATCTTTATTTATAAAAATTGGGGTCTTACAACCTCCCCTTCTTATGAAATTTCGCCCTCGAAATTAGGGTACGTACCTGGTATGTCGAAGAGGTAAGGATACCTTGATTTCATTTCTGATTCTAACTCCCAAGTCATTTCCTCAACATCGTGGTTTCTCCACAAAACTTTGACTTGAGGTATAACCTTGGAGCGTAGAATATGTTCCTTCTTATCCAAGATTTGAACAGGAACTTCTTCATACGTCAAATCCTCCGCTATTTCGTCCGGTTCTAACTCAATAATGTGGTTCGGGTCTTCCACATATTTGCGTAACATGGATATGTGGAAAACGTTATGAACACGAGACATACTTGGCGGTAAAGCGAGTCTATAAGCCACAGTTCCTACTCGATCGAGGATTAAAAATGGACCGATGAATCGAGGATTTAGCTTTCCTCTCTTTCCAAATCTCGTAACTCCTTTCCATGGAGCAACACGTAAGAACACATGATCTCCTACATCAAATTCCACGTCCTTTCGATGAAGATCAGCATAACTCTTTTGTCGATCTTGTGAGGTTTTTATACGTTGTCGGATCGTTTGAATCTTTTCTGTAGTCATACGTACCAACTCCGGTCCCAACAACGTTGCTTCACCCACCTCATCCCAGCATACTGGAGAACGACATTTTCTTCCATACAATGCTTCGAATGGAGCCATGCCAATACTTGCTTGATAACTGTTGTTGTAGGAAAACTCCACCAATGGTAAGAACTTGTCCCAACTTCCCTTGAAGTCAAAGACACAGAGTCTTAATAGATCTTCAAGAGTTTGAATAGTCCTCTCTGATTGTCCGTCCGTCTGAGGATGATATGCTGAACTAAATCGTAACTCCGTGCCCATAGCTTTTTGTAAACTAACCCAAAATCGTGAAGTGAATCTTGGGTCTCGATCAGAAATTATGGATACTGGCATACCATGCAGTCTTACAATCTCGTTTATGTACATACGAGCAAGACGTTCAAGTGTATAAGTTTCTCGTATCGGTAAGAAATGAGCAGACTTGGTCAATCTATCAACAATGACCCAAATCGCATCAATACCTTGAGAAACCCTGGAAGACCGGTAACGAAATCCATGGTAATGTGCTCCCACTTCCATTCTGGAATTTCAAGTGGTTGCAATGGACCTTTTGGTACTTGATGCTCCGCTTTGACTCGTTGACAAGTTAGACACCTTGAGATAAACAACGCTATCTCTCTCTTCATATTGCTCCACCAAAATGTATGACGAAGATCATGATACATTTTGGTACTTCCAGGATGGATTGCAAACGGTGTGTTGTGCGCCTCCATCATGATTTCATACTTTAAATCAGGGTTGTTAGGAACACAAAGTCTGGAGTTGACTCGAAGTATTCCTTCCTCATCGATTCTTGCTTCCGGCATAACACCTTCTTGCACTTTCTTCCTCATACGCATCAGCTCCAGGTCTGTAGCTTGAGCAGCTTTAACTTTATCGATTAAAGTCGGTTCTACTCGTATATTCGCCATCATCACATGGGTCCCTGGAGTCTTCAACTCTATCTCCATCCTTTGCAAGTCACACAAAATGGGCCTTTGCGTTGTTAATATTGCACTTGTACCCGCATATGATCTTCTACTCAATGCGTCAGCTACCACGTTCGCTTTTCCAGGATGGTATTGAATGGTATGATCATAATCTTTCAACAGTTCAAGCCAACGTCGTTGTCGCATGTTGAGTTCCTTTTGAGTGAAGAAATATTTGAGGCTTTTATGATCCGTAAAGATCTCCACTTTCTCCCCATACAAGTAATGCCTCCAAATTTTAAGTGCAAAGACAACAGCTGCCAACTCTAGATCATGAGTAGGATAATTCCTCTCATATTCCTTGAGTTGTCTTGATGCATAGGCTATGACTTTTCCATGTTGCATGAGAACGCATCCCAACCCTTTGCTCGAAGCATCACTGTAGATGACAAATCCCTCCGAGCCAGATGGTATTGTTAGAACAGGTGCTGAAATGAGTCTCCTCTTGAGTTCTTGAAAACTCTGCTCACATTCTTCGCTCCAACCAAACTTTGTATCTTTCCGAGTCAGCTGAGTTAATGGAGTAGCGATTCGAGAAAATCCTTCCACGAATCTCCGATAATAACCAGCTAAACCAAGAAAGCTACGTACCTCGGTCACTGATTTAGGTTGCTCCCAGCTTTGAATAGCTTCAATCTTTGCCGGGTCAACCGATATTCCACGACTTGATACTACGTGCCCAAGGAATGCTACCTCCTCCAGCCAGAACTCGCATTTCTTCAACTTGGCATAAAGCTTGTATTCACGAAGCTTTTGGAGTACCAGCCTCAAGTGTTGCTCATGATCTTCACGGCTTTTGGAATAAATAAGGATGTCATCAATAAAGACGACCACAAAGTGATCCAAATATTCCTTGAATACCCGGTTCATCATATCCATGAAGGCAGCAGGAGCATTAGTCAATCCAAAGGACATGACTAGGAATTCATAATGCCCGTACCGAGTTCTAAAAGCCGTCTTTGGAATATCCTCAGTTCTAACCTTCAGCTGATGATATCCAGAACGAAGATCGATCTTTGAAAAGAATTGTGCTCCTTGCAACTGGTCAAACAGGTCATCAATACGTGGCAATGGGTACCTATTTTTGATGGTGACATGATTCAACTCCCGATAATCAATACAAAGTCGCATACTTCCATCTTTCTTCTTCACGAATAGAACAGGAGCTCCCCAAGGAGAAGTACTAGGACGAATAAAGCCAATGTCTAACAATTCCTGCAGTTGGATCTTTAACTCCTGAAGTTCAATAGGAGCCATTCGATATGGGGCTTTGGAAATGGGTTTTGTACCGGGTTCAAGATCGATACAAAATTCAATTTCACGCTCTGGGGGTAGGCCAGGAAGTTCTTCAGGGAATACGTCAGGGAATTTATTAACAATAGAAATATCATTCAAAACTGACGTATTTTTGTTTAGATCTGTGACATGAGCTAAGAAAGCTTGACATCCGTTTTTCAATAAACGAATAGTTTTATGGCTTGAGATGACAGCGATTGATTTTAATGGTTTGGTTGCTTGAATTCGCATAATAGGTCGATTAGGAATATGAAAACTAACAACCTTACGAAAACAATCAATTTTTGCATAATGAGTAGTTAACCAATCAATCCCTAGAATCACGTCAAATGCAAGTATTTTTAATGAAATCAGATCGATAGGTAATGTGTGGGTACCAACTTGAACCAAACAAGACTTATAAACAGTGGAGGTAATGAAGGTTTCTCCCAACGGAGTTTCCACAGATAAGTCAAAGTCTAATTTCTCCGGAATCAAATTTAATCGATGAGCGCAAGTAGGAGAAATAAAAGAATGGGTTGAACCGGTATCAAATAAAGTATAAACTTCTTTAGAGTTTATAATAAGCTTACCCGTGATGACCTCATTCGGGTTCCTTGCTCTCTGGGAGTTCACAACAAACGCTCTCCCTTGCACAACCGGTTTTGACTTTTCTGGGACGGCTTTTGGTGCCTCCATCCTAGCTGAATTTGTCTTCGGTAAACGACAAAATCGGGCTAAATGACCTTCTCTTCCACAATTATAACATGCTTTGGACGGCATCGCGCAGTTTGGACTGATGTGCCCCTCCCCTCCGCATTTGAAACATATGATAGGTGGTCGTTCTCCTTCCTTAACGACAGGTGCTGGTGCTGACGTCTTTCCATCATTGTTGAATCTCCTCTTCTTGAAATGTCCATTCTTATTGTTTTGGCCCTGATTACCACCGAAGTGGTTACCATTTCTGGCCTGTTGATTCCCTCCACGCTTGTTGTCACCGCTTCGATGACTGCTCTCACTGGTATTATCATTTTGCCGGCTGCTCTCTTTTGGTTGCGTTGTCTCGTTATCGCGCTCCACCAACTGAGCCCTATTTACAACATCTGAATACAAACACAGTTTATGAGAAACAAGATGTTGACGTATCTCCGGCTTCAAACCTCTTAAAAACATCCGCGTCATTCTTTCTTCATTATCCACCAGGTGGGACGCAAACCGGGATAACTCCGCAAATTTTGCCTCGTACTGCGACACGGTCATATTATTCTGCTCCAATTTGATGAACTCCACCTCCTTCATGTGACGAATACTCTCGGGAAAGTATTTGTCGTTAAACAGCTCTTGGAACTTCTCCCAGGACATCTTCAGTGCGGCAGGTTGAGTACGCTTTATCGATTCCCACCAGTAATCTGCCTCTCCTCGCAACATAAAGGCGGCAAAGGGAACCTTTTGCTCCTCGGAGCAACCCAAGACATCAAATATCTTGGTGATCTGCTTTATCCATGTTTCAGCTACAAGTGGTTTGGGTTCTCCCTTAAACTCCGGTGGTCCCAGCTCCTTAAACTGTTTAGCGGTGACCGCTAGAGAGTTTCCAGTATTTCCACCTACGTTGTGGACAGGAGCCGCTTTCACCTGTTGTTGCATGAATTGCATAAAGCCTCTGAACATTTGATCATTCATCATTTGGTCAGTGTTGTTGTTTGCATGAGGATTGACACCTTCCTGATGCACATTATCCTGATTATTGATATGTGGTGAATCAACAGTCGTCTGTGCTCCATTGCTATTCTCAACGTTCTCAGATGCCATTTTCAGATACTGCCACAAAATAAAAATTAATTGATATGTCATATATTATCCTTATATTATGACCGACCAATTAAATACCATGCAAATAAACTTAGGTATGTCATACTAGCGAAGGAATTCCCCGTCTCTCCCCTCCTAGTTCTATTCTCACATCTTAGCCAGGGATCATATCCCTAAGCTCTGATACCAACTGTGACGCCCCCAAAATTAGGTATACATCACCCATCTTGGGTCGTCAGATACATAGTACAGAATACAAATACAACTTAATAATACAACTGTCGTGTACAATACGACAAAACATAAACTGTGAGTTTGAATACAAATATTATCTTCTAGAGAGTATTCATACTCAAAAGGAGTCCTCATTACATTTATTAACACACCATTACATAGAATAGTGAGGACTACTAACTAATACTATCTTCGGACCATCACTCCGTTCCCCGACTTGCCCCAGCTACGTTCTCATTTCCTGAAGAGAACAGTGAAAGAAAGGGTGAGCTCAACTAGCCCAGTAAGAAATATTATGACTAAGATAATGCAGAATAAATTATCATTAGCCTTCAACAATGTTAAACTGATAAAATATAATAGACATCAAGTTTAACTGCAGCGGAACAAGCAATCCATTAAAAGAGTCAAGTAGAAAATAAACTCTACTATCTTTTATGATTTAAAAAGTTTTTCAACACTGTGATCGCTGGGACTCAGCTTAATAAAATAATCCACATCATCGAATCACCCCTGCACTACGGCCAAGGATATTCGTATATTCATTAATGGTCATGATCATGCCAACAACTGTCCATCAATGCACTACGGGCCAATGAGGACTTTTACCACATCATTTGTAACATTACGGTCATGATTATACCGAATAATCCCTGGTCATAATCATACCAAGTCCATCTATGCACTACATGCCACAGATGACTTTCAACATTTTATAAACATGAGGATGATGACAATGATATAAGAATTCAATAAAACAAGTTCAAGAATTAATTTATCCAGGAATTAACAACGTCCAAATTGTCAACATGATACTGCATTGTGGAGTAAAATTCAAGAATGCTTAGAAGAATATTTTCTTGAAAAGATACTGGATGAAACGCAACTATCAAGGATATTCCACAAATTTCATGGAGTATAGAAGTCAAAACTTAACCAACTGAGTACAATAAAGAATGGAATAACAAAAGAAATCACCATGCATGCGATAGACCGCACAGACAGGTTATTCCAATAGAATAATAAATAATGGAACCAGGTCCGGCGTAAACGCACAGACAGGATATTCCGACAGAATAATAAATAATGGAACCAGGTCCGGTGTAAAACACACAGACAGGATATTCCAACAGAATAATAATAAAACGGAACCAGGTCCGGTGTAAAACACACAGACAGGATGTTCCAACAGAATAATAAACGGAACCAGGTCCGGTGTAAAACACACAGACAGGATGTTCCAACAGAATAATAGAAGAATGTCACCAAGTATAGGGTAGACCGCGTATACTGGTTATTCCAACAGAATAATAACAAATGGAATAACAGAAGTTCTCTTCATGAATATAAAAGAAATAATATTCCCTACCTTAAAAGAACTGGATATTGGAAAAGTGATGTAGCAGAATACTTTTATTCTCTCTCTCTTATTCTCTCTATACTTTCTCTCTCTATAGCTTGAATGAATTCGTGAAAAATAATGAAGCCCTAGGCCTCTATTTAAAGAAAAATCGAGGGTGGCTCTTGGTCTTAACGAAGGGTCAAATGACTCTTGGTAATATTGAAGGGACAACTACTATTGACGATTGTAATTACTATTGACCAAGGTAAATACTATTGACGAAGGTAATTACTATTGACCAAGGTAAATACTATTGACGAAGGTAATTGCTATTGACCAAGGTAAATACTATTGACGAATGTAATTACTATTGACCAAGGTAAATACTATTGACGAAGGTAATTACTATTGACGAAGAGACTCTTAGATGATGACATATGGCCCCCCATAAAATAACCAAACTTACCACAACGTCTCAATTATTGATTTAATAATATAACATATTATACAGATGATACTATGACAATAATTTAAGAGATATGATGCAGCAATTACTGTAGCAATAATTGAGTATAGCTGAGTGACTTCTCACGTAAGCATCAATAATCAATACCATGTGCTACTATGCAACCACGCGTATTACTGTAATTTTACTACCGAGTAGTTCAACAGTTTTAACGGTTTTAACGGTAACACCTCAGCCGTTATTTTTATAGAAAGATAATTCTGTCGTTTTCTCAATCCGACAATAATTCCGTTGTGGGGTCCACCAATGATTGTGCCGTCGTACGAATATTCCTCAACAAAAAGAATATTCTCCGACCAAACGAATATTTTATAACAACTTGCTTACTTTGCAAAATTTATAAATATTACCCACAACTATAACATTATATCAAATTAACTCCATAATATTCAAAAATGATATTTATAGAAAATTCATCTTTATTTATAAAAATTGGGGTCTTACATAGAGCCATTCTTTGTAAGTCGTACAAAATGGGTCTTTGTGTTAACAACATCGCACTCGTACCCGCATACGATATTCTACTTAATACGTCAGCTACCACGTTTACTTTTCTCAGATGATATTAAATGGTATGGTCGTAATCTTTCAACAGTTCGAGCCAACGTCGTTGCCGCATGTTGAGTTACTTTTGGGTGAAGAAATATTTAAGGCTTTTATGATCCGTATAAATCTCCACTCTCTCCCCCATACAGGTAATGTTTCCAGATCTTTAACGGGAAAATGACTGCTACCAACTCCAGATCATGAGTAGGATAATTCCTTTCAAATTCTTTGAGTTGTCGCGAGGCATAGGCTATGACTTTCCCATGTTGCATGAGAACACATCCTAACCCTTTGCCTGAAGCATCGCTGTAGATAACAAATCCATCCGAACCAGATGGTATTGTCAGAATAGGTGCCGAAATGAGTCTCCTTTTGAGCTCTTGAAAACTCTTCTCGAATTCCTCGCTCCATACGAATTTTGTATCTTTCCGAGTCAGCTGAGTTAACGGAGTAGCGATTTGAGAAAATCCTTCCACGAATCTCTGATAATAACTAGCTAAGCCCAGAAAGCTACGAACTTCGGTTACCGACTTTGATTGCTCCCAACTTTGTATTGCTTCAATCTTCGTCGGGTCAACAGATACTCCATGTTTTGACACCATGTGCACAAGGAATGCTACTTCCTCAAGCCAAAACTCACATTTCTTTAGCTTGGCATATAGCTTGTTATCACGAAGCCTTTGAAGTACTAACTTCAAATGGTGCTCATGATCTTCACGGATTTTAGAATAGATGAGGATGTCATCAATAAAGACAACAACGAACTGATCCAAATATTCCTTGAATACTCGGTTCATCATATCCATGAAGGTAGCATGAGCATTAGTCAATCCAAAAGACATGGCTAAGAATTCATAATGCCCGTACCGAGTTCTGAAGGCGGTCTTCAGAATATCCTTAGTTTTAATCTTCAGCTGATGATATCCAGAACGAAGATCGATCTTTAAAAAGAATTGTGCTCCTTTCAATGTGAGGTAGCGGATACCTATTCTTGATGGTGACATGGTTCAATTCCCGGTAGCCAATACAAAGTTGCATACTCTCGTCTTTCTTCTTTACGAATAAAATAGGAGCACCCCAAGGAGATGTATTAATGTCTAACAACTCCTGTAGTTGGACCTTTAACTCTTGAAGTTCAATAGGAGCCATTCGATATGGGATTTTAGAAATGGATTTTGTACCAGGTCCAAGGTCAATAAAGAATTTAACTTCACTTTCTGGGGATAGACCGGGAAGTTCTTCAGGAAATACGTCAGGAAATTCACTAACAACAGAAATATTATTCAAATCTGACGTATTTTTGTTTAAGTCCATGACATGGGCTAAGAAAGCTTGACATCCGTTTTTCAATAAACGAATGGCTTTACGGCTTGATATGATAGTGATTGACTTTAGTGGTTTAGTTGCTTGAATTCGCATAACAGGTTGGTTAGGAATATGAAAACTAACAACCTTACGAAAATAATCAATTTTGACATGATGAGTGGTTAACCAATCAATCCCTAAAATCACATCAAATGCAAGTATTTTCAAAGAAATAAGATCGACATGTAATGTGATGGTCCCAACTTGAATCAAGCAAGATTTATAAACAGTAGATGTAATGAAAGTTTCTCCTAACGGAGTCTCAACAGATAAGTCAAAGTCTAATTTCTCTGGAGTCAAGTTCAAACGTTGAGCACACGCGGGAGAAATAAAAGAATGGGTAGAACCGGTATCTAATAAGGCATAAATTTCGCAAGAGTTTATGTTTAGCTTACCCGTGATCACCTCGTTTGGGTTCCTCGCATTTTGGGCAGTCACGAAAAACGCTCTTCCAGGAACCACTGACTTTGACTTGTCCGAGACAGCTGTAATAACCCGATATTTTTTATATAAATAAATCAAAAATTTTGCATATAAATTTGCCAGGTAATGTGTATGTATTTATGCGATCAATATAAAATATATGTATTACATGAATTATTACAAATAATTTTATTTTAGAATTATTGATCATTATAAACTATATTCTTATAATAATTAATTTTATAGTAGAAATGTTTTATTAATTATTTTGAATGAAAATATGATTATTATATTGTTAAAATAATATATGAAATGACTATA
Organism: Panax notoginseng; assembly: GCA_016801055.1. Classification (NCBI taxonomy): domain Eukaryota; kingdom Viridiplantae; phylum Streptophyta; class Magnoliopsida; order Apiales; family Araliaceae; genus Panax; species Panax notoginseng. The sequence continues at coordinate 39,062,746 of CM029019.1, forward strand.
GAATTATTATAATAATTATTTTATTTTAATATATGAATTTATTTTATATTAATTAAGCTAATTATTTAACTTAATTAATAATGTTATATATGACAGATAAATCAGATATGGAATCTAAACTCTAATTTTGAATTTTGATCAAGAAATGAGAATAATAATATAATATTAATTATATTTTGATTTTTCAGTGCTATAAATATGTAAGTTATGTGTGTAAGGTTAATCCGGAGAGCAGTTTCATTATAACCTGATAAAACCCTAATTTTGAAAGTCAATTACGACTGTAAAATTTGATAAGTCACTGTGTTATGTGGTATATGATTTGTATTGTCGGTTTTAACGCTAATTATGAAAAAATCCTAATTACTAATTAAAAACCCATATACGAGAAACCCTAATTATTACGAATCCTAATTAATATTTGTGGACCTTAATAGATTAGAAACCCTAATTTAAAACTCAATTATGAGTTCGAGACTATTATATAACTGTGTTATACGATTTATGTGTGTATTATATAATTTTATGATTTATTTGGGTAAACCCTAATTAATATTTAGAAATATTAATTTCTAGAAACCATATTATTTAAATTATAAATTCTAATTGTTAATTGTAAACCCTAATTGCTAATTTGATACACTTAATGATAATTAGTAAAACATAAACCTAATTATCAAGTCTATGTAACTAGGAAACCTAATTAATTAAGAAACTTTAATTTGTATTTTTAGAAACTAAAATCTTATTTTTGTGCTAAATACCCTAAGGATTAAACCCTAAGCGTTTGCCATGTTATAACTTTGCCATTAAAATCATAACACTAATGACAATTATACCCCTTTTTGTATAATTGAAGTTTACTTGTAAATCTAGCTAAAACTTTAGTTGGTGACCTACTAATGTTGACAAAGTGACTTATTTATCAACACCTCAGCCAATTCTTGCCATCAATCTCAGCCATGTGCATTGTATCACATGATATATAGATCTAAGGAGAGAGAAATGTCATTTGTTAGCCTCTTTTGTACATAAACTCCCAACCAAGTCTCTATCTCCCAAAACCCACGAAATGTTGTAGTATATCAGTCCCAAAACACAGCCCCACTAACACCAATATCAAATCAGTAGCCCAGAATCAAAGATTTGTTCATCAAGGTATAAACACTAATCGAAAAATCTGACTTTAATCCTCTGTTAGATCTTGTGTTTTAATGTTAAAATATGTTGCATGGAGTCTATTTAAGTGATCTGGGTTGATAGATGTTAGATCCATAACATCTATAAGATCGGATTTGAAGTTTTTCAAAAATTGGAAAAAAAGGTTATTTTGTGTTCTGACAACGAATGTCAGTGGCCTTAGTTCTCTACCTGTTTATTGTTTTTGTTGTTTAAGTGTTTTATCGTGTAGTATGATATGATATCTTTGCTCTGGAACTGGATTCATGAATAAATTATGAATAAATTACAAGTTATTGATGGTTAAAGAGAGTTGACCGAGCATGACCAACACTTTCTGGGTAACCCAGAAAGTGTGTATCCGAGTCTGACAAGATCTTCTAAGTCTTGTGTCTGTCAGGTGTTAAGTGATTTAATGATGTTGTTATATTCATGTTGTAGTCTTCCATATGGACTTTAGATCTATACCTTTGTATCTCTTAAATAATTAACAGATCGATAGTAGCAGATGGTCAAAGTAGCCCATCTGATCACGAATACGCTTTTCTGGAATTTCCAGAAAGTGTATTAACAAGGTTTCTGACCATGTTTGACCAGACTGAATCTGGTGGTTTTAATGTTGTTAGTCTGATATGTGGTTATAGTTATGTTCCTTGACATATATGTACTATGGATTTAAACCTTAAAAACACCAACTATATGATTAGAACCTTATGATAATCGGGCCTCAAGGTGACCCCATGATACTGTCTGGGTTTCTGGGTTACCCAGAAAACTGAGATCAGCTCTGACATTAACTTTGTCTGCTTAGATCTCGTTGGTTTTATGTTATTTGATCGTGTTTATTGTTGGAGATTGTAGTATTACACTATGTCTATAAGATCTGACCTTTGTCTTTATTAGAAACACAATACACTGGTCAAACAGGCTCACTCGTTCACTGACATGTTTTCTTGGTTTCATGAAGAACAGCTCAAGAACACCTATAGCGACAGTTTCGTCGCTATAGGGCCCTTTAGCGACATTTATTTACAAAATTAATTATTTTTATTAAATAATTAGTATTAAATAGTTTTTAATTATTAAAAATACAAAATAAATTATTAAAAATTATTTTAAAGTCCGAAAATTAGTTTTTAATTATTTTGAATATATTTCATAAATATTTAATATTTTAGAATATTAAAGGTATTTAATTTATTTAATTATAATATTAAATAAATTATTTAAAAATGATTTTAATACATGAAAAAGTATTTAAAATTATATTATGATATAAGAAATTATGTTAAGTTATTTTTAATGACTTTTAATATTTTTTGATAAATTTCATTAATAAATTAATATTAATGATAATTAATTTATTTAATAAATGTATTAGTAAATTATGAAAAATAGAATCAATGATTTAAAAATCATATAAAAATGATTTAAAGATTATAAAAATATGTTAAGTTATAAAATATGACTTTTGATATTTTGTCATGAAAAATATTAATGATTTAATATTAATGAAATTAGAGTTATTTAATAATTATATTAAATAAATTAGTATAAAAATGATTTTAATATTTTAAAAATCATTTTAAATGAAAATAAAGTGTTTAAAGATATTTTAATTTATAAAATATAACTTGTAATATTTAGAGGACAATTTTATTAATAATTTAATATTAATGATATTAATTTAATATTAATGATATTAAATTTATTTAATAATTATATTAAATAAATAATTTAAAAATGGTTTTATTGATTTAAAAATTATTTAAAAAGGAAATAAATGAATTAAAAATATTTTAAGTTATAAATAAGGACTTTTAATATTTTGATAAATAATACATTAATAATTAAATATTAATTGTAATTATTTAAAAATAATTTCAATTGTTTTAAAAATCATTTAAGGGTATATAAATACTTTAAAAATATTCTAAGTTATTATAAATAACTTTAATATTTTGGCTATGGTTTCATTAATAGTTTAATATTAATTAAATGTTAATGATAATAGAATTGTTTAATATTTAAATCATTTAATAATGATTCCGGTGTTTGAAATTCATGATAAATTATAATAATTATTTAAAAAATTGTTATAAGACTATGAAAAATCGTATGACTGATATTTACATCTATTGAACTATAGGATAGAGTCTTAGACTTGATAATTACCCGATAAAGCCGTCGGTAGACTGACATATTTTAGAAATTGACCTGGACTTAGATATTTTAACTATATTAATATTTATTTGTGATTCAATGACTGTTGATTATGTGTGACAAGGTGAATAGGTAATGTGCAGACTGCAATAAGCAGTCTTATGTGGCATGATATGTTATTCTAATCAAACGAATGATCTTATTAATGATAGGTTTCGGTGTAAAAGATAAAACTAAGTTGCGTATTGTAAGCAGCAGACCAGGTAAGTATCTTACCTTTGCATTTTCTTTATGCAATGAACATGAGTAAGAAAGTTTCAAAATTATATTATTATTATTATGCTAGATTACTAACCATATTGTTATATATAATATATCCGATCATTTTTTATCAACATAATATTATATTATATGATTCAGATATATATTTTGTTCGTTAATTTTTAAATATGGTTATACAAGTGTCCCCACTTGGATAATCATTGTATTTAATCACATGTTGATATATATACCCATTGATCCCATATATGTATACGTTAAGTAAAAGTCGTCTAAGCTATTTGACTAGCTAGACACTGATTTAGAAATATCGTTGAATATGATAAAACCTTGTTGTATCCAATCAAATTATTTTGGTTTGGTTTCCCGACTAAGTATGAACATCCTGAATAAGGAAAAACTTTTATGCGCCCAAGGCGGACAGAGTGAACGATAATATCATTCTTACATGCAGTATTGATCAATACAGGACCCATGGGATGTACACCCTTGCGTCCATAAGTTATGACGGTTTACAGATGAAGTTCTGTTTAACCTTTTCGAAAATAGAAAACAATATTCATAGAATGTCACCTTAACCCTATTTCTAGTCAATACGTAGTTTCAAAAATGTGATATAAAGTTGTTATGTTATTATTATCAGTTTAGTTTACTTCACAACTATTGAATCGTTATAGAAGTGATGTATAAAGAAAATATTTAATTCTTTCAGCTAATTATATTTATAGTTGTTATTACTTGTTGGGCACTCAAATGCTCATTCTTGCTTTAAATTTAAATATTTTCAACTAAGCATGTTCAACCCGAAGGTTCAGACAAGAACAAGTGAAAAGGAAAGCAAACAGAATATATTTAATGGTATCTTTTAAAACAGTTAAACTGTATTAAGATAATAATATGTATTATATATCATGTAAAGAATTATAGTAAAGGTTGCGTACTTGGGATTAAACTCTGATATATGTAAATTAAGTTTGATTTTTACATTATTGTTATTATTATTAGTATTATTCCGCTCATAGAAATAATATTGTAAAGCACCGAGTTCAGGTTTCAAGTACCTGAATTTGAGGGCGTTACAAGCATGGTATCAGAGCTTTAAGGTTATAAATCTTAGGTAGGATAGACCTTAGGCTATAACCTTGGGACAGAGGGAAACGTTGAAAATATAAATAACTCATTTAGAGTTTATAAGGAGATGAATTGAATGAATAAAAGATAACTTGTATAAAACTATTATGTGATGTGTGTATATATTATATGCTAATTTGGATAATTTATGTGTTTAGATGTCAGATAAAAAGGATTAAGATACCCTCAGATCGTAAAGAAGGAGCTGATCTCCATAACCAAGCCAATATCAAAGCCAATAGCTAAAATAGAGGCTCACATTGAAAGGTACCACAATGAGGTAATTATACTGGAAAATATAGTACTGGACCCAGAAACGGTAGTATGACTGATAGTTAGAGTATAGTTAAAGAATATTTGGTCAAGCTCGGGTTCTTAAAACTCATACTTATGGTAAGTTCATGACTCATAATTATATGAAATTTTTGAACCCCTCAGCGAATGGACGCCAAAGGTTTGACTAGGATAAGTTCTTAAACTCATATGGTTGTGGAAAGTTCCTAAACTCATGAGTGAGGTTTGACGAACTGGAAATAGTTATGTGTTAATGGATTATTGAGGATGATGGGAATATATAGAATACTAAGCAACTAATCCTTAGTGAAGGTGTAAGAAATAAGTAGTATTAGTATTACTTGAATATGAATGATTCTATGTTATGTATATGATAGGTAGTAAGAAATAAGTAGTATTAGTATTACTTGAATATGAATAATTCTATGTTGTGTATATGATAGGTATGTCTATATAGGGTAATATTTTCAATTTTTATATAAGTTGTGGCAACGATTCCTGACTTTTGAGTCACAAAAGGATAACAGATGTTTAAAGCAATATGTGATATGGTATGTCAAGTGTTATGAATATGAATCTAAATTGGATTAATGAAATAAGTGGGTATAAAGATAGTAATTATTCATCTGAACATTGGTTAATACACTAAAACAAAGTTTTCAAAATCTAACATTTTTAGTACATGATTATTTGAGTAGAATTTTTTGTGTTATATGTTAAGCGTATACGATAAGGCTTAGAATGTAAGTTAATAAAGAATAATTTATGATAATACCGCCAAGACGAAAATGAAATCCAAGGATAGAAGAACCGGTCAACAAAGCTGGAGGACAACCAGACCCGATACAGAATTTTGCGAATATGGTCGCTCAAGCTTTGCAGAATGGAATACCAGTCGCGGGAAACCAGCAGGATAATTGATCGGCAAACGTCAAGGACTTTAAGGCAATCGTACTGCCAGGATTTAGAAGATCAACTGACCATGTTGAGGCGTTTGTGATAGCTAGGGTAACGGAGGGGCAAAAGACAGATTTTGCCACCTATACGATGAAAGGAGATAATTTTGGGAATATCGAAAATAGGCCAAGAGGTGAGAAGAAATAGGTTATGCTGTATGGGAATTGCAGAAAGAATCACTCAGGAGTGTGTTTAAAGAGAAAGTTTGTGTGCTATATGTAAGACCCCAACTTATTAATAAATAAAATTAAATTTTTTCTATTTATTATTTTAAAATAGAAAGGGTTGATTTGATTAATATGGTTAGTTATGGATAAAATGCGTAAATATTTCAAATAACCAAGTGGTTATAAAATATTCATTTTTGGTCGGTGAATATTCGTTTGGTCGTGGAATATTCTTGATGTCGGGGAATATTCGTACGACGGCGCAGCCTTGTGTGGGCCCCATAATGGAAAGCGATTGGATGAAGATAACGACAAAATTTGAGTTTTTATAAATAACGGCGTAGTTGTTACCGTTAACACTGTTGAAATACCCGGTGGTTAAAATACAGTAATACGCGTGGTTGCACAGTAGCACACGGATTGCACAGTATTTTAAAATTATTGATTCTTACGAAGGAAGGCACTACTCAATAATTGTTATAGTAGTTACTGTTCAATATTTTATTTTATTGATTCAATAATTGCAGCGTTGATATTTTATATTATTGTTGTTTCAATAATTGTTGTTGCACAATATTTTCTATTATTAGATCAATAATTCATATTATTTAAATAATATTATTAGATAACATTATTGGCAATGTCTAGAAAGTTCTGTCTAAGGAGAGGTTTGGTCATCTAATTGCGCGCCAGTAAGGAGAAATTCTTATTGGAAAGCCCCCTCTTTCCTAGGAACGGTCTGGTTGTCATAAATGTGATTCTGTAATATTATTTGTGAATAATTAATTATTGATTCATATGATAAGAAAATATTTGTTTTATGTGGATATAAATGAGGGATATATTTTTGTGGTTAAAAATGAAGGAGTTAATGTTGAGATTTTTATCAGTATTTTTGTCGGAATGGAGGTATTAAAAATCAGGGTTTTTGAGATATTTTGCGGGGGTTATAATTTTAAATCCGACCGTTAGAACGTGGTAATTTTTGGATATGTTATACATATATAAGTTGACTATATGTCCACAAATTTTGAACCGTTAAAAATGAACGTATGATTTATTATGAATTTTACGAGATGACTGGTTCAGAAATTGTTGAATTTTTGGAGTTTATCATTTTAGTGGAAAATTCTAGAATTGGTGGGCCCCACTCTTGGTTGGTGAAGAAATGTGCTGAGATTTTTATTCAAATGTGGTGGATGGGAATAGTAGCAGGTAAAGCCATCAGGTTGCAGGTTAAGTCAGCTTCGGCGTGCTAACATTTTTCTATAAATAGAGGGCTAAGTTAGAATTAAAAATCACACCAGAAATAAGTTTTCTCTCTTTCTCTCTCTAGATTATTAAGTATATTTTGTGAGTATTTAGATACTTTGAGAGTTTCTATTCATCATAGCAAGTTTCTTTCAGCCTTATACCGGTATTCCGACCAGAAGTACAGATATTTTGAGGTAAGGGATATTATTTTCTTCAATATCATTATGCTGAAATATCAACATGAGTTTTTATCAAATTTGGAACTTTTTGTGTCGGGGTTACTATTCACGTATACGTTACTATTCACGTATACGGCACTATTCGCGAATACGACACTATTCACCGAAAAATAAAATTTTTTCTTTTTGTCCAAGATATCTATTATGGTTACTATCTTTGATTGTATCCATATTTTGATCTTTATTTTTGAATTCTGCTTCACAATTGACTATTATGAAGTATTATTGATCTTGGATAAACTGTTATACGAATCCCTACTATTTGTCCTCCTGTATCATTGGATTCGTTTTCTTTAAGATATTTTTCATCATCCTCAGTCCTAAATGATGATATTACTGAATATTTTTGGCCTGTAGTGCAAAGATGTATGATTACCTGATGATTATCTTTGGCCTGTAGTGCAAAGATGAATAGGTGTTGAGATGAACATGACTGACTGGTGATACAAATGAATATCTTTGGCCTGTAGTGCAAAGATGAATATTTGTTTAAAGATGATTATTAATTGATGTTACAGGGATAAAATATTGATGATGGACTTTTAAATCTTAGAAGATAGTAGAATTCATTCTCTACTTGACTCTTCTAATGGTTTGTTGTTTTCGCTGCAGTTGTTGATCTAAAACTTGTTGTCGATTATATTCTATCAGATTTTTCCTTGTTGAATACTAATGATAATTTGTTGTATATTAACTTAGTCATAATATTCTTTACTGGGCTAGTTGAGCTCACCCTTTTCTTTTTTGTTCTATTTTTCTTCTTAGGAGGTGAGAACATAGCAGGATCTAGTCGGGGTATGGAGTGATGGTTCTAGAAAGATATTTTAGCAGTCCTCACTATTTCTGTAAAATAGTGTTTGAATAATTGTAATGAGGACTTATTTGAGTGTGGATATTGTCTAGAAGACAATATTTGTATTTAAACTCACAGTATGTGTTGTCGTATTTTGCACGACAATTGTATTATTGAAGTTGTAGTTTGCTCTTTGTACCATGTAATTGGTGACTCAGAATGGGTGTTGTATACCTATTTTGGGGGCGTCACAGTTGGTATCAGAGCTTAGGGATATGATCCCTGGCTGAGATGTGAGACAAGAACTAAGAGGGGAGAGACGGGGAATTCCTTCGCTAGTATGACCTGACTAAGTTTATTTGGTATTTATTTGGTCGGTCAGAGTATAGGGATAATATATGACATGATTATTAACCCTTGTTTTATGGCAGTATTTGAGAATGGCAGCAGAGAACGTTAACAATAGAGTGAATGAGACTGTGGAGACACCTTTAATCACCACCCAGGGGAACGTGCAACAGGAAGGCAATATTCCTCATGTAAATAACGTTACCGAACAAACGATGAATGATGGAATGTTTAGGAGCTTTTTGCAGTTCATGCAAAATCAGACGAAGGAGACTCGTGAACAGAATACGGGTGGAAATGATAACAACGCGCGGTTTGTCACAGCCAAGCAGTTCAAAGAATTGGGACCACCAGAATTTAAGGGAAAGTCGGATCCGATCATGGTGGAAACGTGGGTCAAGCAAATTACCCAGATATTCGATGTCTTGGGATGCACGGAGGAACAGAAGGTTCCATTCACCACCTTTATGTTCCGCGGTGAGGCAGACTACTGGTGGGAGTCTGTGAAGCGTACCCAGCCTGACGCACTCAACATGTCCTGGGAAACGTTTCAGAAACTGTTTAATGACAAGTACTTTCCTGAAAGTATTCGTCATATGAAGGAGGTATAGTTTATTAGACTTGAACAAAACAACATGACGGTGTCCCAGTACGAGGCGAAGTTTGCAGAGTTATCCAGGTTTGCACCTCATTTGGTCGAGAATGAGGAACGAATGACAAGGATGTTTCTGAGAGGTTTAAAACCCGAGATTCGGCAATATCTTATCTCTCATAAATTTTTTTTATATTCAGATGTTGTAAACAGGGCTCAATTATTAGAGCGAGATAATGAGTATGTTCAACTGAGGGACCACAACCAGGGTCATACTGGTGACAGCAGTCATCGGAGCGATGAGAACCAACGAGAAGAGAAAAATACAGACAAAAGTGGTAACCACTCGGGTGGTCATCGTGGCCATGATAATAGGAGAGGTGAGTCAAGTGAAAATTTCAAGAAGAGAAGATTTAACGATGACAGGAAGACGTCGACAGCAGCACCAGCACTAGGAACAAATTCTAGGGGAGGAGAACGACCGCCAGTTAGATGTTACAGATGCGGAGAGGAGGGACATATAAGTCCAAACTGCCCACAACAGTTCAAGGTATGTTATAATTGTGGAAAGAAAGGACATATCGCTCGAGATTGTACTATAGCGAAACCAAGTCCAGCTGGAACGGTGACACCAAAGGTGGATACAGACAAAATAAAATCGGCGGTTTCTGGAAGAGCGTTTGTCGTGACTGCCCAAAACGCGAGGAACCCGAACGAAGGTATAACGGGTTAGTTAATTATAAATTCTTGCGAAGTTTATACCTTACTAGATACCGGTTCTACCCATTCTTTTATCTCTCCTGTTTGTGCTCAACGTTTAAACTTGACTTCGGAGAAATTAGACTTTGACCTATCTATGGAGACTCCGTTAGGAGAAACTTTCATTACATCTACAATTTATAAATCTTGCTTAATCCAAGTTGACACAATCACATTACCTGTTGACCTTATCTCTTTAAAGATACTTGTAACGACCCCAAAATAGGTTCATTCCACCCAACCCATTCTGAGTCGTCAAATGCATGGTACAGAAAACAACTACAACTTTATTACAACAATTGTCGTGCAAAATACAACAACACATATGCTGTGAGTTTGGATACAAATATATACCAAATGTGACTCATGTTCCAACCGTGGACATCACCTCACAATAACACCTTACATAAAGGTATAGTCAAAAACTGTTTTAGAAATTAGAATCTTTGGGAAGTGCTCAAGAAAACCTTCGTACATGGGAGGCCACGCGTCTAGGTTATGATAGAAATCATATGGCCACAGAATTATCCTTGGTTGACCCAATAGACCCTAAAGAAAAATGAGAAGATTACTATCATATTCTTCCCAATGGTGAGTCTTCTCTTGACTTATCATTATCTCCACTGTCTCTAATTGAGAATTATACTTCAAACAAACACCAAGATTATATAGGTAGTGCTCGTAAAGATACTCAGCAAGTGGATGAGCACAACCCTGTCTTATGATGACACGAGGTTGTATGTCATTAGACATCTTGTATGATAGTGACAAAACACCCTTCCAACGTTGGGTTCGCCTCACCCTATTTTCTTCACCAAATATAACTACTAAATGATGACCACCGTTCTATTCCCTTATTACCCCCGCTCGACCCAGCTACACTCTTATTACCTGAAAGGAATTGTGAAGCAAAAGGGTGAGCACAACTAGCTCAGTAAAGAATATCATGACTAAAGATAATTCAATTATCAATAGCCTTCATCAACAATAAATCAGAGATTTAGAACATATGGTAAATGATAAAAATTTCAACCATAGTTGCAGCGGAACGAGCAATCCATTAGAAGAGTCAAATAGACTATAAAGTCTATTATCTTCTCCATGTTAAAAATCCACCAATAATATTTTATCCATGTAACATCACTCAACAGTTCCTTTCCACAATCATATGAATAACTCATAATCATAATTGTGACTATAAATTTTTCTTCGCACCCAGGACGAAGAATATTTTCATCACCTGTCTTTACCTGAAACATCAAAGATCATGGTTATACCAAATCACAGTTCCTGTTTATAATCATACTAACAAATCCATCTTTGCACTACGGGCCAAAAGATATTCATCAACAAACCATCTTTGCACTACGGGCCAAAGATATTCAACAACAGTTCATCTTTGCACTACAGGCCAAAGATATTCATCAACAGGCCATCTTTGCACTACATGCCAAAGATATTCATCAACAATTCATATTTGCACTACAGGCCAAATATATTCATATCTCAAAGAAATATATAATCATTTCAGAATTTATATAAACAATAATTATAACCATGTTGATCAATTCACCTTTGCACTTAAGCTTAAGATATTCAATTATAAATTCAATGGTCATGATCATACCAGTCAAAAATCAACTTTACACTATAGGCCAAAGAGAACCCTAGTCATGATCATACCAATAATCTACCCATCTTTACACTCCAGTGAAAGAGAATTTCAACATTAGGGTTATAAAAATGTTATATATGATGATAAAAATAATATGATCAACATATAGTTTTAATCTCAAGAGTAATATTCGTAACTCATGAATAGTAAATCGTGAATAGTAACTCATGAATAGTAACCCCGACACAAAAGATAGAAATTCCACAATAAAATCCATACCAATATTTCGGTATAATGATATTGAAAGAATAACATTACTTAAATTTATAAACAATTTATTTTAATTGTTTACACTTTACTAATTAATGCATTTAATCATCATAAAATGCCAACTCTTACAATTTCATCATCAATAACCAAAACCTCATCAAAAATCTGCATATACCTCATATAGGATTCTCAAGCCATAAAATCCTATTTTCCAATTTTCTTTCTTCACAAAACATATTTAATTCATTTACTCATAACTAGACCATTTTTATGAAAAATACCAAATCAGTTCCAAAAATATTTTTTTTCTGGGATTTAGCATAATATAGTCCCATAGTGAACATATATTTTTCTCAGAATTTTTAAAAGTCATTTACTATTTTTCATATGGCCAAAATAGCCGAATATTTAGACATTTATCAAAAATTGTACTTTTGTCTAAAAATTCTGAAATTTACAGAGTATACTTCTATCATATACATGTACTCCCAATAAAAATTTCATCAATTTTGGAGTTAACCACAAGGAATTATAAGCTGTTACTTTTAAAATAGTCTTTTCTCATAAAATTCATAACTCTCAATCTATACATCCAAAAATCACCATTTTTGGACACAATCAAGAAAACTCATCAAAATATCATTACAAATTTTTCCAGAATTTTTGAAGATCAAAAAAATTACGAAACTGAAAATCATAACAACCCTTAAAATCCCTTAATATCCATTACTATCCCTTACTATCCCTTACCTCAAAAGAGCAGCACTTCTGACTGGATATCGGATATGATGCTAAAGAAAACTTGCACTGATGAATAGCAACTCACCAAGTATCTAAATACTCACAAAATATGCTTCATAATATAGAGAGAGAAAGAGAGAAAGCTTATGTTTCTGGTGTGATTTTCAATTCTAACTTAGCCCTCTATTTATAGGAAAATTTTGGTAGGTTTGACCTGCAACCTGATGGCTTTACCTGCTACTATTCCCACCCACCACATTTGAAATATAATTCAGCACATTTCTTCACCAACCACAAGTGGGGCCCACCAATTCTAGAATTTTCCACCAAAATGATAAACTCCGAAAATTCAACAATTTCTGAACCAGTCATCTCGTAAAATTCATAATAAATCATACGTTCATTTTTAACGGTTCAAAATTTGTGGGCATATACTCAACTTATATATGTATAACATATCCAAAAATTACCACGATCCAACGGTCGGATTAAAAATTATAACCCCCGCAAAATATCTCAAAAACCCTGATTTTTAATACCTCCATTCCGACAAAAATACGGATAAAAATCTCAACATTAACTCCTTCATTTTTTTTAACCACAAAAATATATCCCTCATTTATATCCACATAAAATAAATATTTTCTTATCATATGAATCAATAATTAATTATTCACAAATAATATTACAGAATCACATTTATGACAACCAGGCCGTTCCCAGGAAAGAGGGGGCTTTCCAATAAGGATTTCTCCTTACTGGCGCGCAATTAGATGACCAAACCTCTCCTTAGACAGAACTTTCTAGACATTGCCAATAATGTTATCTAATAATATTATTCAAATAATATGAATTATTGATCTGATAATAGAAAATACTGTGCAGCAACAATTATTGAAACAACAATAATATAAAATATCAACGCAGCAATTATTGAATCAATAATAAAAATATTGAACAGTAATTACTGTAACAATTATTGAGTAGTGCCTTCTTACGTAAGAATCAATAATTTCAAAAATACTATGCAATACCGTGTGCTACTGTGCAATAACGCGTATTACTGTATTTTAACCACCGGGTATTCCAACAGTGTTAACGGTAACAACTACGCCGTTATTTGTAAAAACTCAAATTTGTCGTTTTCTTCATCCGACAGTTATTCTGTTATGGGGCCCACAAATGGCTGCGCCGTCGTACGAATATTCCCCGACAGAAAGAATATTCCACGACCAAACGAATATTCCCCGACAACAATGATTATTTTATAACCACTTGCTTATTTTGAAAAAAAATCATATTTCACTCATAACTTTAAACTTTTATCAATTTAACCATTTACTGAATAGTAATTATAAGAAAAATTGAATACTTTTATTTCATAAAATTCGGGGTCTTACAATCTCCCCTCCTTATAAAATTTCGTCCTCGAAATTTACATACCTGGTATTTCAAAGAATTGAGAATACCTTCCTTTCATTTTAGATTCCATCTTCCCTGCCATCATAATTTCTCTATTGCTCATCTCCTGTATTTCAAATATCATTCTAGAATACAGCTTCAAAATAAGGGTTAATTTAACAAATTAACATATCACATAATATCCCGATATTATGACTGACCAACAAATAAGCTTAGGTAGGACACACTAGCGAAGGATTTACTCATCTCTTCCCTCCTAGTTATATTCCCCGATCTCCGCCAGAGATCATATCCCTAAGCTCTGATACCAAATGTAACGCTAGACACCAACCTATGTCAGCACTATACATTGATACCTATCAGTTTGCCACCGCAAAACGGCGTCCCCTACGGAGAGTCTGGCTTCGGTGCATCCCCCATCAACAGGAAGTCACCAGCGAGAGGCTCGGGGCTCTTTACTTATAGCTCTGATACCAAATGTAACGACCCCAAAATAGGTTCATTCCACCCAACCCATTCTGAGTCGTCAAATGCATGGTACAGAAAACAACTACAACTTTATTACAACAATTATCGTGCAAAATACAACAACACATATGTTGTGAGTTTGGATACAAATATATACCAAATGTGACTCATGTTCCAACCGTGGACATCACCTCACAATAACACCTTACATAAAGGTATAGTCAAAAACTGTTTTAGAAATTAGAATCTTTGGGAAGTGCTCAAGAAACCTTCGTACATGGGAGGCCACACATCTAGGTTATGATAGATATCATATGGCCACAGAATTATCCTTGGTTGACCCAATAGACCCCAAAGAAAAACGAGAAGATTACTATCATATTCTTCCCAATGGTGAGTCTTCTCTTGACTTATCATTATCTCCACTGTCTCTAATTGAGAATTATACTTCAAACAAACACCAAGATTATATAGGTAGTGCTCGTAAATATACTCAGCAAGTGGATGAGCACAACCCTGTCTTATGATGACACGAGGTTGTATGTCATTAGACATCTTGTATGATAGTGACAAAACACCCTTCCAACGTTGGGTTCGCCTCACCCTATTTTCTTCACCAAATATAACTACTAAATGATGACCACCGTTCTATTCCCTTGTTACCCCCGCTCGACCCAGCTACACTCTTATTACCTGAAAGGAATTGTGAAGCAAAAGGGTGAGCACAACTAGCTCAGTAAAGAATATCATGACTAAAGATAATTCAATTATCAATAGCCTTCATCAACAATAAATCAGAGATTTAGAACATATGGTAAATGATAAAAATTTCAACCATAGTTGCAGCGGAACGAGCAATCCATTAGAAGAGTCAAATAGACTATAAAGTCTATTATCTCTCCATGTTAAAAATCCACCAACAATATTTTATCCATGTAACATCACTCAACAGTTCCTTTCCACAATCATATGAATAACTCATAATCATAATTGTGACTATAAATTTTTCTTCGCACCCAGGACGAAGAATATTTTCATCACCTGTCTTTACCTGAAACATCAAAGATCATGGTTATACCAAATCACAGTTCCTGTTTATAATCATACTAACAAATCTATCTTTGCACTACGGGCCAAAGATATTCATCAACAAACCATCTTTGCACTACGGGCCAAAGATATTCAACAACAGTTCATCTTTGCACTACAGGCCAAAGATATTCATCAACAGGCCATCTTTGCACTACATGCCAAAGATATTCATCAACAATTCATATTTGCACTACAGGCCAAATATATTCATATCTCAAAGAAATATATAATCATTTCAGAATTTATATAAACAATAATTATAACCATGTTGATCAATTCACCTTTGCACTTAAGCTTAAGATATTCAATTATAAATTCAATGGTCATGATCATACCAGTCACAATTCAACTTTGCACTACAGGCCAAAGAGAACCCTAGTCATGATCATACCAATAATTTACCCATCTTTACACTCCAGTGAAAGAGAATTTCAACATCAGGGTTATAAAAATGTTATATATGATGATAAAAATAATATGATCAACATATAATTTTAATCTGAAGAGTAATATTCGTAACTCATGAATAGTAAATCGTGAATAGTAACTCATGAATAGTAACTCCGACACAAAAGATAGAAATTCCACAATAAAATCCATACCAATATTTCGGTATAATGATATTGAAAGAATAATATTACTTAAATTTATAAACAATTTATTTTAATTGTTTACACTTTACTAATTAATGCATTTAATCATCATAAAATGCCAACTCTTACAATTTCATCATCAATAACCAAAACCCTCATCAAAAATCTGCATATACCTCATATAGGATTCTCAAGCCATAAAATCCTATTTTCTAATTTTCTTTCTTCACAAAACATATTTAATTCATTTACTCATAACTAGACCATTTTTATGAAAAATACCAAACCAGTTTCAAAAATATTTCTTTTCTGAGATTTAGCATAATATAGTCCCATAGTGAACATATATTTTTCTCAGAATTTTTAAAAGTCATTTACTATTTTTCATATGGCCAAAATAGCCGAATATTTAGACATTTATCAAAAATTGTACTTTTGTCTAAAAATTCTGAAATTTACAGAGTATACTTCTATCATATACATGTACTCCCAATAAAAATTTCATCAATTTTGGAGTTAACCACAAGGAATTATAAGCTGTTACTTTTAAAATAGTCTTTTCTCATAAAATTCATAACTCTCAATCTATACATCCAAAAATCACCATTTTTGGACACAATCAAGAAAACTCATCAAAATATCATTTCAAATTTTTCTAGTATTTTTGAAGATCAGAAAAATTACGAAACTGAAAATCATAACAACCCTTAAAATCCCTTAATATCCCTTACTATCCCTTACTATCCCTTACCTCAAAAGAGCAGCACTTCTGACTGGATATCGGATATGACGCTAAAGAAAACTTGCCCTGATGAATACCAACTCACCAAGTATCTAAATACTCACAAAATATGCTTCATAATATAGAGAGAGAAAGAGAGAAAGCTTATGTTTCTGGTGTGATTTTCAATTCTAACTTAGCCCTCTATTTATAGGAAAAATTTTGGTAGGTTTGACCTGCAACCTGATGGCTTTACCTGCTACTATTCCCACCCACCACATTTGAAATATAATTCAGCACATTTCTTCACCAACCACAAGTGGGGCCCACCAATTCTAGAATTTTCCACCAAAATGATAAACTCCGAAAGTTCAATAATTTCTGAACCAGTCATCTCGTAAAATTCATAATAAATCATACGTTCATTTTTAACGGTTCAAAATTTGTGGGCATATACTCAACTTATATATGTATAATATATCCAAAAATTACCACGATCCAACGGTCGGATTAAAAATTATAACCCCCGCAAAATATCTCAAAAACCCTGATTTTTAATACCTCCATTCCGACAAAAATACGGATAAAAATCTCAACATTAACTCCTTCATTTTTTTTAAATCACAAAAATATATCCCTCATTTATATCCACATAAAATAAATATTTTCTTATCATATGAATCAATAATTAATTATTCACAAATAATATTACAGAATCACATTTATGACAATCAGGCCGTTCTCAGGAAAGAGGGGGCTTTCCAATAAGGATTTCTCCTTACTGGCGCGCAATTAGATGACCAAACCTCTCCTTAGACAGAACTTTCTAGACATTGCCAATAATGTTATCTAATAATATTATTCAAATAATATGAATTATTGATCTGATAATAGAAAATACTGTGCAGCAACAATTATTGAAACAACAATAATATAAAATATCAATGCAGCAATTATTGAATCAATAATAAAATATTGAATAGTAATTACTGTAACAATTATTGAGTAGTGCCTTCTTACGTAAGAATCAATAATTTCAAAAATACTATGCAATACCGTGTGCTACTGTGCAATAACGCGTATTACTGTATTTTAACCGCCGGGTATTCCAACAGTGTTAACGGTAACAACTACGCCGTTATTTGTAAAAACTCAAATTTGTCGTTTTCTTCATCCGACAGTTATTCTGTTATGGGGCCCACAAATGGCTGCGCCGTCGTACGAATATTCCCCGACAGAAAGAATATTCCACGACCAAACGAATATTCCCCGACAACAATGATTATTTTATAACCACTTGCTTATTTTGAAAAAAAAATTATATTTCACTCATAACTTTAAACTTTTATCAATTTAACCATTTACTGAATAGTAATTATAAGAAAAATTGAATACTTTTATTTCATAAAATTCGGGGTCTTACAATACTTGCTTTTGATGTGATTTTAGGAATTGATTGGTTAAATACTCATCATGCCAAAATTGATTGTTTTCGTAAGGTTGTTAGTTTTCATATTCCTAACCAACCTGTTATGTGAGTTCAAGCAACCAAACCACTAAAATCAATCGCTGTCATACCAAGCCATAAAGCCATTCGTTTATTGAAAAATAGATGTCAAGCTTTCCTAGCCCATGTCATGGACTTGAACAAAAATACGTCAGATTTGAATGATATTTCTGTTGTTAGTGAATTTCCTGACGTATTTCTTGAAGAATTTCCTGGCCTAACCCAGAGCGTGATATTAAATTTTTGTATTGATCTTCAACCCGATACAAAACCCATTTTTAAAATTTCATATTGAATAGCTCCTATTGAACTTCAGGAGTTAAAAATCCAACTATAGAAGTTGGTGCCCGAGCCTCTATCTGGTGACTTCCTTTGTGGAATGCACCAAAGCCAGACTCTCCATAAGGGACTCTATATTTGTGTGGTGATAAAACAATAGGTGTCATTGTGACGTGCTATCCAAGATTGGGATATGAATCACAATTGAGAGCAACCAAAGTCGGTGACCAAAGTACGTAGCTTTTTGGGCTTAACTTGTTACTATCGGAGATTCGTGGAAGGATTTTCTCGAATCGCTACTCCGTTAACTTAGCTGACTCAGAAAGATACAAAATTCGTATGGAGCGAGGAATGCGAGAAGATTTTCCAATAGCTCAAGAGGCGACTCATTCGGAACCTGTTCTGACCATACCATCCTGGAAAAGCGAACGTGGTAGCTGACGCGTTGAGTAGAAGATTGTACGCGAGTACGAGTGCGATATTGTTGAACACAAAGACCTATTTTGTATAATTTATAAATGATAGAGATAGAGTTAATGACTCTAGGGACCCACGTGATGATATATCGAGTAAAATCGACTTTAATCGATAACGTTAAAGTCGCTCAAGCTACAGTCCTGGAGTAGATGAATATAAAGAAGAAGGTGCAAGAATGTGTTATTCTAGAAGTAAGAGTCGATGAAGAGAAGAAAGCTCAAGCCTTCGATTTATTTGAAATCCTCGATCGAGTAGGAACTGTGGCCTATAGACTCGCCTTAACGCTAAGTATGTCGCGTGTTCATAACGTTTTTTACGTATCGATGTTAAGTAAATATGTGGACGACCCGAATCATATTATTGCGTTAGAACCAGACGAGATAGCCGAAGATTTAACGTACGAGGAGGTACCTGTTAAGATATTGGATAGGAAAGAACATGTCCTATGCATGAAGGTTATACCACAAGTTAAGGTTTTGTGGAGAAACCATGTTATTGAAGAAATGACTTGGGAGTTGGAATCAGAAATGAAAGCGAGGTATCCTCACCTTTTCGAAACACCAGGTACGTACGTCAATTTTGAGGACGAAATTTCATAAGGAGGGGAGGTTGTAAGACCCCAACTTATTAATAAATAAAATTAAATTTCCTCTATTTATTATTTTAAAATAGAAAGGGTTGATTTGATTAATGTGGTTAGTTATGGATAAAATGCGCAAATATTTCAAATAAGCAAGTGGTTATAAAATATTCATTTTTGGTCGGTGAATATTCGTTTGGTCGTGGAATATTCTTGCTGTCGGGGAATATTCGTACGACGGCGCAGCCTTGTGTGGGCCCCATAACGGAAAGCGATTGGATGAAGATAACGACAAAAATTGAGTTTTTATAAATAACGGCGTAGTTGTTACCGTTAACACTGTTGGAATACCCGGTAGTTAAAATACAGTAATACGCGTGGTTGCACAGTAGCACACGGATTGGACAGTATTTTAAAATTATTGATTCTTACGAAGGAAGGCACTACTCAATAATTGTTATAGTAGTTACTGTTCAATATTTTATTTTATTGATTCAATAATTGCTGCGTTGATATTTTATATTATTGTTGTTTCAATAATTGTTGCTGCACAATATTTTCTATTATCAGATCAATAATTCATATTATATAAATAATATTATTAGATAGCATTATTGGCAATGTCTAGAAAGTTCTATCTAAGGAGAGGTTTGGTCATCTAATTGCGCGCCATTAAGGAGAAATTCTTATTGGAAAGTCCCCTCTTTCCTAGGAACGGTTTGTTGTCATAAATGTGATTCTGTAATATTATTTATGAATAATTAATTATTGATTCATATGATAAGGAAATATTTATTTTATGTGGATATAAATGAGGGATATATTTTTGTGGTTAAAAATGAAGGAGTTAATGTTGAGGTTTTTATCAATATTTTTGTCGGAATAGAGGTATTAAAAATCAGGATTTTTGAGATATTTTGCAGGGGTTATAATTTTAAATCCGACCGTTAGAACGTGGTAATTTTTGGATATGTTATACATATATAAGTTGAGTATATGTCCACAAATTTTGAACCGTTAAAAATGAACGTATGATTTATTATGAATTTTACGAGATGACTGGTTCAGAAATTGTTAAATTTTTGGAGTTTATCATTTTGGTAAAAAATTCTAGAATTGGTGGGCCCCACTCTTGGTTGGTGAAGAAATGTGCTGAGATTTTTATTCAAATGTGGTGGATGGGAATAGTAGCAGGTAAAGCCATCAGGTTACAGGTTAAGTCAGCTTCGGCGTGCTAACATTTTCCTATAAATAGAGGGCTAAGTAAGAATTAAAAATCACACCAGAAATAAGATTTCTCTCTCTAGATTATTAAGTGTATTTTGTGAGTATTTAGATACTTTGAGAGTTTCTATTCATCAGAGCAAGTTTCTTTCAGCCTTATACCGGTATTCCGACCAGAAGTACTGATATTTTGAGGTAAGGGATATTATTTTCTTCTTAAATGATATTATTTTCTTCAATATCATTATGCTGAAGTATCAACATGAGTTTTTATCAAATTTGGAACTTTTTGTGTCGGGGTTACTATTCATGTATACGTTACTATTCACGTATACGGCACTATTCACGAATACGACACTATTCACCGAAAAATAAAATTTTTCCTTTTTGTCCAAGATATCTATTATGGTTACTATCTTTGATTGTATCCATGTTTTGATCTTTATTTTTGAATTCTGCTTCACAATTGATTATTATGAAGTATTATTGATCTTGGATAAACTGTTATATGAATCCCTACTATTTATCCTCCTGTCTCACTTGATTCGTTTTCTTTAAGATATTTTTCATCATCCTCAGTCCTAAATGATGATATTACTGAATATCTTTGGCCTGTAGTGCAAAGATGTATGATTACTTGATGAATATCTTTGGCCTGTAGTGAAAAGATGAATAGGTGTTGAGATGAACATGACCGACTGGTGATACAAATGAATATCTTTGGCCTGTAGTGCAAAGATGAATATTTGATTAAAGATGATTATTAATTGATGTTACAGGGATAAAATATTGATGATGGACTTTTAAATCTTAGAAGATAGTAGAATTCATTCTCTACTTGACTCTTCTAATGGTTTGTTGTTTTCGTTGCAGTTGTTGATCTAAAACTTGTTGTCGATTATATTCTATCAAATTTTTCCCTGTTGAATACTAATGATAATTTGTTTTATATTATCTTAGTCATAATATTCTTTACTGGGCTAGTTGAGCTCACCCTTTTTCTTTTTGTTCTATTTTTCTTCTCAGGAGGTGAGAACATTGCAGGATCTAGTCGGGGTATGGAGTGATGGTTCTAGAAAGATGTTTTAGCAATCCTCACTATTTCTGTAAAATAGTGTTTGAATAATTGTAATGAGGACTTATTTGAGTGTGGATATTGTCTAGAAGACAATATTTGTATTTAAACTCACAGTATGTGTTGTCGTATTTTACACGACAATTGTATTATTGAAGTTGTAGTTTGCTCTTTGTACCATGTATTTGGCGACTCAGAATGGGTGTTGTATACCTATTTTGGGGGCGTCACACTATAAGTGTGGGCAGGAGGGACATATCTCTCCTAACTGCCCCAATCCAAGAATGTATAGTGGGTATCTTGTTTGTGAATCAAGGGAGCATAAGGTGAAAGACTGTCCAAGAAGTATAATGGAGGCAAGGAATGCCAATACGGAAAAAGGCAGCAGGACATTGGCGACAACGAGACCAACTTGAACAAATAAACTAACAGAACCACCTGCAGGAGTCTTCAGCATGACAGTTCAAGAAACCGTAGCAGCCGAAGATGCAACTCCAGTTATTATTCGAACAAATTTTATTTTCTTATATACGATTTTACTATATATATAATGAATTATTTTATAAATTATTTTGAAGGAGAAATTTGAGTTCTTTTAGAAATCAAATTTCCTTGTAATCAGATAGATAAGCTTTATGCTAAATAGTTAAAGATCAGTTCAATCAATTGTGATCGAGATCTACTTGCAATGATTGTGTAGGCTATGTACCCTTGTATGTATAGGTTTTAAAACGGTGATTCCGGGGACGGAATCTTTATAAAGGAGGGTGAATGTAATAACCCGATATTTTCTATATAAATAAATTAGAAATTTTGCGTATAAATTTTTTATTATTATTATTATTTATAAATGTGGAAATATGTGATTGGTAATGTGTATATATTTATGCGATGAATATAAAATATATTTATTACATAAATGATTACAAATAATTTTATTTTAGAATTATTGATCATTATAAACTATATTGTTATAATAATTAATGTTATAGTAGAAATATTTTATTAATTATTTTCAATGAATATATGATTATTATATTATTTAAATAATATATAAAATGATTATAGAATTATTATAATAATTATTTTATTTTAATATATGAATTTATTTCAGATTAATTAAGCTAATTATTTAACTTAATTAATAATGTTATATATGACAGATAAATCAGATATGGAATCCAAACCCTAATTTTAGATTTTGATCAAGGAATGAGAATAATAATATAATATTAATTATATTTTTATTTTTCAGTGCTATAAATATTTAAGTTATGTGTGTAAGGTTAATCTGGAGAGCAGTTTCATTATAATCTGATAAAACCCTAATTTTGAAAGTCAAATACGACTGTAAATCTGTTAAGTCACTGTGTTATGTGGTATATGATTTGTATTGTCGATTTTAACGCTAATTATGAAAAAACCCTAATTAGTAATTAAAAATCCTAATACTAAAAATCCTAATTATTACGAACCCTAATTAATATTTGTGCACCCTAATAGATTAAAAACCTTAATTTGAAACTCAATTATGTGTTCGAGACTATTATATAACTGTGTTATACGATTTATGTGTGTATTATATAATTTTATGATTTATTTGGGTAAACCCTAATTAATATTTCGAAATATTTATTTCTAGAAACCCTATTATTTAAATTATAAATTCTAATTGTTAATTGTAAATCCTAATTGCTAATTTGGCACGCTTAATGATAATTAGTAAAACATAAACCTAATTATCAAGTCTATGTAATTAGGAAACCTAATTAATTAAGAAACTTTAATTTTATATTTTTAGAAACTAAAATTTTATTTTTGCAAACCCTAATTGGAAATTTTATAATTTTTGTGCTAAACATTCGGGTTAAACCCTAAGGGTTAAATCCTATGTGTTTGCCATGTTATAACTTTGCCATTAAAATCATAAGACTAATGACTATTATACCCCTTCTTGTATAATTGAAGTTTACTTGTAAATCTAGCTAAAGCTTTAGTTGGTGACCTACTAATGTTGACAAAGTGACTTATTTATCAACACCTCAGCCAATTCTTGCCAGCAATCTCAGCCATGTGCATTGTATCACATGATATATAGATCTAAGGAGGGAGAAATGTCATTTGTTAGCCTCTTTGGTACATAAATTCCTAACCAAGTCTCTATCTCCCAAAACCCATGAAATGTTGTAGTATATCAGTCCCAAAGCACAGCCCCACTAACACCAATATCAAATCAGTAGCCCAGAATCAAAGATTTGTTCATCAAGGTATAAACACTAATCGAAAAATCTAACTTTAATCCTCTGTTAGATCTTGTGTTTTAAAGTTAAAATATGTTGTATGGAGTCTATTTAAGTGAGCTGGGTTGATAGATGTTAGATCCATAGCATCTATAAACTCGAATTAAAGTTTTTCAAAAACTGGAAAAAAGTTATTTTGTGTTCTGACAACGAATGTCAGTGGCCTTAGTTCTCTACCTGTTTATTATTTTTGTTGTTTAAGTGTTTTATCATGTAGTATGATATGATATCTTTGCTCTAGAACTGGATTCATGCATAAATTATGAATAAATTACAAGTTATTGATGGTGAAAGAGAGTTGATCGAGCATGACCAACACTTTCTGGGTAACCTAGAAAGTGTGTATCCGAGTCTGACAAGATCTTCTAAGACTTGTGTTTGTCAGGTGTTAAGTGATTTAATGAGGTTGTTATATTCATGTTGTAGTCTTCCATATGGACTTTAGATCCATACCTTTGTATCTCTTAAATAATTAACAGATCGATAGTAGCAGATGGTAAGTAGCCCATCTGATCACGAATACGCTTTTCTGGAATTTCCAAAAAGTGTATGAACAAGGTTTCTGACCATGTGACCATGTTTGACCGGACTGAATCTGGTGGTTTTAATGTTGTTAGTCTAATATGTGGTTATAGTTATGTTCCTTGACATATGTAATATGGATTTAAACCTTAAGAACACCAACTGTATGATCAGAACCTTATGATAATCGGGCCTCAAGGTGACACCATGATACTGTTTGGGTTTCTGGGTTACCCAGAAAACCGAGATTAGCTCTGACATTAACTTTGCCTACTTAGATCTCGTTGGTTTTATGTTACTTGATCGTGTTTATTGTTGGAGATTGTAGTATTACACTATGTCTATAAGATCTAACCTTTGTCTTTCTTAGAAACACAATACACTGGTCAAACAAGCTCACTCGTTCACTGACATGCTTTTTGGGCTTCATGAAGAACAGCTCAAGAACACCTATAGCGACAGTTTCGTCGTTATAGGGCCCTTTAGCGACAGTTATTTACAAAATTAATTATTTTTATTAAATAATTAGTATTAAATAATTTTTAATTATTAAAAATACAAAATAAATTATTAAAAATTATTTTAAAGTCCGAAAATTAGTTTTTAATTATTTTGAATATATTTCATAAATATTTAATATTTTTGGAATATTAAAGGTATTTAATTTATTTAATTATAATATTAAATAAATTATTTAAAAATGATTTTAATACATGAAAAAACATTTAAAATTATTGTCGACGTCGGGATTTTTAGATGTCCCTTTCCGTTACTTGTTCTTTGGTGTTCTCATTTTAGGTGAGATTTGTTTGAAAAAATAAGTGAAAAAGGTCCGACATGTATAATATCGACGATGGACTGTTAAGAGTCGCCAGTTGGTTTTTTAAATGGTTGTACCAATACAACCGAGAAAAGGTTTACACATTGATCAAGTGATGTGACACTGCTATACGGGTCGGTGAAACCGAGATTCGTTTAGGGTCCGGGGACTTGGTTATGCGGGGGGAAGGTGTTAGGCACCCCCCCGTCATCCGTGTTACCACGGTGACCGCCTCTTTTCAAGAAACTATTATCTGAATGTGTGTGTGTGCGTGAGTCAATGTGCTGTTATTTGAAAGTGGTACGAGGCCTCGTTCGCACATATATACGCATGGTTTGAATTTATGTAAAAATTTAATTTTAGCAAGATATGACAGTGATGTTTTATAAAAGAGGTTTTTCAAACCCTGACGCTGAATAGTAATTGAGGCCTTTTGCACTCCCATTTTATTAAATGCGTGGCTTGGGTGATTTTATTTGACGGCTGCGAAGCATCCGTACGAAAATAATGTACAAAATAATGCCGACTTTCTCGTGGGTATAGAAACCATCTAAGGAAATTCAGACATCGCAGAATAATTTACAAGCTGCTTACAGCTAAAAATGTCCATCACGGGAACCGAATCTAGATCCAATGGGATGAATCTGTGATCACATGATTCCTAGGCTCACATGATACCGCAATTTGTATGAAAGCAGTAAGTAGGTATATATATAAAAGCCGTAAATATATATATACAGACATGATCACCAACCACGAGGTAGCTCCATGGGGGATCAGAAATGTAAAGAAAGCTGTTAAAAGCTATCAACCACCACGGAGGAAACTCCAGGCGGGACAAAACGTAGATAAAGCTGTAAAAACAGTCAACCACCACGAAGTAAACTCCAGGTGGGATGAAATGTAAACACAATATATATATATATATATATATATATATATATATGTATATGTATAAAAGCATGTAAACACACCGGATATAAAATCCAGGCTCACCGAACAGAGTTCGATAGCAGTTCATATATATATATATATATATATATATATATATAAAAGCGAGTAAATGCACCAGATGTAAAATTCAGGCTCATCGAACGGAGTTCGACCATAGTTTATATATATAAGTATATATGTATAAGAAAGCAATTAAACGCACCAAACCGAAGTTTAGGCTCATCGAACAAAGTCCGACACACAGTTAATATATATATAAGTATATATATATATATATTAAAGTAATAAACGCACCAAACCGAAGTTTAGGCTCAATCGAACAAAGTTCGATACACAGTTCATATATATATATATATATATATATATATATATATATATATATTGACTAACATTACCGAGTTATGCCTCGGTTGGGCCTAGACTTCGGTCTGGAGCATTTATTTGCTTTTCTATATATATATATATATATATATATATATATATATATATATATATATATATATATATATATATATATATACTGAAATGAAACTACGGACCGAAGTCCGGGCAAAAGCAAGAAACACGACTCTCAACGTGTAGAAGGGTGTGTGCAAAAATGAAGAGAAAAACTCTAAAGTGTGTGAGAAGGCTTACAGTGGGTTGTCAAAGAAGACTTCTATATCTTTAAAGTGAGTAAACACAAACTTTTGTAGGTACAAAAGAGGGCTGTATATGAGCTCACATGTGTTTAAAGTGGGAAAATACACTGTACGGCAATTGTAGAGCGAATTATGCAGGGTTTCCCCGTCTTTCTTCTCTTAAAAATTAGCACCCCAAGCCTCTTATTCATAGGTAAAAGGTGTCGCAGGTGTACCTGCGGCTCAGTCGCAGGTGTACCAGAGGCAGGTCGGGTCGGCCCGGTTTGGTCGGGTCGGATCGTCTCGAAGTACGTGCACGCAGGCACTGTAATGTCCACTCAGTTTTTCTGAAGTGCAATCCGGACATCCGTTTGAGGTATACAGGACCTATTTCGGACCGCCGTTGTCGAGAGTTTGTACGATGGCATGGGATTAGAGTGTTGTACGAAGTCTTTGAGGATGGGACGGTGCCCTCCGGTCTTCAAGCTTCAACTTTCATCCGTTACCCCGCACAATAGCAACTCGGGATTGGTTAGCCTTGTGGGTCGTTGTCGCATAGATGAGTTGAGACGACTTGGCGTGGCATCGTGTTGGTCAGATGACGATGTTGTCCCTTACCGGCGTTATTACCGAATTGAGTCGATAAAGCAGACGTTGCTCAGCTTTGCTGGGATTGGACTGCTGTAATTGGTTGAAAGTCCTTATTGTCATCTTTGAGGTGTGTCTATCTTCCCGATGTCATCGCCGGGCTGATACAGTGTATCTCGTTGTGAGCGCCGAGATTGAAGCTGGTTGCACTTGGAACTGTGACGCCCCCAAAATTAGGTATACATCACCCATCTTGGGTCGTCAGATACATAGTATAGAATACAAACACAACTTACTACCACAACTGTCGTGTACAATACGACAAAACATAAACTATGAGTTTGAATACAAATATTATCTTCTAGAGAATATTCATACTCAAAAGGAGTCCTCATTACATTTATTAACACACTATTACATAGAATAGTGAGGACTACTGTGACACCCCCAAATCTCGGTACTTCATTACCTCAAGATTTGGTGTTCACGTAATCAAAACATTCATTTCTAACTACCCAATCATAATAGAATTGAATAATAAAAGAAAACCTGCCCATACAGGATTAAACTTAAATAAAAGAAATCTCCCAGGTTATCTAACCTTTACAAACATTCATTCATTCATGCGGAATAATTAAAATCACATTCATTACAATCTTTAAACAAATCTGAAAATAAACTATTCAATCTATTACAGGTCTTCAGAATTGCTTCATCTTTCCTTTTCCTTTACTGGTGCTAGGTACATCACTAGTTTCAACCTTAGCTGTAAGAAATTTTACAGGCAAGAGTGAGCAAACAAGGCCCACTTGAAATAATAATAAATAAATCAGTTAACTTTACATCATGTACCAACATTAGGTTTAATAGAACTGAACAATAAATTCTATTACTTTCTAAAAACTTTAATCAATTACTGAGGGTCTATTGACCACGAATCATGTCCACAGTTATAAGTAATTTTTTAACTTAAACTTTAACAGTCATAAGACTATAAGGACTTCACGTACTTAGGGGGATCAACCCTTCGTACAATGTATTGTGCACAATCATTTCAACACTAAGCGTAACCTCTTATAAAAGAGTTGTTCTTCTCAGTATTTAGAATACAAGTCCGTACCAAAGTGAGTTTGGTTTGGATACATCATGGGGTAATTTAGAATTTAACGGTAATCAACTAAGGGTTAGTTGATTACAAACAACATAACTGTATACTATGGAATAATCATAGTTGAATTGATATTTATAAACTAACATCATGCTTTAGGAATAATTTAATAGCATAATCATGGAATAATCATAACATGCATCCTCATAAACCAATAGATACACGAGCTTAATCAACAATAAACAATCTAACTCTACGAAAGTGTAAAGTTAGCAATTTGTACAATTGAAATGGAATTAAAGCGATAATGTGTTTAACGAATTCAAACTTGCACAATGAAGTTTGGAGTTAGAGAACTTGCATAAGTATAACATAACAGTGAAAAGTAACTTTGCTGAATAATAAAGTAGAAAAGGTTAGGGAACTTGCCTCGCGTGTAGGTTAAACAATTACTATTCACATTCACCCCAAGTCCTACACATATCATATGCATTGATAATACACATTAGTTACACTAACATTACCTTTATGAGTTCCTTTATTACTCTTAGTATAGCTACTAACTAAGTTTAAGTTTAAACACAGCACATCTTTCATGAACATTACATTTTAGCTTTATTACAACTACTTAAATAATCATGCCATTACACCACGTGTACATTAACAACTTGATATAACATCCTAATACATGTCCAACATGTTATCATTAAGTTATACTAATACCCAAAGGGTTGCACTTGCATTCGTGCATCCCGACGCCCTCCGATTGGCTCCAAATACACAATAGTCATAAAGATGACCATTTTGACTACTGTTACAGACCTCAAATAAAAAAACTTAAAGAATGAAAGTTGTAGGTCTACTCGTCCTCTTTCCGAATCATCTTGAATTACCTAAATCGGAGTTCGTATGAAAACGTTATGACCGTTTTACTACAGGAGGCCAAAACTGCCCAACTAGGCCACTTTTCCGGCGCCGGGGCGCGGAACCGTGTCGCTGGGGCGCGGGACACGGTGCTGGGGCGCGGACCATGGCGCTGGGGCACGGACCATGGCGCTGGGGCGTGGACATGGCGCTAAGGCGCCACTAAAGTGTAACGACCCCAAAATAGGTCCATTCCACCCAACCCATTCTGAGTCGTCAAATACATGGTACAGAAAACAACTACAACTTTATTACAACAATTGTCGTGCAAAATACAACAACACATATGCTGTGAGTTTGGATACAAATATATACCAAATGTGACTCATGTTCCAACCGTGGACATCACCTCACAATAACACCTTACATAAAGGTATAGTCAAAAACTGTTTTAGAAATTAGAATCTTTGGGAAGTGCTTAAGGAAACCTTCGTACATGGGAGGCCACGCGTCTAGGCTATGATAGATATCATATGGCCACAGAATTATCCTTGGTTGACCCAATAGACCCCAAAGAAAAACGAGAAGATTACTATCATATTCTTCCCAATGGTGAGTCTTCTCTTGACTTATCATTATCTCCACTGTCTCTAACTGAGAATTATACTTCAAACAAACACCAAGATTATATAGGTAGTGCCCATAGATATACTCAGCAAGTGGATGAGCACAACCATGTCTTATGATGACACGAGGTTGTATGTCATTAGACATCTTGTATGATAGTGACAAAACACCCTTCCAACGTTGGGTTCGCCTCACCCTATTTTCTTCACCAAATATAACTACTAAATGATGACCACCGTTCTATTCCCTTGTTACCCCCGCTCGACCCAGCTACACTCTTATTACCTGAAAGGAATTGTGAAGCAAAAGGGTGAGCACAACTAGCTCAGTAAAGAATATCATGACTAAAGATAATTCAATTATCAATAGCCTTCATCAACAATAAATCAGAGATTTATAACATATGGTAAATGATAAAAATTTCAACCATAGTTGCAGCGGAACGAGCAATCCATTAGAAGAGTCAAATAGACTATAAAGTCTATTATCTTCTCCATGTTAAAAATCCACCAACAATGGTTTATCCCTGTAACATCAATCAACAATTCTGGTCCACAATCATATGAATAACTCATAATCATAACTGTAGTTCTAAATTCCTCTTCGCATTCAGGACGAAGATAATTTTTATCACCTGTCTTTACCTGAAATATCAAAGATCATGATTATACCAAATCACAGTTCCTGTTCATAATCATACTAATAAAATCATCTTTGCATCACGGGCCAAAGATATTCATCAACAGTTCATCTTTACACTACATGCCAAAGATATTCAACAACAAGTCATCTTTGCACTACGGGCCAAAGATATTCATCAACAACTCATCTTTGCACTACAGGCCAAAGATATTCCTCAATAGTTCATATTTGCACTACAGGACAAATATATTATTATCTCAAAGAAATATATAATCATTTCAAAATTTATATAACCAATAATTATAACCATGTTGATCATTTCACCTTTGCACTTAAGCTAAAGATATTCAATTATAAATTCAATGGTTATGATCATACCAGTCACAATTCAACTTTTCACTACTGGACAAAGAGAACCCTAGTCATGATCATACCAATAATCTACCCATCTTTACACTCAAGTCAAAGAGAAATATCATCATTAGAGTTATAAAAATGTTATATATGATAAAAAAAATAATATGATCAACATATAGTTTTAATCTCAAGAGTAATATTCATAAATCAACTATAATTTAGTTAGAAAAAGAAACCAATTTTGTCTTGAATAGTACCCGTGAATAGTAACTCGTGAATAGTAATTCGTGAATAGTAACTCATGAATAGTAATTCTGACACAAAAAGGTAGAAATTCCACAATAAAATCTATACCAATATTTCAGTATAATGATATTGAAAGAATAATATTTCTTAAGCTTATAAATAATTTATTTAAATTGTTTACACTTTACTAAATAATGCATTTAATCATTCTAAAATACCAAACTCATAAGATTTTATCACCAATAATCAAAACCCTCATCAAAAATCTGCATATACCTCATATAGGATTCTCAAGCCATAAAATTCTATTTTCCAATTTTCTTACTTCACATAACATATTTAATTCATTTACTCATAACTAGTCCATTTTCATGAAAAATACCAAATTAGTTCCAAAAATATTTCTTTTCTGGGATTTAGCATAATATAGTCCCATATTGAACATATATTTTTCTCAGAATTTTTAAAACTCATTTATTATTTTTCATATGGCCAAAACCACCGAATATTTAGACATTTATCAAAAATTGTACTTTTGTCCAAAAATTCTGAAATTTACAGAGTATACTTCTATCATACACATGTACTCCCAATAAAAATTTCATCAATTTTAGAGTTAACCACAAGGAATTATAAGCGGTTACTTTTAAAATAGTCTTTTCCCGTAAGATTCATAACTCTTAATCTATACATCCAAAAATTACCATTTTTGGACACAATCAATAAAACTCATCAAAATATCATTTCAAATTTTTCCATAATTTTTGAAGATCAGAAAAATTACGAAACTGAAAATCATAACAACCCTTAAAATCCCTTAATATCCCTTACTATCCCTTACCTCAAAAGAGCAGTACTTCTGACTGGATATCGGATATGATGCTGAAGGAAACTTGCACTAATGAATAGCAACTCACCAAGTATCTAAAAACTCACAAAATATGCTTCATAATATAGAGAGAGAAAGAGAGGAAGCTTATGTTTCTGGTGTGATTTTCAATTCTAACTTAGCCCTCTATTTATAGGAAAATTTTGGTAGGTTTGACCTGCAACATGATGGCTTTACCTGCTACTATTCCCACCCACCACATTTGAAATATAATTCAGCACATTTCTTCACCAACCACAAGTGGGGCCCACCAATTCTAGAATTTTCCACCAAAATGATAAACTCCGAAAATTCAACAATTTCTGAACCAGTCATCTCGTAAAATTCATAATAAATCATACGTTCATTTTTAACGGTTCAAAATTTGTGGGCATATACTCAACTTATATATGTATAACATATCCAAAAATTACCACGATCCAACGGTCGGATTAAAAATTATAACCCCCGCAAAATATCTCAAAAACCCTGATTTTTAATACCTCCATTCCGACAAAAATACTGATAAAAACCTCAACATTAACTCCTTCATTTTTAACCACAAAAATATATCCCTCATTTATATCCACATAATATAAATATTTCCTTATCATATGAATCAATAATTAATTATTCACAAATAATATTACAGAATCACATTTATGACAACCAGGCCGTTCCCAAGAAAGAGGGGGCTTTCCAATAAGGATTTCTCCTTACTGGCGCGCAATTAGATGACCAAACCTCTCCTTAGACAGAACTTTCTAGACATTGCCAATAATGCTATCTAATAATACTATTCAAATAATATGAATTATTGATCTGATAATAGGAAATACTGTGCAGCAACAATTATTGAACAACAATAATACAAAATTTCAACGTAGCAATTATTGAATCAATAAAATAAAATATTGAACAGTAATTACTGTAACAATTATTGAGTATTGCCTTCTTACGTCAGAATCAATAATTTCAAAAATACTATGCAATACCGTGTGCTACTGTGCAATAACGCGTATTACTGTATTTTAACCACCGGGTATTCCAACAGTGTTAACGGTAACAACTACGCCGTTATTTGTAAAAACTCAAATTTGTCGTTTTCTTCACCCGACAGTTATTCTGTTATGGGGCCCACAAATGGCTGCGCCGTCGTACGAATATTCCCCGACAGAAAGAATATTCCACGACCAAACGAATATTCCCTGACAACAATGATTATTTTATAACCACTTGCTTATTTTGAAAAAAAATCATATTTCACTCATAACTTGAAACTTTTATCAATTTAACCATTTACTGAATAGTAATTATAAGAAAAATTGAATACTTTTATTTCATAAAATTCGGGGTCTTACATAAAGTACTACTGGAGTCGCGCCGTGGCGCCAGACTCCAGAATCCGGCGACAGCCTCGGCAACAGTACCAGAAAAACCAATTTGGCCAAAAAGCTCGAATCTAATATGTCGATTACCATGTAAATTGCATGTAGGCATCATATAATCGTATACTAACGACTTCTAACATGTTTCTACTCATCAATTAGCACAAACATCAAATATTCAACACCCAATTTTAATATTTTTGGCAAAACTCTATATTTTGATATTTTTCATGAAAACCAATACTGTGATTTTGTTATTCAATCAAAACAGAAATTTCCAAGCATCATGATTATGATTTTACACTCTAGCAATTCTTATAATCAATTTATCAATATAACAACTAATTAAACCTTAATTTCCATTTTAAAAATAACCCATTCTCATTCATAATATTCTCTGTAAAACAATTTCTTCATAAAATATATACATACATGAATTAAACTCTATATAATCATGCATAACTCATGAAACACATCTACAATTGCTAATTATATAAACTTATAACCAAAACAACTAAAATTTCTTTTCATAAATTTTTCACAGAAACTTTTTGGGAAAAAAAAACTTTTAGAGTTTTGTAAAGAAGAAGATGGCGTACCTTGGATTATGAAGAAGATGATGGTCCTAACTCTTTGATTGTCAAGCTTTTCTCCAAAACCTGTTAATAATCTCTCAATTCTCTCTAGAATTCTCTCACTTTTCTTCTTTTCTTCTTCTTCTTCCTCTGAGTTCTTTCTTTCTCTATTTTCCTTCTTCTGAACTCTTTTCTCTCTCTAACATACGTACTAAAATATAATGTATATAATTATAATTATAATAATTGTATATTATAAATATAAGATATATAACTGACATCAGTTAAAGGTTTTGAAAATCAAAAGCCATAAGGCTTGTTTGGTTAGTCTAAATAAAATAACTCATTAATCTTTATGCCTTGTTTGGTAAAATACTATTAGATTAAAGACTTATTATGCAATAAGGCATGTTTGGCAAACTAAAATAAACTCTTTTAATTTATTTTAATAACTCTTTTATAGCAAGACTATTAGTCACACTTTATTTAATTAAATAAATCAAATAAAAACATTACTCTATTAAATTACTTTAACACATAAACAATTATAATTCTTTTTACAATTATAATTTCATTTAATCAACTAATATTTCAAACTACAATTTCTCATTTAAATATTATTATTTATTTAAAATCATTATAAACTCTCTAGCTTATTAAATTAATAAATCTAAAATCTCATAATAACTAATTTATTTAGCTCCTTAATTATTTACTCAACAAATAATTAATTAAATCACATCAACTCAAATTGCCATATAATTCAATAAATATTTAATATTGCCAATAAATATTTAATATTTAATATTTAATTATTTATTCAATAAATAATTAAATAAACCACATCACTCAAATTGAACAATTATTTATTCAACAATAAATATATCCACTAAATATTTATATAACTCAATAAATATTTAATATTACACTTTAAAATTCTGGAATGTTACAACTACTAACTAATACTATCATTCGGACCATCACTCCGTTTCCCGACTTGTCCCAGCTACGTTCTCATTTCCTGAAGAGAACAGTGAAAGAAAGGGTGAGCTCAACTAGCCCAGTAAGAAATATTATGACTAAGATAATGCAGAATAAATTATCATTAGCCTTCAACAATGTTAAACTGATGAAATATAATAGACATCAAGTTTAACTGTAGCGGAACAAGCAATCCATTAAAAGAGTTAAGTAGAAAATAAACTCTAATATCTTTTATGATTTAAAAGGTTTTTCAACACTGTGATCGCTGGGACTCAGCTTAATAAAATAATCCTCATCATCGAATCACCCCTGCACTACGGCCAAGGATATTCGTGTATTCATTAATGGTCATGATCATGCCAACAACTGTCCATCAATGAACTACGGGCCAATGAGGACTTTTACCACATCATTTGTAACATTACGGTCATGATTATACCGAATAATCCCTGGTCATAATCATACCAAGTCCATCTATTCACTATAGGCCACAGATGACTTTCAACATTTTATAAACATGAGGATGATGACAATGATATAAGAATTCAATAAAACAAGTTCAAGAATTAATTTATCCAAGAATTAACAACGTCCAAATTGTCAACATGATACTGCTTTGTGGAGTAAAATTCAAGAATGCTTAGAAGAATATTTTCATGAAAAGATACTGAATGAAACGCAATTATCAAGGATATTCCACAAATTTCATGGAGTATAGAAGTCAAAACTTAACCAACTTAGTATAATAAAGAATGGAATAACAAAAGAAATCACCACGCATGCGATAGACCGCACAGACAGGTTATTCCAACAGAATAATAAATAATGGAACCAGGTCCGGCGTAAACGCACAGACAGGATATTCCGACAGAATAATAAATAATGGAACCAGGTCCGGTGTAAAACACACAGACAGGATGTTCCAACAGAATAATAACAAGACAGAACCAGGTCCGGTGTAAAACACACAGACAGGATGTTCCAACAGAATAATAATAAAACGGAACCAGGTCCGGTGTAAAACACATAGATAGGATGTTCCAACAGAATAATAGAAGAATGTTACCAAGTATAGGGTAGACCGCGTATACAGGTTATTCCAACAGAATAATAAGAAATAGAATAACAACAGTTCTCTTCATGAATAAGAAAGAATAACACCCCTTACCGTTTTAAAGAAGAGCTGAAATAAGGAAGTAGTTAAGTAGCAGAATAATCTTCTTCTCTCTCTCTCTCTATAGTTTCTCTCTCTAGAGTTCAATGAATTCGTAAGAAATAATGAAGGAATGAACTGCTATTTATAGAAAAATAGAATGCATAGTAACTAATCCATGAACGGTCCAGATTGATTACTTTAATCTGACGGTCCATATTTAAAGAAAAATTTTTTAAATAAAATATAATATATTCTATTTATAGAATAACTTTAATAAAGTATTCTGTTTTATATAAAAAGATGTTTCTGTTTTATTACGTTAATAATATGAAAAAAACAAAACGTCATTATCGCTAAATAATTCATATTATTAACTGACAATAATTGAATCAAACTGAGTGACTTCTCACATAAGCATTAATAATTAATACCGTGTGCTACTATGCAACCACACGTATTACTGTACTTTTACTACCGAGTAGTTTAACAGTAACAATGGTAAAACTTCCGCCGTTATTTTTAATAAAATATTTTTGTCGTTTTCTCAATCCGACAATAATTCCGTTGTGGGGTCCACCAATGATTGTGCCGTTGTACGAATATTCCTTGTTAAAACGAATATTCCCCGACCAATCGAATATTATATAACAACTTGCGTACTTTGCAAAATTTATAAATATTACCCACAACTATAACATTATATCAAATTAACTTCATAATATTCAAAAATGATATTTATAAAAAATTCATCTTTATTTATAAAAGTTGGGGTCTTACAACCTCCCCTTCTTATGAAATTTCGCCCTCGAAATTAGGGTACGTACCTTGTATGTCGAAGAGGTAAGGATACCTTGATTTTATTTCAGATTCTAACTCCCAAGTCATTTCCTCAACATCGTGGTTTCTCCACAAAATTTTGACTTGAGGTATAACCTTGGAGCGTAGAATATGTTCCTTTTTATCCAAGATTTGAACAGGAACTTCTTCATACATCAAATCCTCCGCTATTTCGTCCGGTTCTAACTCAATAATGTGGTTCGGGTCTTCCACATATTTGCGTAACATGGATATGTGAAAAACGTTATGAACACAAGACATACTTGGCGATAAAGCAAGTCTATAAGCCACAGTTCCTACTCGATCGAGGATTAAAAATGGACCGATGAATCGAGGATTGAGCTTTCCTCTCTTTCCAAATCTCATAACTCCTTTCCATGGAGCAACACGTAAGAACACATGATCTCCTATATCAAATTCCACGTCCTTTCGATGAAGATCAGCATAACTCTTTTGTCGATCTTGTGAGGTTTTTATATGTTGACGGATCTTTTGAATCTTTTCTGTAGTCATATATACCAACTCTGGTCCCAACAACGTTGCTTCACCTACCTCATCCCAACATACTGGAGAACGACATTTTCTTCCATACAATGCTTCGAATGGAGCCATGCCAATACTTGCTTGATAACTGTTGTTGTAGGAAAACTCCACCAATAGTAAGAACTTGTCCCAACTTCCCTTGAAGTCAAAGACACATAGTCTTAATAGATATTCAAGAGTTTGAATAGTCCTCTTTGATTGTCCGTCCGTCTGAGGATGATATGCTGAACTAAATCGTAAATCCGTGCCCATAGCTTTTTGTAAACTAACCCAAAATCGTGAAGTGAATCTTGGGTCTTGATTAGAAACTATAGATACTGGCATACCATGTAGTCTTACAATCTCGTTTATGTACATACGAGCAAGACGTTCAGGTGTATAAGTTTCTCGTATCGGTAAGAAATAAGCAGACTTGGTCAATCTATCAACAATAACCCAAATCACATCTATACCTTGAAAAATCTTAGGAAGACCGATAACGAAATCCATGGTAATGTGCTCCCACTTCCATTCTGGAATTTCAAGTGATTGCAACGAACCTTTTGGTACTTGATGCTCCGCTTTGACTCGTTGACAAGTTAGACACCTTGAGATAAATAACGCTATCTCTCTCTTCATATTGCTCCACCAAAATGTATGACGAATATCATGATACATTTTGGTACTTCCAGGATGGATTGCAAACAGTGTGTTGTGCGCCTCCATCATGATTTCATACTTTAAATCAGGGTTGTTAGGAACACAAAGTCTGGAGTTGACTCGAAGTATTCCTTCTTCATCGATTCTTACTTCCGGCATAGCACCTTCTTGCACTTTCTTCCTCATACGCATCAGCTCCAGGTCTATAGCTTGAGCAGCTTTAACTTTATCGATTAAAGTCGGTTCTACTCGTATATTCGCCATCATCACATGGGTCCCTGGAGTCTTTAACTCTATCTCCATCCTTTGCAAATCACACAAAATGGGTCTTTGTGTTGACAATATCGCACTCGTACTTGCATATGATCTTCTACTCAATGCGTCAGCTACCACGTTCGCTTTTCCAGGATGGTATTGAATGGTATGATCATAATCTTTCAACAGTTCAAGCCAACGTCGTTGTCGTATGTTGAGTTCCTTTTGAGTGAAGAAATATTTAAGGCTTTAATGATATCCGTAAAGATCTCCACCTTCTCCCCATACAAGTAATGCCTCCAAATTTTAAGTGCAAAGACAACAGCTGCCAACTCTAGATCATGAGTAGTATAATTCCTCTCATATTCCTTGAGTTGTCTTGATGCATAGGCTATGACTTTTTCATGTTGCATGAGAACGCATCCCAACCCTTTGCTCGAAGCATCACTGTAGATGACAAATCCCTCCGAGCCAGATGGTATTGTTAGAACAGGTGCTGAAATGAGTCTCCTCTTGAGTTCTTGAAAACTCTGCTCACATTCTTCGCTCT
Source organism: Panax notoginseng (assembly GCA_016801055.1). Lineage (NCBI taxonomy): Eukaryota > Viridiplantae > Streptophyta > Magnoliopsida > Apiales > Araliaceae > Panax > Panax notoginseng. The sequence continues at coordinate 39,102,408 of CM029019.1, forward strand.
AACCAAACTTTGTATCTTTCCGAGTCAGCTGAGTTAATGGAGTAGCGATTCGAGAAAATCCTTCCACGAATCTCCGATAATAACCAGCTAAACCAAGAAAGCTACGTACGTCGGTCACTGATTTAGGTTGCTCCCAGCTTTGAATAGCTTCAATCTTTGCCGGGTCAACCGATATTCCACGACTTGATACTACGTGCCCAAGGAATGCTACCTCCTCCAACCAGAACTCACATTTTTTCAACTTGGCATAAAGCTTGTATTCACGATGCTTTTGGAGTACCAGCCTCAAGTGTTGCTCATGATCTTCACGACTTTTGGAATAAATAAGGATGTCATCAATAAAGACGACCACAAAGTGATCCAAATATTCCTTGAATACCCGGTTCATCATATCCATGAAGGCAGCAGGAGCATTAGTCAATCCAAAGGACATGACTAGGAATTCATAATGCCCGTACCGAGTTCTGAAAGCCGTCTTTGGAATATCCTCAGTTCTAACCTTCAGCTGATGATATCTAGAATGAAGATCGATCTTTGAAAAGAATTGTGCTCCTTGCAACTGGTCAAACAGGTCATCAATACGTGGCAATGGGTACCTGTTTTTGATGGTGATATGATTCAACTCCCGATAATCAATACAAAGTCACATACTTCCATCTTTCTTCTTCACGAATAGCACAGGAGCACCCCAAGGAGAAGTACTAGGATGAATAAAGCCAATGTCTAATAATTCCTGCAGTTGGATCTTTAACTCCTGAAGTTCAATAGGAGCAATTCGATATGGGGCTTTGGAAATGGGTTTTGTACCGGGTTCAAGGTCGATACAAAATTCAATTTCACGTTCTGGGGGTAGGCCAGGAAGTTCTTCAGGGAATACGTCAGGGAATTTATTAACAATAGAAATATCATTCAAAACTGACGTATTTTTGTTTAGATCCGTGACATGAGCTAAGAAAGCTTGGCATCCATTTTTTAATAAACGAATAGCTTTATGGCTTGAGATGACAGCGATTAATTTTAATGGTTTGGTTGCTTGAATTCGCATAATAGGTCGATTAGGAATATGAAAGCTAACAACCTTACGAAAATAATTAATTTTTGCATGATGAGTAGTTAACCAATCAATCCCTAGAATCACGTCAAATGCAAGTATTTTTAATGAAATCAGATCGACAGGTAATGTGTGGGTACCAACTTGAACCAAACAAGACTTATAAACCGTGGATGTAATGAAGGTTTTTCCCAATGGAGTTTCAACAGATAAATCAAAGTCTAATTTCTCCGGAGTCAAATTTAATCGATGAGCGCAAGTAGGAGAAATAAAAGAATTGGTAGAACCGGTATCAAATAAAGTATAGACTTCGTTAGAGTTTATGATAAGCTTACCCGTGATGACCTCATTCGGGTTCCTTGCTTTCTGGGATGTCACAACAAACGCTCTCCCTTGCACTACCGGTTTTGAGTTTTTTGGGACGACCTTTGGTATCTCCATCTTAGCTGAACTTATTTTTGGTAAACGATAAAATCGAGCTAAATGACCTTCTCTTCCACAATTATAACATGCTTTAGACGGCATCACGCAGTTTGGACTGATGTGCCCCTCCCCTCCGCATTTGAAACATATGATAGGTGGTCGTTCTCCTTCCTTAACAACGGGTGCTGGCGCTGACGTCTTTCCATCATTGTTGAATCTCCTCTTCTTGAAATGACCATTCTTATTGTTTTGGCCCTGATTACCACCGAAGTGGTTACCATTTCTGGCATGTTGATTCCCTCCACGCTTGTTATCACCGCTTCGATGACTGCTCTCACTGGTATTATCATTTTGTCGACTGCTCTCTTTTGGTTACGTTGACTCGTTATCGCGCTCCACTAACTGAGCCCTATTCACAACATCTGAATGCAAACACAGTTTATGAGAAATAAGATGTTGACGTATCTCAGGTTTCAAACCTCGCAAAAATATTTGCGTCATTCGCTCTTCATTATCCACCAAGTGGGACGCAAACCGGGACAACTCAGCAAATTTAGCCTCATACTGCGACACGGTCATATTATTCTGCTCCAATTTGATGAACTCCACCTTTTTCATGTGACGAACACTTTCGGGAAAGTATTTGTCATTAAACAGCTCTTGAAACTTCTCCCAAGACATCTTCAGTGCGGCAGGTTGAGTACGCTTAATCGATTCCCACCAGTAATCTGCCTCTCCTCGCAACATAAAGGCGGCAAAGGGAACCTTTTGCTCCTCGGAGCATCCCAAGACATCAAATATCTTGGTAATCTGCTTTATCCATGTTTCCACTATAAGTGGTTTTGGCTCTTCCTTAAACTCCGGTGGTCCCAGCTCCTTGAACTGTTTAGCGGTGACCGTCCGAGAGTTTTCAGTATTTCCACCTATATTTTGGACAGGAGCCGCTCTCGCCTGCTGTTGCATGAACTGCATAAAGTTTCTGAATATTCCATCATTCATCATCTGGTCAGTGTTGTTGTTTTCATGAGGATTGTCACCTTCCTGATGCACATTATCCTGATTATTGATCTGTGGTGAATCCACAGTCGCCTGTGCTCCATTGCTATTCTCAACATTCTCGGATGCCATTTTCAGATACAAAATAAAAGTTAATTGATATGTCATATATTATCCTTATATTATGACCGACCCATTAAATACCATGTAAATAAACTTAGGTAAGTCATACTAGCGAAGGAATTCTCCGTCTCTCCCCTCCTAGTTCTATTCTCACATCTTAGCCAGGGATCATATCCCTAAGCTCTGATACCAACTGTGATGCCCCCAAAATTAGGTATACATCACCCATCTTGGGTCGTCATATACATAGTATAGAATACAAATACAACTTACTACTACAATTGTCGTGTACAATACGACAAAACATAAACTGTGAGTTTGAATACAAATATTATCTTTTAGAGAATATTCATACTCAAAAGGAGTCCTCATTACATTTATTAACACACTATTACATAGAATAGTGAGGACTACTAACTAATACTATCATTCGGACCATCACTCCGTTCCCCGACTTACCCCAGCTACGTTCTCATTTCATGAAGAGAACAGTGAAAGAAAGGGTGAGCTCAACTAGCCCAGTAAGAAATATTATGACTAAGATAATGCAGAATAAATTATCATCAGCCTTCAACAATGTTAAACTGATAAAATATAATAGACATCAAGTTTAACTGTAGCGGAACAAGCAATCCATTAAAAGAGTCAAGTAGAAAATAAACTCTACTATCTTTTATGATTTAAAAGGTTTTTCAACACTGTGATCGCTGGGACTCAGCTTAATAAAATAATCCTCATCATCGAATCACCCCTGCACTACGGCCAAGGATATTCATGTATTCATTAATGGTCATGATCATGCCAACAACTGTCCATCAATGCAATACGGGCCAATGAGGACTTTTACCACATCATTTGTAACATTACGATCATGATTATACCGAATAATCCCTGGTCATAATCATACCAAGTCCATCTATGCACTACAGGCCACAGATGACTTTCAACATTTTATAAGCATGAGGATGATGACAATGATATAAGAATTCAATAAAACAAGTTCAAGAATTAATTTATCCAAGAATTAACAACGTCCAAATTGTCAACATGATACTGCTTTGTGGAGTAAAATTTAAGAATGCTTAGAAGAATATTTTCATGAAAAGATACTGGATGAAACGCAATTATCAAGGATATTCCACAAATTTCATGGAGTATAGAAGTCAAAACTTAACCAACTGAGTATAATAAAGAATGGAATAACAAAAGAAATCACCATGCATGCGATAAATCGCACAGACAGGTTATTCTAACAGAATAATAAATAATGGAACCAGGTCCAGCGTAAACGTATAGACAGGATATTCTGACAGAATAATAAATAATGGAACCAGGTCCGGTGTAAAACACACAGACAGGATGTTCCAACAGAATAATAACAAGACGGAACCAGGTCCGGTGTAAAACACACAGACATGATGTTCCAACAGAATAATAATAAAACGGAACCAGGTCCGGTGTAAAACACATAGACAGGATGTTCCAACAGAATAATAGAAGAATGTCACCAAGTATAGGGTAGACCGCGTATACAGGTTATTCCAACAGAATAATAAGAAATAGAATAACAAAAGTTCTCTTCATGAATAAGAAAGAATAACACCCCTTACCGTTTTAAAGAAGAGCTAAAATAAGGAAGTAGTTAAGTAGCAGAATACTCTTCTTCTCTCTCTCTCTATAGTTTCTCTCTCTAGAGTTCAGTGAATTCGTAAGAAATAATGAAGGAATGAGCTGCTATTTATAAAAAAATAGAATGCATAGTAACTAATCCATGAACGGTTCAGATTGATTACTTTAATCTGACGGTCCATATTTAAAGAAAAATCTTTTAAATAAAATATAATATATTCTATTTATAGAATAACTTTAATAAAGTATTCTGTTTTATATAAAAAGATGTTTCTGTTTTATTACGTTAATAATACGAATAAAACAAAACGTCATTATCGCTAAATAATTCATATTACTAACTGACAATAATTGAATCAAACTGAGTGACTTCTCACATAAGCATTAATAATCAATACCGTGTGCTACTATGCAACCACACGTATTACTGTACTTTTACTACCGAGAAGTTCAACAGTAACAATGGTAAAACTTCCGCCGTTATTTTTAATAAAATATTTTTATCATTTTCTCAATCCGACAATAATTCCGTTGTGGGGTCCACCAATGATTGTGCCGTTGTACGAATATTCCCTGTTAAAACGAATATTCCCTGACCAATCGAATATTATATAACAACTTGCGTACTTTGCAAAATTTATAAATATTACCCACAACTATAACATTATATCAAATTAACTCCATAATATTCAAAAATGATATTTATAGAAAATTCATCTTTATTTATAAAAGTTGGGGTCTTACAGTAACAAGCATTTCCGGGGTTAATGCCGAAATTACTTTCCTTGGGGCTATCACCAAGGTAGGAGGCTATTCTCATGTTTGGGGCTGAGACTGGATACCTCGGGGTTATCTCCGAGATTAATCGGTCTTCTCTGGTGTGTGTGTGTATGTTCCGGTATTCATCTGCATGCCTCAGGGTTCTCCAAGATTGGAACGATTACTCCCAGATTGCGATTTGGGGTTGATGCTGAACCTCCGGTAGTATCCGATATGGTTGTGGATTGTCTTTCAGGGTTCTCTCATAAAAGACAAATCTGCCTTCCTGTAATGTTAGTGTCAGTAGTATAGAAAATTTTGAGTGTCTACAGATGCCCCTCTTTATCATACTCATGCATGGCGATGCATGGGTAGGATAAAGAATCCTAGACACTTGAAATGTAATAAGACGAACATGGTACTATGGATAGCAACATGATGTAGATGTATGATGCATGCGTACGGGGTTATAGCCCAACACGCTGAGGATAATTGCTGGCTCCCTGTTGCTTCAACCGGAGATTGGCAATGATAACCAGATTTGATGTATAATCTGAATCTGTCAGGATGTTGATGTTGGAGTTATCATCAAATTCTTGGATAAGGACTGGATCCTACAGAGGTACCTCTTATGTGTAAGAGATCTGTGGGGATAAACCTTGATCTGTTTGAGGATGTGTATAACATATTCCATCATCCATTCTCCTTGATGACAATCTCCTGGTTTGTATCGTCAGGACATGTCAGGGTTCTGTTGGAGTTACTGCCAACAACAAATGCTGTCAGGGATGCCTGACCTTCGTTGACGTATATTTCACCGATATGTTAATCAACGGCTGAAAAATCTTGTGGGATATTCCGCTGTCGTGTAGATCAACGGAACATTGTGTTGTGACCTCCCCACCCCACCGGGGAATATGGGTAATCGGGTGGTAAGAACCCCGAATGGCTCCAGAGCTTTGATAGGTTTAACCCTCTATCGGCTAGACTGATGTCAAGGCTGCTTGACCTTCGTTGATGTGTATGTCAATGGCTTGAATATACGTGGTAATCCCCTGCCGTGAATTCACGTTGTAAACCCCTCGGAAGATCTACTGGGGACATATGCATTGATCGAACAACTGTGCATGCTCTGATGGGTTTACTTGCCATCGACTGAGATAATGTCAAGGCTGCTTGACCTTCGTTGATTTGTGTGTCAATGGATGAACACACGTTGTAACCCCCGCCGGGGATCTACGTTGTAACCCCCGTCGAGGACTCACGTTGTAACCCCCGTCGGGGACTCACGTTGTAACCCCCGTCAGGGACTCACGTTGTAACCCCCGTCGGGGATCTAGGTTGACAAGGATGATGATCCTGAGAAAGCGGCATTGGACCTGCGTACGGTATTGCCGAGCTTGACTGAGATCATTTGAAATCACTGGTATAGTGTACCCTGTGTGTGGGCGAATACCAATGCGTGATGTACCGATTCAAAGTCTCATCAGAGAAGACTAGGATTGTATGCAGTTTTGCTCAATCGCGTGGCATTTTTATTCTCGATTTGACCTTTTTAATTCGTAAGACCTCCTTTACAACTCGAACTGGACCGAGTCGGAGGGATGGGACCCACATGGGGGTGCCGCAGGTGTACCTACTGCAGCCGCAGATAGGCCTGCGGCCAGGCGTGGATCATATATCCATCAGCCAGCAGCATTCATAAGTCACTTTCAACTTGTTTCGCTTAGAGAAAATAGCGAGCCATCTTTAGATCTGCTGAGTTCGGGCTGCTTTCTGCAAATTCTGTCACCGTGCAAGTGTTCCACACTATCCTGGTAACGTATGCCTGTATTTTCTATAGTTTCTGTCCGTTAGATTGTGAGTTATCGCACGAAATGCATCTAAACACATAGTAGTGGTTATGTATGCACAAATGACTTGATAAAAAATATTCAACATAGTAAATGTTAGTATTAAACCATGCTAAACATAATGATGTGAAAAAATTTGACTTTTGAGACAGTCAAATTAACACCTTTTTTTTATTTTTTGTCCTATTTGAGGTCCAATGAGCGAAAGGTAGAAAGGCAAAGTACTCCTAGCATTGAGGTTGGCCTTATGTATGATGCTTTTGATTTTTAATGCATATATTGTGTATATGATTTTGGGGTAGGCGTGCTACTGAATGGCCACCTAAACATGCCTGAGTGCATGTGGATAGTCCTATTTTCAAAGGGGACTATGGCAAAAATTTTCAAACGGTAGGCATTGGGTAGTCATGCATTTTAACTCTATTGTTTGTTAAAGTAAATGGATGCATGCATATAATCATAAATGCATTAGAGAAAGCTCCAGGTAAGGAAATACCACACCCTTTCTGAGGTGATTTGGAGACTTGTTGTCCAGATATTATGGATCCGGATCAGCCGAGCAGTTCCTATAGGACCACTTCTGGTGTACGGCGGAGGGCTTCTGAAGTATCTCGTCCCTGTTCTGTCAGACAGTCTCGACGGTTGGTGGAGGCCGTGATACGTCATGTCCAGGCAGATATTCCGGACGTTGAGGACGCGGAGGTGGATATTGAGGACCCCGCTCCTGCTGCATATGTCCCTCATAGGGAGCTTCCGAGCATTCAGGTAGCGAACCCAGAGTTGCTAGGTGATTTGGGCAGACATCCATCGATGTACTTATATGCTAACGAGGTATGGCGTTAGATCTGGCTTTTCCTTCTTTCCTATTGATGAGGATTAAAGGGTTCTAACGTAGATTTGCATTTCATGCAGGTTCCAGGTTTTACACAGCCTCGAGGGAACTGGTTTAGCATTCACTCCATGTACCAGGCACTTCATCCTGATTATAGAGCAGTAGTGCATGAGTGGGGATTTGGGGCATTCTTCTCTATCCTTCCCCGTCGTTGTCCCTGGGGTTACCTCAGGGCATTGTCTGAGCAGTGGTTTGACCAGACTTAGTCACTCCACCTGCTGGATTGCGAGGTGATGATGACGCCGATAGATTGGTGATTTATCACCGGTGTGGAGTTTGGAGGGGAGCCAGTGCCTTGTATGGCAAATATTACCCCTACTGCCATCAGATCCTTGTTAGGAGTTCCGACGGCGGCGCTCAAAGGCAGGACCGTCCGTTCAGGTCCTTTGAGCGTGGATGCTGTGAGCGGGCTATTGAGTGAGCCCATGCCTGATGATGTCAGGATCAGGGATCGCATTCTGCGGTGGTTGTTCCTGATGATCATTCGAGGCTGCTTCATAGCAGATAACTCTTCCACGGTATCTTTTGCTTTGGTCAGCGCTACGCGTGACGTGGACCGTATTGGAGAGTACGATTGGGGCTCCTATACCTTTGCCTATTTCCTCCGGGGCATGCGTATGCGCTCACAGAGTTTGACTGAGGCTTGGCTAGGATTTTACCCGTTTCTGCTGGTGAGTATTTCTCTTGTCTTTTCCCATTTATAAGTTAAGAGTGTTTACTGATAGCAGATGTCTTGCCATTGTGTTGGCAGTTTTGGGCCTATGAGAGGCTTCCCTGTTTGCGTCCCATGAGTATGTTAGGTTTAGATACCTATCCACGAGGATGAAGATGGCATCATTCGATTCTGCCCGAGGTCCCTGTAGCGGAGGGATTCACTCATTGCCGTATGCAGCTGGAGTTGCTGTCGGCCGACACCATCACCTGGCTTCCCTATTCTGGGGAACACTTGACAGTGGGTTTTGAGGATGGATACCCGACTGGGGTCGAGTATTTGATTTCCACCAGGAGAGTTCCACTCTTCACAGATGGCGGTTGGGAGCTCTATCTAGGAGAGCGTGCTATCAGGAGCACCACAGGGGAGATTCGTATACCGATCTTACCTCCTGTCAGGCGTCACTGGCCTATATCGCAGTCACCCGCCATTGATATCCCGTTGTTGGGTGTTGACGAATTTGCATTATCAGAGGGTCCATGTACTCAGGAGATATTCCAGCGTTGGTGGCTTCCTCGTACCATTGGAGCCCAGTCTCGCGCCATACAGTTTGTGGGGGACATGGTTTCTGGATCGTTGATGATGACAGATTGGATAGCTTGTGTCCGAGATCCGACTCATGTGACCCAGATTGATAGCTTGACCCGTCAGTTGGACTAGGCACATATATTTATTCGGCACTTGGGCAGAGATCCAGTAGAGGCGGAGTCATTTGTTCCTTCCAGCTCAGGCGCTGGCCCCTCAGACGACCCATTTGGTTTTACCGGCGCAGATCCTCCTCTTTATAGGCCTGACATCCCTTTTGATAGAGATCCAGTAACTCAGGAGGAGTTACATCAGGTGGACAGGATTGATGATGTGGATATCGACACCATTATCTTCTTCTGATGTATTCTCGTTATATCTTTTGATAGGCCTCTGTTAGATATTGGGTGACTGTTCCCCATTCTCGCTATATCTTTTGATAGGCCTATGTTAGTAGTAGGGCGTTTGTGCCCCATTTCCCTGTATTTGTAGCTGTACAGAGCTGATGTATTAGATGATGATATACTTAGGAATGTATGCACAGTCTTTTCCATTCCCTATATCATATTGTCATCCATTATCTGTTATGCATATATCATGTTATGCATATGTATGTATATCCAGAGATAATCGGCATTGACCCCTGGATGGTCTTATGACACGGCCCTCACAGATGTCTTCTTCGACAGTTAGTCGTATAGATCATACCCCACCGTTAGTGGTGGCATCGGGTATGCGATCGTGGTATGATAGTATGTCACCACCAGACAGGGTGACCGTAGATATATTACTGTAGCATACCATGACTCTTTTGGCATTTCAGGTTCCTGCAAGATTCGTAGATGGGATGCTAGAGCATTGGCGACCTGATAGGCAGGTATTCCGCTTTGGCACCCATGAGTTGACTCCTGCACTGGAGGAGTATGCACGTTTGACGATGTTGCCTTTAGACAGACCTTGCGTGCATATGGCTCTGGGAGACATGAGTAGACGATTCATGACTCTCACAGGATTAAGGCGCAGAGTAGTGCAGGATGAGCTGACATCTGGCCATGTGATCTCTTAGCATTTTCTGTACGACAGATTTGGCTCAGAGGACAGTTACTCACGACATTTCGGGGATTTCACCGTACTGGAGGATCATTGCCGTCTAGCCAGAGTTGACGTAGTTATGTTATGTGTACAATCATATGTGTACATGCCGCGGTATATGGATGAGATAGATATAGGCGTTATCATGGCCGTGAGAGCTCTCAGGGAGGGTCATACCATTGTGCCTATGATCTTGGCAGAGACTCTACGGTCAGCATCCTATTGCAGTACTTATCCATCAGGAGTGTTTACTGGGAGCTCAGTCATTCCGTATATGTGGTTCATGTCACACTTGAGACCGATTGGTACCCTTAGACGGCATGGATATTGGTTTACCCACGATGTGGCCATGTCATACTCCTTTCAGCCATCGGAGTGTATAGATGCTCAGTCCTGGTCCGTATTTTTGGCAGACATCAGAGACCCATTTTGCATATTGCTGTGCTCGGGGCTTAGCTCACCATACAGCTTTATTACTCATGCTCCGGGCATGGATTTCCTCCCTCTGGTCAGCTTGAGGGGTGTGACTACTTATCACCCATTGGTCGTGATGTCGCAGTTCGACCAGTTTCAGGATTTTCATCCTTTCACAGGGGCGACAGGTCAGCGTTCAGCTGTCCGATACCTCTCAGCCGAGGACCGATCTCATGTATACGCTTGTTGGGACCATCGTGAGGTAGCTGCTTTTTCAGTGAGCAGTCCAGGTTATTCCGTAGAGTATTCTGCCTGGATGGAGACGGAGGTTTTATCGGCTGCAGCAGTATCTGCAGTACCGGATAGTGACACAGAGGGTGTGGATCCTGTGGAGGACATTGATACCCATTTCGAGGAGGAGCCCGTTGCTGGGTTGCCAGCATTTCTTTTGGATTCTCCTAATACCAGCACTGTTGCGATTCAGCACTCGGCACAGTACTTAGAGCAGAGTCTTCAGCCGATGACCTTTGAGAGAGATCAGGTTCGATCTATGATGTCGACTGTTCTGGATGTTAGGGAGGCCGCTCTGTTGGAGAGAGATGAGGCCTTAGCTCGCAGGGATGCCGCTATTGTTAAGCGGGATGAGGCCAGATTAGCCAGAGATGCAGTGATAGTTGAGCGGGATAGTGTCATATCTGCCCGGGATGTAGCCGTCACAGACAATACTGCAGCGAGGTCCCTTACCACTGACATAATCGCAGAGATGAGCGCATATATTGATGAGCATATGGACATCATGCAGACGGCATCTGATCTATTGGGTTGTGTGGATACTCTCATATAGGAGACCACAGCTTTACCTCCTTCTTCTGAGATGGATGCTATGTTGGGCTTGCTAGCTCGCGTGTATCCTGACTCATAGATTAGCTTGTACTTACCTGCACAGACTAGCTTAGCCATTTTGTCATGTACAATTTACATCATGTATATCAAACAGCATTATATATGACAGGGAAATATATTTTTGGATCACTTCCCTTTTAGATACACCTTGCTATTTATTTGATATTTTGCCTGCTGCTTCAGGGCTTGTGATCTTGATGTATTCTGAATTCCTCCTGGGTGGATGGACATTGAGTTGTGTCTGGATAGTTCAGAATGGATCATCGATCTGTGTATCCCTACCATCTTTTGGTGTCTTGGGACTGGTTTCTGTATGTAAATGTGGAGAGGAGTGTTACTTTCCTCTCAGAGATTGACCGCACCACAGATGGTCGCCAGTACTTCTATTTAGGAGAAGCCTAGTTAATTCCATCTCTTATGGATTGGCGTTACTCTTCAAGGTATGACCGCAGCTTAGATGGTCGCCGAATCTCCTATTTGGGAGGAGAGGTTGGGTAATTCCATCCCTTTGGTCTGAAGCCGAATGAAACGTAGTGGATTGATGTTTGATCCCAGTACCAACTGACAGGGGTTTGTGTTTTGGTAGGGGGTGAGACCGCACCATGAATGGCTGCCTACGTACTCCTATTGAAGAGGAGATCAGGTCTACGTAGTTCGAACCTGGTGTAAGAGGTTCAACGCTGTATGTGGCAGAAATGGTGTAGGAATATTTTTGTTATTTTTGTTTTATTGCGACCGGGCCATATGAAATGGTTGCCTACGTACTCCTATTGAAGAGGAGATCAGGTCGACGTAGTTCACCCCTCAGGGCGAGAAGAGAAAGCGTAATCCCATGTGCAGGTCAGAGTGCGGGGATGAGAAAGTTTAATCCTAAGTTGAGGATAAACTGTAGAGGAAAAGTTTGATCCCAGGTATGGGTAGCCAAACTGTAAATGTAAGAGGTTCGATCCACGGTGGGATGACCTAAGTTATATGAGCGCAAAGGAAAGCCAGGCTGCTGGCTTGAAAAGTATGTTTCCCTGAGGGGCAAAGTGCAGAAAAGTTGTATGTGGTAAAGGGTTAAAAAATTGGAATGACTGGTGATCTGATGTGTAAGACCCCGAATTTTATGAAATAAAAGTATTCATTTTTTCTTATAATTACAATTCAGTAAATGGTTAAATTGATAAAAAGTTAAAGTTATAGGTGAAATGTGAATTTTTTTTCAAAATACGCAAGTGGTTATAAAATATTCATTGTTGTCAGGGAATATTCGTTTAGTCGTGGAATATTCTTTCTGTTGGGGAATATTCGTACGACGGCGCAGCCATTTATGGGCCCCATAACAGAATAACTGTCGGATGAAGATAACGACAAAAATTGAGTTTTTATAAATAACGGCGTAGTTGTTACCGTTAACACTATTAGAATACCCAGTGGTTAAAATACAGTAATACGCGTGGTTGCACAGTAGCACACGGATTGCACAGTATTTTTGAATAATTGATTCTTACGAAGGAATGCAGTACTCAATAATTATTACAGTAGTTACTGTTCAATATTTTATTTTATTAATTCAATAATTGCTGCGTTGATATTTTATATTATTGTTGTTTCAATAATTATTGCTGCACAGTATTTCCCATTATCAGATCAATAATTCATATTATTTAAATAATATTATTAGATAGCATTATTGGCAATGTCTAGAAAGTTCTGTCTAAGGAGAGGTTTGGTCATCTAATTGCGCGCTAGTAAGGAGAAATTCTTATTGGAAAGCCCCCTCTTTCCTAGGAACGGCCTGGTTGTCATAAATGTGATTCTGTAATATAATTTGTAAATAATTAATTATTGATTCATATGATAAGAAAATATTTATTTTATGTGGATATAAATGAGGGATATATTTTTGTGGTTAAAAATGAAGGAGTTAATGTTGAGATTTTTATCAGTATTTTTGTCGGAATGGAGGTATTAAAAATTAGAATTTTTGAGATATTTTGCGGGGGTTTTAATTTTTAATCCGACCGTTGGATCGTGGTAATTTTTGGATATGTTATACATATATAAGTTGAGTATATGTCCACAAATTTTGAACCGTTAAAATTGAACGTATGATTTGTTATGAATTTTACGAGATGACTGGTTCAGAAATTGTTGAATTTTCGGAGTTAATCATTTTGGTGGAAAATTTTAGAATTGGTGGGCCCCACTCTTGGTTGGTGAAGAAATGTACTGAGATTTTTATTCAAATATGGTGAGTGGTAATAGTAGCAGGTAAAGCCATCAGGTTACAGGTTAAGTCTGCTTCGGCGTGCTAACATTTTCCTATAAATAGAGGGCTAAGTTAGAATTGAAAATCACACCAGAAACATAAGCTTTCTCTCTATCTCTCTCTATATTATGAAGCATATTTTGTGAGTATTTAGATACTTTGAGAGTTGCTATTCAGTGCAAGTTTCCTTCGGCTTTGCATTCCAATCAGAAATACTGCACTTTTGAGGTAAGGGATAGTAAGGGATTTTAAGGGTTATTATATTTTCCAGTTCGTAATTCTTCTGACCTTCAGAAAATTCTGGAAAAATTTGAAATGATATTTTGATGAGTTTTCTTGATTGTGTCCAAAAATGGTGATTTTTGGATGTATAGATTAAGAGTTATGAATTTTATGAGAAAAGATAATTTGAAAAGTAACCGCTTATAACTCCTTGTGGTTAACTCCAAAATTGATGAAATTTTTATTGAAAGTATATCTATATAATATCAGTATACTCTGTGAATTTCGAAATTTTTGGATAAAAGTACAATTTATGATAAATGTCTAAATATTCTACGGTTTTGGCCATATGAAAAATAGTAAATGAATTTTAAAAATTTCAAGAAAAATATATGTTCAATATAGGACTATATTCTGCAAAATTCCAGAAAAGAAATATTTTTGGGACTGATTTGGTATTTTTCATGAAAATGGTCTCGTTATGAGTAAATGAATTAAATATGTTATGTGAAGTAAGAAAATTAGAAAATATGATTTTATGGTTTGAGAATCATATATGAGGTATATGTAGATTTTTGATGAGGGTTTTGGTTATTGATGATGAAATCGTAAGAGTTGACATTTTATGATGATTAAATGCATTAATTAGTAAAGTGTAAACAATTTAAATAAATTGTTTATAAGCTTAAGAAATATTATTCTTTCAATATCATTATACCGAAATATTGGTATGTATATTATTGTAGAAATTTTACCTTTTTCATGTCGGGGTTACTATTCATGAGTTACTATTCATGAGTTACTATTCACGAATTACTATTCATGAGTTACTATTCACGAGTTACTATTCACAACAAAATTGGTTTCTTTTTTTCTAACCAAATTATAGTTGATTTATGAATATTACTCTGGAGATTAAAACTATGTATTGATTATATTGATTTTATTATCATATATAACATTTTTATAACCCTGATGTTGAATTTCTCTTTCACTTGAGTGTAAAGATGGGTAAATTATTGGTGTGATCGTGACTGAGGAATATCTTTGGCCTGTAGTGCAAAGATGAATTGTTAACTGGTATGATCATGACCATTGAATTTATAATTGAATATCTTTAGCTTAAGTGTAAAGATGAATTGATTAACATGGTTATAATTATTGTTTATATAAATTCTGAAATGATTATATATTTCTTTGAGATATTAATATATTTGGCCTGTAGTGCAAATATGAACTGTTGATGAATATCTTTGGCCTGTAGTGCAAAGATGAACTGTTGTTGAATATCTTTGGTATGTAGTGCAAAGATGGTCTGTTGATGAATATATTTGGCCTGTAGTGGAAAGATGAACTGTTGTTGAATATCTTTGGCCGTAGTGCAAAGATGAATTTATTAGTATGATTATGAACAAGAACTGTGATTTGGTATAACCATGATCTTTGATGTTTCAGGTAAAGACAGGTGAAGAAAATATTCTTCGTCCTGGGTGCGAAGAAAAATTTAGAATCGCAATTATGATTATGAGTTATTCATATGATTGTGGAAAGGAACTGTTGAGTGATATTACATGGATAAAACATTGTTGGTGAATTTTTAACATGGAGAAGATAATAGACTTTATGGTCTATTTGACTCCTCTAATGGATTGCTCGTTCCGCTTCAACTATGGTTGAAATTTTTATCATCTACCATATGTTCTAAATCTCTGATTTAATTCTGTTGAAGGCTATTGATAACTTATTTATCTTTAGTCATGATATTCTTTACTGGGCTAGTTGTGCTCACCCTTCTGTTTTATAATTCCTTTCAGGTAATAAGAGTGTATCTGGGTCGAGCGGGGGTAACAGGGGAATAGAACGGTGGTCATCATTTAGTAGTTATATTTGGTGAATCATCTAGGGTGAAGCAAACCCAACGTTGGAAGGGTGTTTTGCCACTATCATACAAGATGTCTAATGACATACAATCTCGTGTCATCATAAGACAGGATTGTGCTCATCCACTTGCTGAGTATATTTATGAGCACTACCTATATAATCTTGGTGTTTGTTTGAAGTATAATTCTCAATTAGAGACAGTGAAGATAATGATAAGTCAAGAGAAGACTCACCATTGGGAAGAATATGATAGTAATCTTCTCGTTTTTCTTTGGGGTATATTGGGTCAACCAAGGATAATTATGTGGCCATATGATATCTATCACAACCTAGAAGCATGGCCTCCCATGTACGAAGGTTTCCTTGAGCACTTCCCAAATATTCTAATTTCTAAAACAGTTTTTGACTATACCTTTATGTAAGGTATCATTGTGAGGTGCTGTCCACGATTGGGACATGAGTCACATTTGGTATATATTTGTGTCCAAACTCACAGCATATGTGTTGTTGTATTTTGCACGACAATTATTGTAATAAAGTTGTAGTTATTTTCTGTACCATGTATTTGGCGACTTAGAATAGGTTGGATGGAATGGACCTGTTTTGGGGTTGTCACATAATGGTTTGACACCAGGGTGTTTGCGAGTTACTTCAGACATAGTACCGTTTCACGGCGTCTGAGTTTATGAGTTGTGGAAATTCATCACCGTCCATTTCTTGCAATCTGAGAGCGCCTCCCGTCAATACTTCTTTGACAATAAACGGGCCTTCCCAGTTAGGAGCGAATTTTCCCTTAGATTGATCGTGGTTGTCCAGGATTTTCTTCAAAACCAAGTCATATTGTTTAAATTACCGTAGCCGGACTTTTTTGTTGTAGGATCGGGCGATCCTTTGCTGATATAACTGACCATCGAAGATAGTCGCGGTTCGCCTTTCGTCTATTATAGACAATTGGTGATACCTGTCTTGTACCCATTGATCTTCGTCCAGCTGAGCGTCTATCAACACTCTGAGAGATTCCATCTCAACTTCTATGGGGAGCACTGCTTCCATCCCATAGGTTAGTGCGTAGGGGGTTGCCCCAGTTGAAGTACGCATGGACGTTCTCTAGGCTAACAGAGTCAGAGGCAATACATCAGGCCAATCTTTGTGGTTGGCGGACATCTTTTGCATAATCTTCTTGATATTTTTGTTAGCCGCTTCAACAGCACCGTTCATCTTTAGACGATAGATGACTGAGTTGAGATGTTTGATATGGAATTTACTGCACAATTCCTCCATCATCTTGTTGTTGAGGTTTTTGGCATTGTCTGACACAATCACCTTTGGTTGTCCATATCTACAAACAACATTATTTCTGATGAAAGCAATGATGACTTCTTTAGTGACCCTGGGGAAGGAGGCTGCCTCTACCCACTTGGTGAAGTAGTCGATCATGGTGAATATAAACCGATGTCCATTATTGGCTTTAGGTTCAATGGGCCCGATAACGTCCATTCCCCACATTGAGAAAGGCCAAGGTGAACTCATATTGTGGAGTTCCCGTGGAGGGGCGTGTATAGCATTCCCATGAATCTGGCACTGATAGCATCTTTTGACGTGGTCATGGTAATCAGCTTTGAGAGATAGCCAATAATGTCCCATTCTGAGGATTTTCTTGACAAGGAGGGGGCCACTCATGTGGGGGCCACAAACTCCGACATGGATTTCATCCATGAGCCTTTGGGCTTGATCTTTGTCGAAACACCGGAGGAGGCCTAATCATGCATCTCTTTTGTAGAGCGCATCTCCACTCAGGTAGAATTTCATTGCAAATCGATTGATCCGCCTTTTCTCAGTCGGGCTCGCCTCAGCGGGTGTAGATCCATCTCCCGAGTTTGGTGCTCACGATCCACAACATTAATAACATGTAACTACCCATTTAATTATAAATAGAAATATACACTTCATCAACTGATATAATTAATACATTACCCCAGGTTCTCTAACCTTAACATTACAAACATACCCTTTAGTTATTCAAAAAGGGTTTTCAAACATAACATAATAATATTGTTCATCATATCTAATTTATCACTATTCCTTTGCCTTTATTCTTCTTCACAGCATCTTCAGCAACTTCGTCCTTAGCTGAAAAGTTTTATATATAGCAAGGGTGAGCAACAAGTTTGCACCGCAAGTTAAGTTATACAATAAATGTATAAGAATCAGTAACAAGTCTTCTCGCCTTCTATGCAACACAATAATTCGATAGTGAAAGAGTACCACGCTTTCAAAGTTTCTACGACCTTCTAATGAATAATTAAGAATAAATTCTATGCAATAACAAAGTGGAATGTTTTTTCAGATTTAAGCTGAGTGATCCATTGGATCTTGAACTTCTCTTCTCGGGTATATATTAAAGTTTTACTTTGATATACACTCAGGTGTATCAAATAACCATAAAGATTAAATCATACCCCTCTGCAAGTACTTAGAGCCGGCCAACTCCTTGTACCCTATATTATGCATAATATTTAAGTCGCGCGCAATGATCGATTTTACAATCAATAAAATGTTCCCTTTATATAAAAGGTTGTTCTTCTCAGTCTTAGAATCAAGATTTGATTTAACAACAAAATTCAATGATTTCAATATCTAATCATTTCTCTTCTCAAACCTATCAAGTTTTCTTTTTCGATCTAGCCGATACAACTGGCATTGATCTATCAATAATAATTAAAATCTTTTCTCTTCTCTTCTCGAACCTATCAAGTTCTAACAAATGTTCGTCTAGCCAGAATAATTAGCTAAGACATTTCTCAACATAATTCGAAAATAAACTGGAATTATCTGTACTGTCAATATTAGCTTCTACAGATATGAATTTCCAACAACAGTAATTCTACGAACATATATTTTCTGAATCAGTAATTCAATTTGAATTATTAAACATGCACTAGCTGCGAATAATCAACAATAAATTCTTGGACGTGGTCTAATTAACAATAATTAACCACCATAATAATTAAACAATATTAACTCAAGTTTGAGTTAGAAAACTTGCCTCTTCTACTGTTTACAGCTACACAATAAACTTATCTGCTTTCGAAAGACCTATAACCAATAATATCGGCCTCACAATTAGCACAATAATTCACAACACATATCATTGTAATTTACAGTCAAACTTCTCCTAGGTACATTACCATATAGCCACATCAGTGTTTATAACCTATATAAACACTTATCAAGTCTAACTATTTCGGTCTAGTTGGACTTTGGTCCATTCTCGGTGTTATGGTCACTCTATCTGACAATTAACACAGTTATTTCCAATTAAATACTGTTTCTAAGCTTCAATATTATTTTAGATAAGTCAATTATCGTTAATAATATTTTTCGGAAACTCTTAATAATTTATAAACAATTATTATAATTTATAATAATTTTTCAAACATCAAAATCATTTTTAAATAATTTAATTATCAAATAATCTTATCATCATTAATATTTAATAATATAAAAATATTAATGATATACTTGTCAAAATATTAAAGTTATTTTTAATAACTTAAAATATTTTTAAATCAACAATATTCTACTTAAATTATTTTTAAATTAATAAAAATTATTTTTAAACCATCACCATTAATATTAAAATATTAATGAAATTATCATCCAAATATTAAAAGTCATTAATTATAACTTAAAATATTTTTAAAATATTTTTCTTATTTTTAAATAATTTTTAAATCAATAAAACTATTTTTAATTAATTTATTTAATATAATAATTAAATAAATCTAATATCATTAATATTAATTTATTAATGACAATTCTCCAAAAATATTGAAAAATATATTTTATAATTCCAAATATTTTTTAAACACTTTATTCTTATTTAAAATTATTTTTAAATTAATAAAATCATTTTTAACTTATTTATTTAATTTATTAATTAAATAAATTTAATATTATTAATATTAATTTATTAATGAAAATTATCTAAAAATATTAAAAGTTATATTTTATAACTCAAAATATTTTTAAATACATTATTCTTATTTAAAATAATTTTTCATAATATTAAATCATTTTCCTCTAATTTATTTAATACACTAATTAAATAAATTAAATACCTTTAATATTTAAATAATTATAAATATTAAAGAAAAATATTCCAATTGGTCAAAAATTATTTTCCATAATTTAAAATAATTTTTAAAACCATTTTTAACAATTTTTATAATTAATTTTCTATTTTTAAGTATTTTTCGAAAAATCAAAAAATAAAATAAATACAAATCGTCGCTAAAGCCTATAGCGACACTTGTCTGTCGTCTTAGGTGTTCTTGGCTCAAGAACACTGACAATTTCAATTCTCAAGGTGGATCGTTTGACCATGCTTAATTCTCAGTATTATTCGTTTCTTGGCTAACTTATGGCTCAATCTTGTAATACACATGTAGCACAACAACTATTAATCATTAACAGAGTCATATCATAACAAGATAGCAAGATCTGACCCTTCAAAAGTACTGTCAGACAGCTCCTAGGCTTTCTGGGTAACCCAAAGACCCAGGCAGCTTTAGGGTACTACTTTGGGGCTCGATTATCTTCGTGGTCCACTCCCGATTTATGTGATCTCATGGTTTCCATATGTTCTACTTGTGTCAAGGAACATATAAGAAGCAACAGATCAGATAAACAACAACACAACAACTAGATTTAATCCGGTCAAATGTTGTCAGAAAACAAGTTCATCCCATTTCTGGGTTTTTTCCAGAATCGTAAAAACAGTGCGAGTGGTCTACTTTGACCACTTACTACGATCGATTTGTTGATTGTTTAAGAGTTATAAGGCCATGGATCTAGAGTACAAACAACAGGCTACAATCCAGATACAACACATAATCAAAACACTAACACGACTGACAGATCAAAGAGCTTAAAGATGTTGTCAGATGCTGAAATAAATTTCTGGGTTACCCAGATTGTACTCGGTCATGGTCGGTCAACCGACTTTGACCAATTATAACTTGAAATCTAAACATTCAACGACCCTGATTTCATTTCCAGATAAAAGACAACATATCAAACTATAGATCCAAACAATAAAACATCAAAAATTGACAACATAGACAGATCTAGGGCCACTGACATTTCTTGTCAAACCACTAACAATGCTCAAGAACAGTTTTTGAAAACTTGAATTTTTATCCACTTTGATGCTATGGATCCATGATGGATCAACATAGATCATCTAAAAACATTATATAACATAAGATTAAACACTTAAACACAAAATTTTTCTTAGCAACCTGGATCAAAATAGGTTTTAGGTTTATACCTTCTTGCTTCAAATCTTAGAACTTAGCTCTCCAATATGATATTATGGTTGCTAGGGACTGTTTATATAACTGATATACTTGATAAATTCGGAGGTGTTGAGAGAGAATGAGTTGGTGAGAGCTAGGTTGAAAAAGAAGTTAAGTTTAGTAACTTTCTCTCTCCCAAATCTATATATATGATGATATGTTGCTATGGCTGATACAATGGACTGATTTGCTGGATTTTTTTAGTCATGCAAAGTCAATGTGGTTGGTTACCAACTAAAGGTCTTGGCCATTTTTACAAGTTACCTCATAAAAATACAAAAAAGGCAATTTGGTTAATGTACATGAAATTTTAATGACATATAGGTAATTTTCCAAACCCTTAGGGTTTAACCCTAAGGTTCTAACCTTTAGGTTTTACACCCTTTAGTTTCCAAGATTTTCAATTTAGGGTTTTGAAAATAAGAAATTAAGATAATTAAAATATAATTAGTGTTTCCTAATTACATTAAATGTTACTAATCACATTAGTGTTTACTAATTAGGATTAGGGTTTCCTAATTAAGGTTTAGGATTCCCAAATTAAAAATTAGGGTTTCCCAACTTTTGTTTAGGGTTACTAACTATTCGTTAGGGTTTCTAAACCTAATATTAGGGTTTCTAATCCCTCATTAGGGTTTATTAATTTTAAACCTTATCCGATCAATCATTGATCAAAAATCTCTATACGGTACAAACACGTACTCATTAATATAATTATTTTAATTATATTTTCTATCGAATCCCTATCCAAAATTAGGGTTAGGGTTTTTAAAGTTGTTAAGCACAACTTGTGACGCCCCCAAAATAGGTATACATCACCTATTCTGAGTCGCCAAATATATGGTACAAAATTCAAATACAACTTAATTATACAACAGTCGTGTAAAATACGACTAAACATATGTTGTAAGTTTTAATACAAATATTATCAGATAGACAATATACAAATTCAATGGGGTCCTCATTATATTTATTATCACCCTATTACATAGAATAGTGAGGACTACTAATGCTACCATCTGGTCCATCACTCCGTTCCCCGACTCGTCCCAGCTATATTCTCATTTCCTGAAGAGAACAGTGAAAGAAAGGGTGGGCTCAACTAGTCCAGTAAGAAATATTATGACTAAGATAATGCAGAATAAATTATCATTAGCCTTAAATAGTGTTAAACTGATACAATATAACAAACATCAAGTTTAACTGCAGTGGAACAAGCAACCCATTAGAAGAGTCAAGTAGAGAATAAATTCTACTAGCTTCTATGATTTAAAAGGTTTTTCATGACTTTTATCGCTGGGACTCAGCTTAATAAATAATCCACATCATCGAATCACCCCTGCACTAAGGCCAGGGATATTCTTTAGTATCACGACCACAATTATCCATGCACTACGGGCCAAGAATATTTGTGTATTTATTAATGGTCATGATCATGCCAACCACTGTCCATCAATGCACTACGGGCCAATGAGGACTTTTACCACATCATTTGTAACATTACGGTCATGATTACACCGAATAATCCCTGGTCATAATCATACCAAGTCCATCTATGCACTACAGGCCACAGATGACTTTCAACAGAATATAAACATGAGGATGATGACAATGATATAAGAATTCAATAAAACAAGTTCAAGAATTAATTTATCCAGGAACCAACAACGTCCAAATTGTCAACATGATACTGCTTTGTAGAGTAAAATTCAAGAATGCTCAGAAGAATATTTTCATGAAAAGATACTGGATGAAGCGCAAATATCAAAGATATTCTACTAATTTCATGGAGTATAAAAGCCAAAACTTTAACCAACTGAGTATAATAAAGAATAGAATAACAAAAGAATTCACCAAGCATGCGATAGACCGCACAGACAGGTTATTCCAACAGAAAAATAAATAGTGGAACCAGGTCATGCGTAAATGCACCGATAGGATATTCTGACAGAATAATAAATAATGGAACCAGGTCCGGCGTAAACGCACAGACAGGATATTCCAACAGAATAATAAATAATGGAACCAGGTCCGGCGTAAAGCACAGACAGGATATTCCAACAGAATAATAAATAATGGAACCAGGTCCGGCGTAAAGCACAGATAGGATATTCCGACAGAATAATAAATAATGGAACCAGGTCTGGCGAAAAGCACAGACAGGATATTCCGACAGAATAATAAATAATGTAATAACAGAAGAATTTCACCAAGTATAGGGTAGCCCGCGTATACAGGTTATTCCAACAGAATAATAAAGAATGGAATAACAGAAGTTCTCTTCATGAATAAGAAAGAAAGAATACCCTTTACGAGTACAACAAATAATATCCCTTACCGTAAAAAAAACTTGATATCGGAGTAGTGAAGTAGCAGAATACTTTTCTTCTTTCTCTCTATAGTTTCTCTCTCTAGAGTTTCAGTGAATTCGTAAGAAAATAATGAAGGAATGAGCTTCTATTTATAGAAAAATGGACTGCATAGTAACTAACTCATGAACGGTCAAGATTGATTTACTTTAATCTGACGGTCCATATTTAAAAAAAATCTTTTAAATAAAATATAATATATTTTATTTATAATCTAATAAAACGAATAACTTTATAAAATATTTTACTATGCAAACACTATGCAGGCACTATACAAATACTATGCTTAAAAAAATATAATATATTCTAATTATTGTCTAATAAAATAGATAACTTTATAAAAGTATTCTGTTTTATATAAAAAAAATTTACTGTTAGCCTAATAAAACGAATAACTTACGAATAACTTTATAAAAGTATTATGTTTTATATAAAAAGCTTTTCTGTTTTATTACATTAATAATACCAATAAAACAAAACTGAGTGACTTATCACGTAAGCATCAATAATCAATACCGTGTGCTACTATTGAACCATACGTATTACTGTACTTTTACTACCGAGTAGTTCAACAGTATTAATGGTAAAACTTCTGTCGTTATTTTCATAAGGTATTTTTATAGTTTTCTCAATCCAACAATAATTTCGTTGTAGGGTCCACCAATGATTGTGTCGTCGTACGAATATTCTCTGTTAAAACGAATATTTCCTGACCAATCGAATATTATATAGCAACTTACGTACTTTGCAAAATTTATAAATATTACCCACAACTATAACATTATATCAATTTCACTCCATAATATTCAAAAATGATATTTATAGAAAATTCATCTTTATTTATAAAAGTTGGGGTCTTACTCAGTCAATACACAAATTGACTAATTCTCGAGACTCGTAACACAGATACACAGTACAATATTAACAATCAATGCCAATATTAAATAAAAAAAAAATATTCGTAAAATTTGGATTATTCGAAATCCCGAGTTATTACATTCACCCCTCCTTAAAAGGATTCTGTCCTCGGAATCACCGCTTTCTTAATCTCTATAATCTTTTAAAGTTGTATCATCAATTCATTATTATCGACACAATATTAATTTGTGTCTTCTATTCTAACTTGTGACTTGGATTCATAAAAAAAAACAATTCACAACAATATCTAACCAAGATTACTTGCGTAATTTAAATTCTAAACGAAATTGTTACCTGCTACCACCTCCTGGGCAGCCACCGCATCATGCACCGTCATGTTGAATGTACGGGCTATTGGTCTTCCTGGCTGTGTAGGTCCTTGAATTGCCAAGGATCCGCTACCGGGTCTCTTGTTGACACTTTCCTTTTTTGCATTCTTCTTCGGACAGTTTCGAACCAAATGATCTGTCAATCCACATGCATAACAACTCTGTATCATCTTCGGACTGGGGAAATTGGGTGACATGTGCCCCTCTTACCCACAGTTATAGCAGACTCCTTTCTTCTTCAGACAAACTCCTGGATGATTCTTTCCACAGTTCGCACAAGGCTCTCCTCCTTTCTTATTCCCTTCTATCTTACTACCCGATTGGGTATTCTTACTCCACTTCCTTTTGTTTGGGTTACTTACACCACTACTACCTCCGTCATTGGTCTTCTTCTTCTCCTCCTGATGGAATCGAGATACAGCTTCGCTCCCTCATTCAGCAATTAATGCTTTCTCCAGTAAAGCCGCGAACGTATTGATTTGTAATACCGCTACCTTATTGAATATCCCTGGCTTTAGTCCATTCTCAAATCTTCTTACTTTTTTGGCTTCTGTATACACCTGATGAGGTGCAAATCTTGCTAACTCGTTAAATTTGGCAGCATATTCAGAAACCGACATGTTCTCTTGCTTTAGTTCTAAGAACTTAACTTCCATCCGAGCTTGCATACTCGGTGAGAAGTAGTTCTCAAAGAACAACTCCTTAAATCTTGTCCAATTTCCCACCGTTGTACCAGCTCTCGCTTGATTCGTCTCCCACCAGTAATTGGCTTCTCCCTTCATCAGATATGTTGCAAAAGTTGTCTTCTGCTCTTTTGCCACTTGCGCAATAACGAATGCTTTTTCCATCTCTTTTACCCAGGTTTGGGCTTCAATCGGATCCGTGGTTCCTTTGAATTCAGGCGGTCCTACCGCTTTAAAGTCTTTAAAGTTTGCCAATCTGTCAGCTGGCTGATTCCTCGCTCTTCCTCTTGCAGCTGGAGCTCTATTTTCCATAGCTTGAGCTAGCATATCTACGAAATTCTGCATCGGGTCCGCTTGACCTCCTTCGTTATTCACTGACTGTTCTTCTCATTGATTTTGATTTTGTCGCCTAGGCGGCATGATCTGATTTAAATAAAAATCTTATTTTAATTCTCTTTCTCTATACAAATTCTTAACACAATAAGAATTCAACACATAATTCCCATAAACGAATATTTATTCAAATAGTTCATACCACATTTAGTACTTAACACATATTACTATCCCTTTCTAAATCATATCAGGATTAACAACATAACTTTACACAAAAAGTTGCAATTCTCCATTTTCACATAGTTATTCACAATTCATCAAACTTACCACACTTATGAGTTCAGGAACTTGCCACAATTATATGAGTGTATGAACTTATCCTAGTCAGACCTTTGGCGTCCATTCGCTGAGGGGTTCAAAACATTTCATATAATTATGAGTCATTAACTTACTATAAGTATGAGTTTTAAGAACACACAAATTAATCTTAATCTTATATTCATATAGAAGATAAAGATTTTATTCATATAAACATATTTATATTTACATATGCTCACACATCATTTTCGATATTACAACACTTAATATCATAGTCTTCTACCAAAAGATACTAACGCTAAAACTTAAGCTATCTACTATCCACTCCCTTCACCAGTCTTCTTCTTATTGGGACACTTGTTGAATCCGTGACCCGTTCTCCCACATGAAAAACACTTCCTCATATTCGGCTTAGGACAATGTAGGGAAATATGTCCTTCCTGCTTACAATTGAAGCAAACGTTCTTTAACATCATGCATTCTCCCACGTGAGTCTTGCCACACTTGCTACAGGCTTGCCTCTTCTTCGGGTTTGAATTTTCAGAATTGTCACTGTCTTTGTCCCTCTTTCTCTTGTTCTTACCCTTCTGCTTGGTTGTTCCCTCCGACGATCCACCACCTTCAATCTTCATTCTTTCCAGCTGTGCCTTCAGCTCGTTTCATTCTTCAGTCATTTCGCGTAACGCTCGCTTCGTCTTCTACAATACTTCTAAAAGAAACACCTTACTCCGGAGTTCTTGGACTTCTGCAGATTCTTGATCTTGTTCTCCAACTTTGATCTTATTCTTTTTCTCCACCTTAGCTTCTTCGGACTCTGCCTCCTCATCTCCACTTAGATACATCTCGGGATAATCGTCATGATCACTCCCCAGATTCACCATAGGTTCATCTTTCCCCACTTCTTCCACTGACTCGCTTTGCGCTGGCACCTCAGCTACTGGCACTGATGCAACACCCGCTGGCATCTTCATACTCATCTTATCTTCTCCCGACATCCTACAATTAGTTTAAACAACTTGATTAGTACATCATTAGTACAAATTTCTCACACTATGTATCCACATATCTCACTAATGATGCACTTCAACAATCCCTCACTTAGTACTCTAAATGAGTATTCTAGATTTCGCTTATGGTTATAATCCTAGGGTTTTCCCCACCCCACTTAAGTTTTATAACCTACAGATTTGATACCAACCTGTGACACCCCTAAATCCGGGTTACCTGACTCTCGAGCTTGGTGCTCACGATCCACAACATTAATAACATGTAACTACCCATTTAATTATAAATAGAAATATACACTTCATCAACTGATATAATTAATACATTACCCCAGGTTCTCTAACCTTAACATTACAAACATACCCTTTAGTTATTCAAAAAGGGTTTTCAAACATAACATAATAATATTGTTCATCATATCTAATTTATCACTATTCCTTTGCCTTTATTCTTCTTCACAGCATCTTCAGCAACTTCGTCCTTAGCTGAAAAGTTTTATATATAGCAAGGGTGAGCAACAAGTTTGCACCGCAAGTTAAGTTATACAATAAATGTATAAGAATCAGTAACAAGTCTTCTCGCCTTCTATGCAACACAATAATTCGATAGTGAAAGAGTACCACGCTTTCAAAGTTTCTACGACCTTCTAATGAATAATTAAGAATAAATTCTATGCAATAACAAAGTGGAATATTTTTTCAGATTTAAGCTGAGTGATCCATTGGATCTTGAACTTCTCTTCTCGGGTATATATTAAAGTTTTACTTTGATATATACTCAGGTGTATCAGATAACCATAAAGATTAAATCATACCCCTCTGCAAGTACTTAGAGACGGCCAACTCCTTGTACCCTATATTATGCATAATACTTAAGCCGCGTGCAATGATCGATTTTACGATTAATAAAATGTTCCCTTTATATAAAAGGTTGTTCTTCTCAGTCTCAGAATCAAGATTTGATTTAACAACGAAATTCAATGATTTTAATATCTAATCACTTCTCTTCTCAAACCTATCAAGTTTTCTTTTTTGATCTAGCCGATACAACTGGCATTGATCTATCAATAATAATTAAAATCTCTTCTCTTCTTCTCTTGAACCTATCAAGTTCTAACAAATGTTCGTCTAGCCAGAATAATTAGCTAAGACATTTCTCAACATAATTCGATAATAAACAGGAATTATGTGTAATGTCAATATTAGCTTCTACAGATATGAATATCCAACAACAGTAATTCTACGAATATATATTTTCTAAATCAGTAATTCAATTTGAATTATTAAACATGCACTAGCTGCGAATAATCAACAATAAATTCTTGGACGTGGTCTAATTAACAATAATTAACCACCATAATAATTAAACAATATAAACTCAAGGTTGAGTTAGGAAACTTGCTTCTTCCGCTGTTTACAGCTACACAAAAAACTTATCTGCTTTCGAAAGACATATAACCAATAATATCGGTCTCACAATTAGCACAATAATTCACAACGCGTATCACTGTAATTTATAGTCAAACTTCTCCTAGGCGCATTACCATATAGTCACATCAGTGTTTATAACCTATATAAACACTTATCAAGTCTAACTATTTCGGTCTAGTTGGACTTTGGTCCATTCTCGGTGTTCTGGTCACTCTATCCGACAATTAACACAGTTATTGCCAATTAAATACGGTTTCTAAACTTCAATATTATTTTAGATAAGTCAATTAACGTTAATAATATTTTTCGGAAGCTTTTAATAATTTATAAACAATTATTATCATTTATAATAATTTTTCAAACATCGAAATCATTTTTAAATGATTTAATTATCAAATAATCTTATCATCATTAATATTTAATAATATAAAAATATTAATGACATACTTGTCAAAATATTAAAGTTATTTTTAATAACTTAAAATATTTTTAAATCATCAATATTTAAATAATTTTTAAATTAATTACAGTTATTTTTAAACCATCACCATTAATATTTAAATATTAATGAAATTATCATCCAAATATTAAAAGTTATTAATTATAACTTAAAATATTTTTAAAATATTTTTCTTATTTTTAAATAATTTTTAAACCAATAAAACTATTTTTAATTCATTTGTTTAATATAATAATTAAATAAATCTAATATCATTAATATTAATTTATTAATGAGAATTCTCTAAAAATATTGAAAATTATATTTTATAATTCCAAATATTTTTTTAACACTTTATTCTTATTTAAAATAATTTTTAAATTAATAAAATCATTTTAACTTATTTATTTAATTTATTAATTAAATAAATTTAATATCATTAATATTAATTTATTAACGAAAATTCTCTAAAAATATTACAAGTTATATTTTATAACTCAAAATATTTTTAAATACATTATTCTTATTTAAAATGATTTTTCATAATATTAAATCATTTTTCTCTAATTTATTTAATACACTAATTAAATAAATTAAATACCTTTATTATTTAAATAATTATAAATATTAAAGAAAAATATTCTAATTGGTCAAAAATTATTTTTCATGATTTAAAATAATTTTTAAAATCATTTTTAATAATTTTTATAATTTATTTTATATTTTTAAGTATTTTTCAAAAAATTAAAAAATAAAATAAATAGAAACCGTCGCTAAAGCCTATAGTGACACTTGTCTGTCGTCTTAGGTGTTCTTGGCTCAAGAACACTGATAATTTCAGTTCTCAAGGTGGCTCGTTTGACCAGGCTTAATTATCAGTATTTTCGTTTCTTAGCTAACTTATGGCTCAATCTTGTAATACACATGTAGCACTACAACTATTAATCATTAACAGAGTCATATCGTAACAAGATAGCAAGATCTGACCCTTCAAAAGTACTGTCAGACAGCTCCTAGGCTTTCTGGGTAACCCAGAAACCCAGGCAGCTTCAGGGTACTACTTTGAGGCTCGATTATCTTTGTGGTCCACTCCCGATTTATGTGACCTCATGGTTTCCATATGTTCTACTTGTGTAAAGGAACATATAAGAAGCAACAGATCAGATAAACAACAACACAACAGCTAGATTTAATCCGGTCAAATGTTGTCAGAAAACAAGTTCATCCCATTTCTGGGTTTTTTCCAGAATCGTAAAAACAGTGCGAGTGGTCTACTTTGACAACTTGCTACGATCGATCTGTTGATTGTTTAAGAGTTATAAGGTCATGGATCTAGAGTACAAACAATAGGCTACAATCCAGATACAACATATAATCAAAACACTAACACGACTGACAGATCAAAGAGCTTAAAGATGTTGTCAAACGCTGAAATAAATTTCTAGGTTACCCAGATTGTACTCGGTCATGATCGGTCAACCGACTTTGACCGATTATAACTTGAAATCTAAACATTCAACGACCCTGATTTCATTTCCAGATAAAAGACAACATATCAAACTATAGATCCAAACAATAAAACATCAAAAATCGACAACATAGACAGATCTAGGGCCACTGACATTTCTTGTCAAACCACTAACAATGCTCAAGAACAGTTTTTGAAAACTTGAATTTTTATCCACTTTGATGCTATGGATCCATGATGGATCAACATAGATCATCTAAAAACATCATATAACATAAG
Source organism: Panax notoginseng (assembly GCA_016801055.1). Taxonomy (NCBI): domain Eukaryota; kingdom Viridiplantae; phylum Streptophyta; class Magnoliopsida; order Apiales; family Araliaceae; genus Panax; species Panax notoginseng. The sequence continues at coordinate 39,133,068 of CM029019.1, forward strand.
ATTAAACACTTAAACACAAAATTTTTCTTAGCAACCTGGATCAAAATAGGTTTTAGGTTTATACCTTCTTGCTTCAAATCTTAGAACTTAGCTCTCCAATATGATATTATGGTTGCTAGGGACTGTTTATATGACTGATATACTTGATAAATTCAGAGGTGTTGAGAGAGAATGAGTTGGTGAGAGCTAGGTTGAAAAATAAGTTAAGTTTAGTAACTTTCTCTCTCCCAAATCTATATATGTGATGATATGTTGCTATGTCTGATACAATGGACTGATTTGCTGGATTTTTTTAGTCATGCAAAGTCAATGTGGTTGGTTACCAACTAAAGGTCTTGGCCATTTTTACAAGATACCTCATAAAAATCTAAAAAGGGCAATTTGGTCAATGTACATGAAATTTTAATGACATATAGGTAATTTTCCAAACCCTTAGGGTTTAACCCTAAGGTTCTAACCTTTAGGTTTTACACCCTTTAGTTTCCAAGATTTTCAATTTAGGGTTTTGAAAATAAGAAATTAAGATAATTAAAATATAATTAGTGTTTCCTAATTACATTAAATGTTATTAATCACATTAGGGTTTACTAATTAGGATTAGGGTTTCCTAATTAGGATTTAGGATTCCCGAATTAAAAATTAGGGTTTTCCAGCTTTCATTTAGGGTTACTAACTGTACGTTCGGGTTTCTAAACCTGAGATTAGGGTTTCTAATCCCTCATTAGGGTTTATTAATTTTTAACCTTATCCGATCAATCATTGATCAAAAATCTCTATACCGTACAAACACGTACTCATTAATATAATTATTTTAATTATATTTTCTATCGAATCCCTATCCAGAATTAGGGTTAGGGTTTCTAAAGCTGTTAAGCACAACTCTACTCTAATTTCTAAGTCAATACACAAATTGACTAATTCTCGAGAGTCGTAACTCAGATACACAGTATAATATTAACAATCAATGCCAATATTAAATAATAATACAAAAAAATTATTCGTAAAATTTGGATTATTCGAAATCCCGGGTTATTACAATCCCGAACAAGGGAAAACTTTTATTCGCCCAAGGCGGACAGAGTGAACGATAATATCGTTCTTGCATGTAGTATTGATCAATACAGGGCCCATGGGATGTACACCCTCGTGTCCGTAAGTTATGACGGTTTACAGATGAAGTTTTGTTTAACCTTTTCGAAAATAGAAAATAATGTTCATAGAATGTCACCTTAACCCTATTTATAGTCAATACGTAGTTTCAAAAATGTGATATAAAGTTTTTATGTTATTATTATCAGTTTAGTTTACTTCACAACTATTGAATCGTTATAGAAGTGATGTATAAAGAAAAAAAATTTAATTCTTTCAACTAATTATATTTATAATTGTTATTACTTGTTGGGCACCCAAATGCTCATTCTTGTTTTAAATTTAAATTTTTTCAGCTAGGCATGATCAACCCGAAGGTTCAGACAAGAACAGGTGAAAAGGAAAGCAAACAGAATATATTTAATGGTATCTTTTAAAACAGTTAAACTGTATTAAGATAATGATATGTATTATATATCATGTAAAGAATTATAGTAAAGGTTGCGTACTTGGGATTAGACTCTGATATATGTAAATTAAGTTTGATTTTTATATTATTGTTATTATTATTAGTATTATTCCACTCATAGAAATGACATCGTAAAGCACCGAGTTCGGGTTTCAAATACCTGAATTTGGGGGCGTTACAACAGCCTTTGGAGTCACCATTTCTGCTGGACTTGGTTTTGTTACAGGACAATCTCTAGCTATATGACCTTTCTTTCCACAGTTATAACACGCCTTAGATTGTTGTGGGCAGTTTGGGTTGATGTGTCCCTCCTTCCCACATTTATAACATACGACCGGTGGTCGTTCTCCTCCCCTAGGAACAGTTGATGATGGTGCTGACGTCTTTCACGTTATCATTGTTGTACCTTCTCTTTTTGAAATCTCCCCCCAACTCACTTCTTCTACTATCATGGCCACGATTACCACCAGAGTGGTTACCACTTTTGTCCGGATATTTTCCTCCCCACTGGTTGTCATTTCTCCGATGACTGCTGCCACCGGTATGACCCTAGTTGTGGTTCCTCGGTTGAACATACTCATTATCTCGCTCTAATAATTGATCCATGTTCACAACATCTGAATATAGAGAAAATTTGTGAGAGATAAGATATTGACGAATTTCTGGTTTCAAACCTCTTAGAAACATCCACTGCATACGTTTTTCATTCTCTACCAAATGAGGTACAAGCCTGGATAACTCCGCGAACTTAGCCTCATACTGGGACATAGTCATGTTATTTTGTTCCAGTCTAATAAACTCCACCTTCTTCATATGACGAATACTTTCAAGAAAATACTTGTCATTGAACAGTTTCTAAAATGTTTTTCAAGACATATTGAGTGCGGCTGGCTAGGTACGCTTCACATATTCCCACCAGTAATCTGCCTCACCACGAAACCTAAAGGTAGCGAATGGAACCTTCTGTTCCTCCGTGCATCCCAAGACATCAAATATCTTTGTAATTTACTTAACCCACGTTTCCACCTTGATCGGATTCGGCTTTTCCAAAAACTCTAGTGGTTCCAACTCTTTGAACTGCTTGGATGTGACAAGCCGCGCATTGCTATTATTTCTACCCGTATTTTGTACACGAGTCTCCCTCGTCTGATTTTGCATGAACTGTAAAAAGCTTCTAAATATCACATCATTCATCATTTGATCGATGGTGTTGTTTACAGGAGGAACATTGGCATCCTGTTGCACGTTCTCCTGGTTGGTGATTAAAGGTGTCTCCACGGTCTCATTCACTCCATTGTTAACATTTTCAGCTGCCATTCTCAAATATTGCCATAAAACAAGGGTTAATTAAAGAAATTAACATACCACATATTATCCCTATATTCTGACCGACCAATTAAATACCAAACAAGCTTAGGTAGGACACACTAGCGAAGGATTTACACGTCACTCTCTTCCTAGTTCTAACCCCAGATCTCCATCAGAGATCATATCCCTAAGCTCTGATACCAACTGTGATGCCCCCAAAATAGGTCCACACAACCCATTCTTAGTCGCCAAATATATGGTACAGAAAATAACTACAACTTCATTATTACAATTATCGTGCAAAATACGACAACACATAAGCTGCGAGTTTAAATACAAATATTGTCTTCTAGACAATACCTAAACTCAAATAAGTCTTCATTATAATTATTTATACACTATTTTATAAAATAGTCAGGACTGCTAAAATAACTGACTTGAAACATCGCTCTACACCCCGACTAGTTCCTGCTATATTCTCGCCTCCTAAGAAGAAAAATAGAACAAAAAGAAAAAGGGTGGCCTCAAATAGCCTAGTAAATAATATAATGACTAAGATAATGTAGAACAAATTATCGTTAGCCTTAAATAAATCAGATAAAATATAATGGACAATAAGTTTTAGATCAATATTCGCAGTGAAAATAACAATTTATTAGAAGATTTAAGTAGAGAATGAAATCTACTATCTTCTATGATTTAAAAGTCCATCATCAATATTTTATCCCTGTAACATCAATCAATATATATCTTGAATCAAATATTTATCTTTGCACTATGAGTCAAAGATATTCATTTGTATCACCAGTTGGTCATGTTCATCTCAACACCTGTCCATCTTTGCAGTACGTGCCAAAGATATTCATCAGTTAATCATTCATCTTTGCACTACAGGCCAAAGATATTCAGTTATATCATCATTTAGGACTGAGGATGATAAAAATATTTGAAAGAAACGAATTCCGTGAGATTAAAGGACAAAGATTAGGGATTCGTACTTTGGTTTATCCAAGTTCAAAAATACTCCATAATAATCAATTGTGGAGCAAAATTCAAGAATGAAGATTAAAACATGGATACAATCAAAGATAGTAACCATAATAGATAACTTGGACAAAAAAAAAATTTAATTTTTTTGTGAATAGTGTCGTATACGTGAATAGTGTCGTATACGTGAATAGTAACTCCGACACAAAAGGTAACAATTTTATAAGAAAAACCATACTTTGTGAATAGTGCTCATGAATAGTACCATATTCGTGAATAGTATCGTATACGTGAATAGTGTCGTATACATGAATAGTGTTATATACGTGAATAGTGTCATATACGTGAATAGTAACCTCAACATGAAAAGATAAAAATTTCATAATAAATTCATACCAATATTTCGACATAATGATATTGAACGAAATAACATCATTTACGAAAAAAATAACATCCCTTACCTCAAAAGAATAGTACTTCTGGCTAAAATATCGAATATAATATTGAAGGAAACTTGCACTGAATAAAAACACTCAAGATATCTAAATACTCAGAAAAATATGCTCGATATTATAGATAAAGAAAACTTCAGATTCTGGTGTGATTTTCAATTCTAACCTAAGCACCTTATTTATAAGAAAATGCTTAGAACGCCAAAGCAGACTAACCTGCTACCGGTGGCTTTTACCCATTGCTATTCACGCACACCACACTTGAAATTCAGTAATTTTTTCCACAACAACCAAAAGTGGGGTCCACCCATATTTTTAATAAAAATATTTATTTCTGAAACTTCAATAATTCATAATAAATATCCCTTTTATTAGAAAAATATGAACCTTATGTCCATTGCATATAAAATTTAATTCTCTACAACTTTGTAGAAGAAAATTTTTCCAAATTTCAAACAGAAAATGACCAAAAATCACATACGGATGATTTTTCATACCTCCATTCTAACAAAATACTGATAAAACACCTCAGCATTAATTCCTTCATTTATATCCACATAAAATAAATATTTTCTTATTATATAAATCAATAATTAATTATTCACAAATAATATTACAGCATCATAATAATGACAACCAGGTCGTTCTCAGGAAAGAGGGTGCTTTCCGATAAGGATTTCTCTTTACTAGCACGCAATTAGGTGACCAAACCCCTTTCCTAGACAGAACTTCCTTAGACATTGTCAATAACACTATCTAATAATATTATTCAAATAATATGAATTATTAATCTGATAATGGGAAATACTGTGCAGTGAAAATTATTAAAACAACAATAATATAAAATATCAATGTAGCAATTATTGAATCAATAAAATAAAATATTGAACAGTAATTACTGTAACAATTATTGAGTAGTGCATTCTTACGTAAGAATCAATAATCCACAAATATTGTGCAATACCGTGTGCTACTGTGCAACGACGTGTATTACTGTACTTTAACCACCAGGTATTCCAACAGTGTTAACGGTAACAACTACGACGTTATTTATAAAAACTCATTCTTGTCGTTTTCTTTATCCGATAGTTTTCCGTTATGGGGCCCACAAATGGATGCACCGTCGTACGAATATTCCCCGACAACAAGAATATTTCACGACCAAACGAATATTTCCCGACAATAATGAATATTTTATAACCACTTGCTTAGTTAAAATATTTGTGCATTTTATCCATAACTAACCACATTAATCAAATCCACCCCTTACTATTTCAAAATAATGAATAGAGGAAAATCAATTTTATTTATAAAATGGTGGGGTCTTACAACTTGTGCTTGTAGAGTGTGTGACCTTACTGGCATCCCATGTTGTCATGATGTCTCAGCAATTCAGTCTATTTATCAAAATCCAATAGACTATGAAGCCCACTGGTATACTAAAGATACTTACCTCAAGACTTATAGTCATACTCTTGAGGTGTTAAATGGTGAAGATTTCTGGGAATTCACAGAGTGTGACATAATGGGACCTCCACCTATACCAAAGAAATTGAGAGGCGGAACACAGAGGCTGAGAAGGAGAGAGGGCTGGGAAGACAGAGGAAATAATGGTCAAGTGAATAGGGTGAGTAGAGTAAGAAGGAAAATGCATTGTAGCATTTGTAGAAAGCCTGATCATAGAAGGAACCAATGCCCAGTTAAAGAGACCAATGCAGAGCCCACAAGAGAGAAATTTGAAGAGTCAACTAAACGTCTTAATCAAGAGTCCACTGCACATCCTACTACACTGCCTGGTGTAGTAATTAGATAAGGACACCAATTCAACAAAGCAGAGGTTTCAATACCTAATGTAAGTGTCCATTTAGTATGTATATCATTTTTATTGAAAAGTATAAAGACTAACTATTAAATATATTACAGTACACAAGTAAAGGTAAAAAAAAGGTGGGAAGCTCTAATGAAAAAGGGAAAGATAGACCCACTTCAGCATTTATGTTTGTAAGTAAATTCATACCTATATTGGTCTACTTTCTATGCTATCATTTAATTGATAAATTAATTTGAGAGATTTTATCTTTTGTAGATGCTAATTTCACGTGTGATGAATACTACTGATTTTCCAACCAATAATACCCTCCAGTTAGTACCCCACCAAATGAGTCACACCTTAGTGGAATGGGCTTCCAAACACCAAGTTTAAGCTTAGTTTCTTCCTCAAGTCAAACCAGAGGAGGGGGAAAAAGGAAGATCAATGTTGGCAACCAATATTCCACACGAAGGCCATACAAAATTCTAAGGAAGAAGGGTGGAGCAAAGTTAGATAAAAATTAGGATTCTTATCTTTTAGGACTGAACTTTTGGGAGATGGTATTTTGTATGCAAGTATGGCACTGAATGACATATTTTGTATGTAATTATGCTACTGAATTGTAGTATTTTGTATGTAATTATGCTACTGAATGATGGTCCAGTATAGGCTTAAGGTATATTTTGAAGTGGATGATTAGAAGAATATATATAATGTTTGAACTGGATGATTTTTAATATGGAATATATTTTTTGGAAGATTGAATTATGGTTTTGTGTTTTACTATATATTCTTACAGTTGGTGAATACATTTTGGTTATGTAATGCTATATAATGCATTTTGGTTCTATCATTTTGGTGAATGCATTTTGGTTGTTATGGTTCATGATAGGGTACTTATAAACATGTTATTTTGGTTAAAGCATCTTGTTTGTTAGGTGCATAAGTTGGTCTCATATTCATTATGAGTTTGTTGCATTCAATTCTTACTGCTACATTAAACCTAAAGTCATAATAAACCAAACCAAACATTAATTTAATGTTATGCTTCAGTTTTACCAAATAAGCATTCAATTCAAAACTAAACATGCATTCACATTTTAAGGCAAATCAACATTCAATACATATTTGCCAACCATCAAAACCAACATTAAGCATTCAATACATACTTGTCAAAATAACCTTCAATACATAATTTAAAACCTTTACTACATTCAAATATACAAATCTACACATTTGGTTGTAATACAATGAAAAACAAAATCCAAGAAACTACTAAACCAATCCATAATTTCTTCTCCATCGAACTATGCTTGTTAATTTTCTTCCTCAACTGTTGCCCATGTCTTTGCAGCACCAAAAACTTGTCTTCTTTGTTGTTTATCTCACCTAAAGTCATCAATGTGTTCCTAGTTTCCATATTCTTTATTACTTCCATCAAACTCTCAATTTTTTTCATTGTTTCTTTCTATTTTTCCCTTTAGCTGCAGTATTACTTCCCTAGATCTCTCTGTAAATGGAGGATCACACCATTTAAAGAACCTACAACACAACATGTTATCCTGCAACCAGTTACACACAAATCCAACCATTAAACCCATATAACAGATAAGAGTTTAATTACAATAGATATGATTTTACAACATAAATATCTTATATGTCATACCATTTTCATGCTCTGTTGGTCAACAAAATTAATTAGGGGTAATTAGGTCAGCAAAAGCACAAAATTTTCCATTTCACTTTATGTATCAATAACTTTTTCTATAAGAAGTTGAAGTTGTTGAATCTTGAGCTCCCATAGCTAGCACTAGTATATACAGGGGGTGGTCTAAGTGTGTAAATGTAGAAAGATAGCCAGGCCCTCCTCTCTTTGAAATCAAAAGTTGTGTGAAACCCCAGATTTTATGAATAAAGATTTAATTTTTTTGAAATATTTTTTTAAATATTATGGTGTAAATTTGAGATAATGTTATAGTTGTGGGTAGTATTTATAAATTTTGCAAAGTATGCAAGTTGTTGTATTATATTCGATTGGTCGGGGAATATTATTTTTGTCAGGGAATATTCGTACGACGGAACAATTATTGGTGGACCCCACAACGGAATTATTGTCGGATTGAGAAAACGATAAAAATATTTTATGAAAATAACGGCGGAAGTTTTACAATTAATACTGTTGAACTACTCGGTAGTAAAAGTACAGTAATACGTGTGGTTGCATAGTAGCACACGGTATTGATTATTGAGGCTTACGTGATAAGTCACTCAGTTTTGTTTTATTAGTATTATTAACGTAATAAAACAGAAAAACTTTTTATATAAAACAGAATACTTTTATAAAGTTATTCGTTTTATTAGATTATAAATAAAATATATTATATTTTATTTAAAAGATTTTACTTTAAATATGGACCGTCAGATTAAAATAAATCAATCTAGACCGTTCATGAGTTAGTTACTATGCAGTCCATTTTTCTATAAATAGAAGCTCATTCCTTCATTATTTTCTTATGAATTCACTGAAACTCTAGAGAGAGAAACTATAGAGAGAAAGAAGAAAAGTATTCTGCTACTTCACTACTCCGATATCAAGTTTCTTTTACGGTAAGGGATATTATTTGTTGTACTCGTAAGGGGTATTATTTTTTTTGTATTCATGAAGAGAACTTCTGTTATTCCATTCTTTATTATTCTGTTGGAATAACCTGTATACGCGGGCTACCCTATACTTGGTGAAATTCTTCTGTTATTACATTATTTATTATTCTGTCAGAATATCCTGTCTGTGCTTTACGCCGGACCTGGTTCCATTATTTATTATTCTGTCAAAATTTCTTGTCTGTGCTTTACGCCGGACCTGGTTCCATTATTTATTATTCTGTCAGAATATCATGTCTGTGCGTTTACGTCGGACCTGGTTCCATTATTTATTATTCTGTCAGAATATCCTGTAGGTGCATTTACGCATGACCTGGTTCTACTAGTTATTTTTCTGTTGGAATAACTTGTCTGTGCGGTCTATCGCATGCGTGGTGATTTTTTTTGTTATTCCATTCTTTATTATACTCAGTTGGTTAAAACTTTGACTTCTATACTCCATAAAATTAGTGAAATATCCTTGATATTTGCGTTTCATCCAGTATCTTTTCATGGAAATATTCTTCAGAGCATTCTTAAATTTTACTCTACAAAGCAGTATCATGTTGACAATTTGGACGTTATCAATTTCTAGATAAATTAATTCTTGAACTTATTTTATTGAATTCTTATATCATTGTCATCATCCTCATGTTTATATTTTGTTGAAAGTCATCTATAGCCTGTAGTGCATAAATGGACTTGATATGATTATGACCAGGGATTATTCGGTGTAATCATGACCGTAATGTTACAAATGATGTGGAAAAGTCCTCATTGGCCTGTAGTGCATTGATGGACAGTTTTTGGTATGATTATGGCTATGGATTCTCTTTGGCCGTAGTGCAAAGATGAATTGTTTTATGGCATGATCATGACCATTGATGAATACACGAATATCCTTGGCTCGTAGTGCATGGATAATTTATGGTCGTGATACTTAAGAATATCCTTGGCCGTACTGCAGGGGTGATTCGATGATGTGGATTATTTATTAAGCCGAGTCTCAGCGATAAAAGTGATGAAAAACCTTTTAAAACATAAAAGATAGTAGATTTTATTCTCTACTTGACTCTTTTAATGGATTGCTTGTTCCGCTGCAGTTAAACTTGATGTCTATTGTATTTTATCAGTTTAACATTGTTGGAGACTAATGATAATTTATTCTGCATTATCTTGGTCATAATATTTTTTGCTTGGCTAGTTGAGCTCACCCTTTCTTTCACTGTTCTCTTCAGGAAATGAGAACGTAATCGGAACTAGTCAAGAGACGGAGTGATGGTCTGAGATGATAGTATTAGTAGTCCTCACTATTCTATGTAATAGTGTGATAATAAATGTAATGAGGACTCCTTTTGAGTATGGATACTCTCTAGAAGATAATATTTGTATTCAAACTCACAGTTTATATTTTGTCGTATTGTATACGACTGTTGTATTATTAAGTTGTATTTGTATTCTATACCATGTATCTAGCGACTCAAGATGGGTGATGTATACCTATTTTGGGGGCGTCACAGTTGGTATCAAAGCTTAGGGATATGATCCCTAGCTGAGATGTGAGATAAGAACTAGGAGGGGAGAGACGGGAAATTCTTTCGCTAGTATGACCTACCTAAGTTTATTTGGTATTTAATTGGTCGGTCAGAGTATATTGATAATATGTGATATGTCAATTAACCCTTATTTTGTGGTAGTATTTGAAAATGGCATCTGAAAATATTGAGATAAGCAATGGAGCACAGGAGACCGTTGAGTCTCTACATATCAATAATCAGGACAATATGCAACAGGATGGCGATAATCCTCCTGTAAACAACAACACTGATCAATTGACGAATGACGGTACGTTTAGGAGTTTTTTAGAATTCATGCAACATCAGGCGAAGGTGGCTCCTATTCATAATGCAGGTAAAAATAATGGCAACCCACGGTTGGTCACCGCTAAGCAGTTCAAGGAGCTGGGACCACCGGAGTTTTTGGGAAAGCCAGAATCACTTAAGGCGGAGACGTGGTTAAAGCAGATCACCAAGATATTTGATTTCTTGGGATGCTCAGAGGAGCAAAAGGTTCCCTTTGCCACCTTTATGTTGCGTGAAGAGGCAGATTACTGGTGGAAATCAATAAAACGTACCCAACCTGATGCACTCAAGATGTCTTGGGAGAAGTTCCAAGAGCTGTTCAATGACAAGTACTTTCCTGAAAGCATTCGTCACATGAAGGAGGTAGAATTTATCAAGTTGGAGCAAAACAACATGACCGTGTCGCAGTACGAAGCCAAGTTTGCCCAGTTATCCCGATTTGCGTCCCATTTGGTTGATAATGAGGAGAGAATGACGCGAATGTTTTTAAGAGGTTTGAAACCTAAGATACGTCAATATCTTATCTCTCATAAACTGTGTTTGTATTCAGATGTTGTTAATAGGGCTCAGTTATTGGAGCACGATAACGAGTCAACCCAACCAAAAGAGAGAAGCCGACAAAATGATAATACCAGTGATAACAGTCATCAAAGAGGTGACAATAAGCATGGAGGGAATCAACATTCCAGAAATGGTAACTACTTTGGTGGTAATCATGGCCAAAATAATAAGAATGGACATTTCAAGAAGAGAAGGTTCAACAATGACATGAAGACGTCGGCACCAGCACCAGTTTCAAAGGAAGAAGAACGACCATCGGTCGTATGTTTTAAATGCGGACATGATGGACACATCCATCCAAACTGTACGCAGCAATCCAAAGAGTGTTTTAATTACGGAAGAGAAGGTCACCTAGCTCAATTTTGTCGTATGGTGAAGTCAAGTCCAGCTGAGATAGTGATGCCAAAGGATGTCCTAGACAAGCCAAAGCCGGTAGTTTAAGAGAGAGCGTTTTTTTTTCGTGCAAGAAACCTGAATAAAATTATCATGGGTATGTTAGTCATAACTCTTGTGAAGTCTATACCGTGTTAGATATCGGTTCTACTCACTCTTTTATTTCACCTAGTTGTGTTCAATGTTTCAACTTAACTCCGGAGAAGTTAGACTTTGATTTATCTGTTAAAATTCCGTTGGGAGAAACCTTCGTTACCTCCACTATTTATAAATCTTATTTGATTCAAATCAACACTTTCACGTTACCTATCGATCGTATCTCTTTGAAAATACTTGCCTTTGATGTGATTTTAGGAATCGATTGGTTAACTACTCATCATGTTTTTTTTTGTAAGGTTGTTAGCTTTCATACTCCTGACCAACCAGTTATGCGAATTCAAAGTAACCAAACCACTAAAGTCAATAATTGTCATATCAAGCCATAAGTGAAGAGCCCTGAGCCTTTATCTGGTGACTTCCTTGTATGGAATGCACCGAAGCCAGACTTTCTGTAGGCGACGTCGTGAATGACAATGGCAAGTTGATAGGTATCAATGTGACGTGCTATCCAAGTCTTGGATGAGAGTAACAGTTTTGAACGATATTTCTATTGTTAATAAATTTCCAGACGTATTCTTGAAGACTTCTTAGCCTACCCCAGAGCGTGAAATTGAATTTTGTATTGACCCCAATACAAAACCCATTTCTTAAACCCTCAAATATTTCTTCAACTAAAACGAACGTATTATGCGCCAAAGACGTTGGCTCGAGCTGTTGAAGATTACGATCGTACCATTCAATTTCATCGTGAAAGTGCGAACGTGGTAGCTGACGCGTTGATTAGAAGATCGTATGTGAGTTAGATGTTGTTAACAGAAAGACCCATTTCGTATAACTTGCAAATTATGAAGATAGAGTTAAAGACTCTAGGGACCCACATGAAGATAGCGAATATACGATTAGAATCGACTTTAATCGATAAAGTTAAAGCCGATCAAGCTACATACTCAGAGCTGATGAATGTGAAGAAGAAGGTTCAAGAGGGCATTATTCTAGAAACAAGAATCGATGAAGAGAGGAAATCTCAACCCTCGATTTAATTGACCCATTTGAAATCCTCGATCGAGTAGAAAATGTGTCTTATAGACTCGTTTTACCGCTAAGTATGTCGCGTGTTCATAACGTTTTTAATGTATTGATGTTACGTAAACATGTGGACGACCCGAACCACATTATTGATTTAGAACCGGACGAGATAGCGGATAATTTAACGTATGAAGATGTACCTGTTAAAATCCTGGAATGTATTCAACACTCAAAGGTTATACCTCAAGAGTTAGAATCTGACGAAGTGTCCTCATCTGTTCGGCATACCAGGTACGTACGTAAATTTCGAGGGCGAAATTTTATAAGGAGAGGAGATTGTGAAACCCCAGATTTTATGAATAAAGATTTAATTTTTTCGAAATATTTTTTTAAATATTATGGTGTCAATTTGAGATAATGTTATAGTTGTGGGTAGTATTTATAAATTTTGCAAAGTATACAAGTTGTTGTATTATATTCGATTGGTCGGGGAATATTATTTTTATCGGGGAATTTTCGTACGACGGCATAATTATTGGTGGACCCCACAACGAAATTATTGTCGGATTGAGAAAACGACAAAAATATTTTATGAAAATAACGGCGGAAGTTTTACTGTTAATACTGTTAAACTACTTGGTAGTAAAAGTACAGTAATACGTGTGGTTGCATAGTAGCACACGGTATTGATTATTAAGGCTTACGTGATAAGTCACTCGGTTTTGTTTTATTTGTATTATTAACGTAATAAAACAGAAAATTTTTTTATATAAAACATAATACTTTTATAAAGTTATTCGTTTTATTAGATTATAAATAGAATATATATTATATTTTATTTAAAAGATTTTGCTTTAAATATGGACCGTCAGATTAAAGTAAATCAATCTAGACCGTTCATGAGTTAGTTACTATGCAGTCCATTTTTCTATAAATAGAAGCTCATTCCTTCATTATTTTCTTACGAATTCACTGAAACTCTAGAGAGAGAAACTATAGAGAGAAAGAAGAAAAGTATTCTGCTACTTCACTACTCTGATATCAAGTTTCTTTTACGGTAAGAGATATTATTTGTTGTACTCGTAAGGGGTATTATTTCTTTTGTATTCATGAAGAGAACTTCTGTTATTTCATTCTTTATTATTCTGTTGGAATAACCTGTATACGCAGGCTACCCTATACTTGGTGAAATTCTTCTATTATTACATTATTTATTATTCTGTCGAAATATTTTGTATGTGCTTTACGCCGGACCTGGTTCTATTATTTATTATTCTGTCGGAATATCATGTATGTGCTTTACGCCGGACCTAGTTCCATTATTTATTATTCTATCGGAATATCTTGTCTGTGCGCTTACGCCGGACCTAGTTTCATTATTTATGATTCTGTCGGAATATCCTGTCAGTGCATTTACGCATGACCTGGTTCCACTATTTATTTTTCTGTTGGAATAACCTGTCTGTGCGGTCTATCACATGCGTGGTGATTTCTTTTGTTATTTCATTCTTTATTATACTCAGTTGGTTAAAACTTTGACTTCTATACTCCATGAAATTAGTGGAATATCCTTGATATTTGCGCTTCATCCAGTATCTTTTTATGGAAATATTCTTCAGAGCATTCTTGAATTTTACTCTACAAAGCAGTATCATGTTGACAATTTGGACGTTATCAGTTCCTAGATAAATTAATTCTTGAACTTATTTTATTGAATTCTTATATCATTGTCATCATTCTTATGTTTATATTTTATTGAAAGTCATCTACGGCATGTAGTGCATAGATGGACTTGGTATGATTATGACCAGGGATTATTCGGTGTAATCATGACCGTAATGTTACAAATGATGTGGAAAAGTCCTCATTGGCCCGTAGTGCATTGATGGAAAGTTTTTGGTATGATTATGACTATGCATTCTCTTTGGCCGTAGTGCAAAGATGAATTATTTTATGGCATGATCATGACCATTGATGAATACACGAATATCCTTGGCCCGTAGTGCATGGATAATTTGTGGTCGTGATACTTAAGAATATCCTTGGCCGTAGTGCATGGGTGATTCGATGATGTGGATTATTTATTAAGCTGAGTCCCAGCGATAAAAGTGATGAAAAACCTTTTAAAACATAAAAGATAGTAGATTTTATTCTCTACTTGACTCTTTTAATAGATTGCTTATTCCGCTACAGTTAAACTTGATGTCTATTGTATTTTATCACTTTAACATTGTTGGAGACTAATGATAATTTATTCTGCATTATCTTGGTCATAATATTTCTTGCTTGGCTAGTTGAGCCCACCCTTTCTTTCACTGTTCTCTTCATGAAATGAGAACGTAGCTGGAACTAGTCGGAGAACGGAGTGATGGTCCGAGATGGTGTCTTAGTAGTCCTCACTATTCTATAAATAGTGTGATAATAAATGTAATGAGGACTTATTCTGAGAGTGGATATTGTCTAGAAGGCAATACTTGTATTAAAACTCACAGCATGTATTTTGTCGTACTTTACACGACTGTTGTATAAATAAGTTGTATTTGAATTTTGTACCATGTATTTGGCGACTCAAGATGGGTGATGTATACCTATTTTGGGGGCATCACAAGTTGGCAGCTGTTAAAATCTTAAAATATTTAACAAAACCAAAAGTTGATCTCAATCACAACAAACATTACACACAGCCCAACTAGAAGAAATTAGGTCACATACCTTGAAACGAGAACAACCGATGTACCTTCTTCCCGGATCAGCGGTTCCTTCTTTCCAAGCTACCCATATCGGTGCGACAATCCCACATCGCCATGTCACCGGAGTTCTGGGCATCTCCCAATCATCGACGCGATTTGTGCTGCTATTTTCGCTGGAGCTCATGTCAGTTCCTCTCTTAATTACTTTCTCTTCTTCTTCATTTTTGGTTAATTGTCATCTTTTCTTCGTCGATCTATGTGGAGGAAGGAGTTGAAATCGATTTAGGAATGATTTTGGGGATAATAGCCCAGCTTTTGATGTGAAAGATTCAATTTCTCTTCTTCATCGTTATTGTCTTCTTTTGATTTGGGACTAAAGATTGAGGAATTAGGGATTTGGAGATTTTGAGAGTTTGAGATTTAAGTCGGTTAAAGGATTTAATCCACGTAAGTTATTAAATCGATTGTCACGTATTGCCACGTCCTTTTTCTGTTAAATGATTAACAGACATAGACGGCAAAATTATTTTTTGTAAATAACGTATAGTTCAATGAGTTGACTGTAAAAAAAATCAGTTCGGTGATGCATTTGTAAACCGACCCCTAGTAGAGTTGGAAAAAAATGTATTTAACCTATTTTTTAAGTCATTCCATTCCATACATGTCAAGGAATGGGAACCAAACATAGTATTAGAGTTTGTAAAAGGTTTTAAGGTTAATCTATTTACAGTTTTTTCTTCTTCTTTTTTGTAAAACACTATCTATCGTTCTATCTAGCTTCAAATTTTTATTATTATATTGCATTTAGTTGTTGTTTATTTGCTATATAATCCTAAATGCAAAATGTTCAGGAAATTGATTAAGTTATAACTTACTAAAACATATGGTCAAATGTCATTATTGGATAGAGGAGGTACCGCTTCAACTCTAAAATCTTTCAAATTAAATGCATTCTTCCTAGTATTTTCGCATGACTGATCAAAAAAATATGACCAAAGGAATACAATTATTTTACTATATAGTGTCTAGTGTTTGATTTCCGTGCTTCAATTTTATACTAGTTCATATTTTTAAAAATCTTTCTATATATGTTAGAATTTCTTATAGTGTTCCACTTTTACTCAGTTAATAAACTGATATGTTAATATCTAAATATTGTAGAGTATGATTATAAATGTTCAAATACTAATCTTCCATTCCATATGATACTAGCCATAGATTATATGACCCAAGGCCTATTTAAGGGGATGCTACTTTGTTGTAATTAAAGAGCCATGATTGTGTAATATAAATTTACAAACTATTGTGTATTACATGACAATAAATAACATATTCATTATTAGTATCTTAATTATATTTTATGGAAATAATAGTAAATAGGAAATAAAGTTTTATACCACCAAATTTAGTGTTTCGAAATGGGGTCTTACTATGTTTTAGTGTTTTGTACTATGTTTTACCTAAAAGGAAAACATGAACAAACAGGCCGCATTGCCTAGCCTTAATCGACCTAAAAATGTGTTCTAAGCAAGTCTGAGAAAAAAATAAATATTACAACTTGTAAAGTTAGAAAGATTGAAGCTCAATCTTTTTTTAAGGGTACTTCTTTTCTTTGTCATTTAGCAAGAACAAGCATGGGGAGCTCCCAACAAGTGATGACATTACTAAACTAATTTTTACGCAAGCTTTCAAACTTTCATTATGGAAAGTGATTGTTTGGATTAGATATCTCCGCACAAATCTAGAAAACTTTGATAATCCAATGTGCTTTAATCCTGATAGATAGAATGTATGTTAGCCATATATGTGTGCCTCTGAATTTAATTAAAAAGATGGTATGTTCTTCAATTATATAATTAGTTGATAATACTACTTCCTACTAAATTAGGAACCAGTAAGGCAGCAAAGCCTGGAGCATACAAGTATTTGGTGGAGGATCAAGTATTTGTGTCGGGAACATGCTTGTTCACTTACAACTTGCCATCTTTCTTCATCATTTGGTCACAGGATTCTAAGTTCCACATTATTTAGAAGAGAGAACTCTTAAAGAGGCTTTCTTAATAAAAAGGACTCTAAGTCCCACATTGCTTAGAAGAGAGAAGTCTTAAAGAAGCTTTCCCTATAAAAAGCAACTAATTGGCCAACCAAACCAAATAGTAGAAGGTTGGGCTTGAGGTTAGATTCAAGTCGGGCTTTTAGTCAGGTTAGGCCAGGTTATGTTTTGCGAAATTTATGTGAAATATCTAGGGTTCTTTACAGAAATATACAACAATTAGAAAGTAATTACACCATTAGTGCATCAATAAAATAATTACAAAAAGAGTGTCATTAATAAGGAAACCTAAAATCAAGGAGAAATAACTGACATAATTAATAATTCAAATTCAAATATTTGGAATCTAACAACAGAAACAAATTGAAATTCAAAATAATAATTCAAATTCAAATATTCAAATTCAAATTTTCATCTCCCTCACATACACTTTGAAATAATAGTTAACAAATAAGTAAATAAATAAATAAAATATTTGTACATGTAAATTGGGCTCTGTTTCAGTTTTTACTTTTTTTAGTTCTCTCTTCCCACCGGCTTCTCTTCCGCTACTCCGCCGCTACACCGCCGCGAATCTCCGTTGTCCAAAACGCCAATGAGAAGAAGAAGAAGATTCGCCCTACAAAACGTTTAAAAATAACTAACTTTTACTGTTCTGAAATTTTTTTTATGACTTTTGTTACTCATAAATACTAAAATGGTTACCTTTGTATAAATGATTGGCTACCAACTGAATCACATTCAAACGAAATTGGTAACTTAATAAAACTGAATTGGTTACCTTGGTCTGAAGGTTTGGCTACCAACTGCACTATGAAAAAACTGCAGGTGTGGATGTGAATTGGTTACCTTGGTATGAAGGTTTTGTTACCTTGGTATGAAGGTTTTGTTACCTTGGTATGAAGGTTTTGTTACCTTGGTATGAAGGTTTGCTTAGCTTGATCTGAAGGTTTGGTTACCAACTACATTAAGAAAAAATTAAAAGTGTGGAGGTTGATTGCTTACTTTGATATGACAGTTTGGTTAATTTGATATGAAGGTTTGGTTACCATCATCCAGTATTTGAAGGAACACATTGAACACGTCAGAATAGGCTTTCTCAATGTCATCAAACAAAATAACTGCATATGGCCTCATGCAGATAGTTTCTGTCAACTAACCTCGTTCGTCATACCCAACATAACCAGGTGGAGCTCCTATTAACCTTGAAACTGCATGCTTTTCCATGTACTCACTCATATCTATCCTTATAAGGGCCTCTTCCGTGTTGAACATATAATTTTCAAGGGCCTTGGCTAGTTCTATTTTCCCAACTCCTGTAGGACCCATGAACATGAAGCTAGCTATTGGACGGTGAGGATCTGATAGACCTGCTCGAGATCGTTGGATAGCCTCAGCCATATATTTCACAGTAGTATCTTGACCAACAACACGTTTATGTAGCTCTTCTTCCAAATGTAACAGCTTTTCCCTCTCCGATTGTTGTAGCTTGGAAACAGGAATACCAGTCCATTTACTCACAATCTCAGCGATATCACTCCCAGTTACTTCTTTTCTAAGCATGGACTTCCCAGACCTTACAAAGCTCATAGCTCTTCATCTTCAAAAAAAATACTAAATTCTCTCTCCTCTGCAACTCCTGAAAAGAAGGGAAGAAGAACCGACTACCCACTTCATGGAAACATAAATAGAAAAGAGGGCAGGCAAGTTGCAGTAGACTCAACTATACATACATACATACATATATATATATATATATATATATATGGAAATGATTCATAGCATGTATTTGCTATGGATGAAAAATGGGCAAATAACATCATAACCATACATTAATTTAATTAAGGGTTGAGATTTAAAAAGGAAATACACCGTCCGCTAGTTGAACTAGCGGACACATTAAAAAAAATTCTAGACCAAATTGCCCATCTTCGTCTGATAGCTCAGCTAGCGGACTTTGAGTTAATGTCAAACCCTCCGTCACTCCTCCTCCTGGTGCGATTTGAACCCTAAACCAAACCCTCCTCTAGACACTCAAAATTTTTTGCACACCTATTACTGACATTGCAGGAGGACAAATTCGTCTTTCAGAGATAACCCTGGAAGACAGCTCACATCTAGTCTGGATACTACCGGAAGTTCAACCTCAACCCCAGAACACGGAGATAACTGTGGAGATAACCCCGAGGCATGCAGTTCCAATACTGGAAATTCCACCGGAGAAGACCGATCCATCTCGGAGATAACCCTGAGATATTCAGTCTCAGTCCCAACACTGGGAGTAGCAGCTACCAACCTTGGAGATAACCCTAAGAAATGCAGTTCCGACGATAACCCCAAAAATGCTTGTTTTAAATACATGCAATCAGCTTTAACCTCGGCACTCACACCGATGCACTCAGTACGAGATCTGGAGATAACACTGGGAAGACAGGCACACCTCAGAGATGACACTGAGGACCATCAAACACTTGTAGCAGTCCAATCTCAGAGATAACCCTAAGTAATGTCTACTTTATCAGCCCAAACCGGCAATAACCCCGGTGAGGGGCAAAGTAATCATCTTACCACCTTGACGCCACATCACATCATCTCAACATTTCAATACATACATTTCTACACAACAATGTCCCACAAGAACCAAGGATGTCTAATCCCGAGTGACTATTACACAGGATAAAGGATAGAATTTGAAGCTTAAAGACCGGAGGGCATGGTCTCATCTTCCTGACTTCGTACAAACTCTAATCCCATGTTATTGCGTAACTCTCAACAACGACGATCCAAAATAGGTCTTACATACCTCAGTCGGATGCCCGGATTGCAGTTCTGAAAGTTCGAACGGACATTACAGTGCATGCGTGCACGTACTTCAAGACGACAGGACCCGCGAAGCCCAGGGCAACCATGCCAGCCGCAGGCTCCCCCCTTTATAAATAGAGGGCTTGGGGTGGCCATTTTGGAAGAGAAAAGGCGAGGAAGCCCTGTCAAATTTGCTCTATACTCACCCTATACTGAGTGCTTTCTCATTTTAAACACTTATGAGCTCACATATAGCTACTTTTGTACCGGCGGGAGCCGAGTGTTCATCCTTTTAAAGATATAGAAGTCTTCTTTGGCAGCCCACTGTAAGCCTTCTCACATACTTTAAAGTCTTTCTCTTCATCTTTGCACACACTTTTCTTCACGTTGAGAGTCGTGTTGTATGAGTTTGCCCGAACTTCGGTCCGTGGTTTTATTTCAGTTTGTGTGTGTATATATATATATATATGGACTAACATTATCGAGTTATGCCTCGATTGAGCCTAGACTTCGGTCTGGAGCATTTATTTGCTTTCGTATATATATATACTTATATATATGAACTGTGTGTCGAACTCTATTCGATGAACCTGGATTTTACAAAGTTCGACACACAGTTCATATATATATATATATATATATATATATATATATATATAGTCCGGCCTGGAGTTTACTTCATGGCGGTTGACCGTCTTTACAGCTTTATTTACTTTTCATCCCGCCTGGAGTTTACTTCGTGGCGGTTGATTGCTTTTTACAGCTTTATTTACATTTCTAATCCCCCATAGAGGTGCTTCGTGGTGGCTGGTCATGTCTGTATATATATATTTACTACTTTTATATATATACTTGCTTACTGCTTTATTATTAATTGCGGCATCATGTGCGCCTAGGAATCATGTGATCACAGATTCAGTTTACTGGATCTAGATTCGGTTCCCGTGATGGACATTTTTATCTGTAAGCAGCTTGTAAATTTATTCAGGGTGTTCGGATTTCCTCAGATGGTTATCATACCCACGAGGAGTTCGGCATTATTTTGTATATTATTTTCTTGAAGATGTTCGTATCTCGAGAATTAAAAACAATCAAGCCGAACACTTAATATAAAATGGGAGTGTAAAAGGTCTCAATTACTATTGAGCACAAGGGTTTGGAAAAAACCTCTTTTATAAAACATCACTTCCATATCTTATTTAAAATTGAATTTTTATACAAATTCAAACCCTGTGTATATAGGTGCGAATGAGGCCTCGTACTACTTCCAAATAATTGCGCATTGATCCACACACACACACACATTCATATAATAGTTTCTTGAAAAGTGGCGGTCACCGTGGTAACACGGATGTCTGGGGGTGCCTAACACCTTCCCTCTGCATAATCAAGTCCCCGGACCCTAATGAATCTCGGTTTCACCGACCCGTTTAGCAGTGCCATATCACTGGATCAATGTGCAAACCTTTTCTCGGTTGTGTTGGTACAACCATATAAAAAACCAACTGGCGACTCTTAACAGTCCATCGTCGACGTTATACATGTCGGACCTTTTTCACTTGTTTTTCAAACAAATCTCACTTAACATGAGAACACCAAAGAACAAGTAACGAAAAGGAACAAATAAAAATCACAACGTCGACAGGTGGCGACTCCGCTAGGGAATAACCAGTAAGAGGACTTAAGCCGCTATTAAAAACTTTTCAAAACAGTTATATGCTTGTGTGTGGATGTTGCATTTACATTTATGATGAATGTGTATGAATGCATATATTTTTCTGCGCTTAACGCTTTACACTATATCTGCTTGTGATATTAGTGCTTCGCACATGTCATTATTTTCATAAACGGTGAGACACGTTGTATGTGAATGTATGTTGTGTGGTTCCTCCACCAGAAGGCTATCCTGTCAGTGTTTGATTACTGGACTCGTAGGAAGACTAATTCCAACAAGGCTCAGGAAAGGCACCACCACCCAAATTAACTCTAGTTGAAAGACCGGATTAACTTCCGTCAAGTAAATTGCGATGATTTGGGAACCTTCATGCCAAAAAGCCGCGAGAGTAACCTAAGATAGGTCAGCCTCTGATAAACGAAACATGGAGGAAAGTCTCTTCACGCTTTCTCATTTTAAATTACTTATAATTTCATGCCATATTCATCTCCATGTAATGAGAAATATGAAGAAACATGTCTACATACATATTTAAATTAAAACATGCTATCCTGTATTACAAACAACGAACATCCGTCTTGCAGGATAATATTCCTAGAACAGATACATAGCATCATGTAAACATTTACACACTCCCTAAAGACTAAACTATGCAAGTCTTTTGCAAGGAAGCAATCAGACCTATTACATGATCAAAGTTCAAAAAGGCCACGAGCCTACAGTCAATTATGTCGTCATCAGACCAGACTGACCTTAATCTAGTTTCGCGTAAAGAATTTGATGGATTAAGTAAACAAATCACATATTTGGCTGTTATGCTTAAAGAACTACACCAGTCTACTCAGGGTACGAGGATACCCATACATGCTAAATCCTCTACACAAGGAGGAACCCAAGTTCTTGATAAAACCATTACAGAACCTGAACTTCAGTTGGATACGACCAACAAAAGTCATGATATCACCCATCTCAAAGAAGATCCAGACACCAGTGACATCAGGAAGAAAGTCCTTCAAATGGAAGAAACCGAAAGATGAAAGCTCTGTGTAAACAGATTGATCAATTGGCAGAACTGGTGACCTATCAACATCAAGTCACGAGCCAATTAGTCAGCCAGGAGCATGCGATTCTGCTCCCTTTTATTGTGAATACTCCCTCATCACCTTCAGATAAAGAAACACTGGAAGACAAAGTGACGAAGAGAGTAAGTGCCAAAGCCCGTAGGATTTTTCCAATAGAAGGGAATTTACTTACCTGGGCCAACCTATGGAGAAAATACTTCAGATGCTAATCAATGAAGGAAGGATCACTTCCCTTCTACCTCCAATCAATCCCTGTTCAGGACGGTTTAACTCTGATGGAGTATGCCAATATCACTCCCATTCTCGCGGTCACAGCACTAAAGAATGCTGGGCACTCCGCCACCTTATTCAGAACTTAATTGACAACGGTGTCCTGTAGCTAGCAGACGATGATACTGTGCTATTTGAGAGTGGGAATACTTGTCCTACTAAATGGAAGGGATTGGTAGCAGTTATATCCGCTGAGGCTGATGGGACTGTCAAACCTCTCACAATGCAAACAATTCAACTCAAAGGAATTGACAAACCTTTGAAAGTGGCTGCTCCCGAGCCAATCAACTTGCCATTCAGACCACAATATCCTGTTATCAGCTAACAAAAGGTCCCATGGAATTATGGAGAAGCTGAAGGATCCACCTCTCATGCAACTGCTACAGTGTCGAAGGAGAATCCACTTTATCTTCCCCAACGGGTGATGAAGTCCACCATTAAGTCAAAGGGGAAAATACCCATGGAGAAGATTGAAAAATTCCTCTGCACTATGGGTCATAATGAAGCCAAGGTGGTTTTAAGCTTAAAAGAATCTCCACACCAAATTTCAATCCTGGACTTGGTTTTAACTTCTGAGGATCACAGGAAGATCTTACTGAAGGTTTTGGAAGAAGCCTACTTACCGACATCAGTGGATGTAGAAAAATTTCAACATCTGGTTGATCACATTTTTAACAACAATGTGATATCTTTCACTGAAGACGACATACCGCCCGAAGGGACCGGTCATTGCAAGCCGTTGCACATTACAGTTTTGTCCTCCGGATATATGCTAGCTGGAGTTTTGATAGATGGAGGTTCGTCTCTGAATATCTGTCCTTACACTACGTTGCTAAAGATGAACGTCAATATCAAACGAATCCGAAGCAGCCATACGGTTATTAAAGCTTTTGACGGAGCCCGTCGAAATTCAGTCGAAGAGATTGAGCTACCAATTGAGATTGGTCCCCATACCTTCTGCGTATCTTTTCACGTGCTCAAAATAGATTCAGGATACAACCTACTATTGGGAAGACCGTGGATTCATATGGTTGGGGCAGTCCCCTCCACTCTTCATCAGTAACTGAAATATTTCATGAATGACAGCTTAGTCACGATTAACGCTGAGTTGGAATGTCCTAAACAGAGTGACATACCCCTTATCAGCTTTAATTCAGAAGTTGAGCCAGTCAGTTTTCATGCCCTGGAGATGAGCAATACTCACTACCACCCTATTGGGGAGCCACCTCTCACACCCAAGATTTCTGCCGAAGTAATGTTGGCTACTCAAGAAATGATATCTTTGGGTCATCAGCCGGGACAAGGGCTGGGTAAGAGCCATCAGGGTATTAAGCACCCAATTCAAGTTGTCAGTCAAACTGGGACAGTTGGACTGAGCTATTCTGCCAGTTCCAGTCACAGGAATCCACATAAACATCATCAGATTCCTCCAGCTTCAGTTACACAACGACTGTCTCCACCTTCAAATCCTGAGTCCGCACAACCTCCTGTAAAGGTGCCAGCCAGCGTCATGGCTATGTTATTTCCCAAGCCGATACCGGTAAGGGAGAAAGAAGTCTTTGTTCCAGACCCCAGAGTGGAAGAGGAGGAAATAAGAATTAAGCAAGACATCGTCAGAATGATGTCAGGCATACGCATCATTGTCCATGATGAACATACAAACAGATACACCCCAGACGATGATTGTCCAGACGTAATGGTCATCATTCGGGAGAAGGAGGATGATGATAACCCCTCCATCACTATAGTCCCTCAGGACTTTGCCCTCGACAATTAGAGTAGCACTCCTTGCATTGGTCGACGAGGGTAAAGCGGGCAGGAACTCTTTTTGCCCTGTAGATATCATAACTGCTTAATTTTCGGTACAGTATTAGCAGTTATTTTGTCAGTACATGCTAACACTTTGTATGATTAGACCATTTTATATATACTAAGTGAAAGCATATTTTGTTTCAGGACTCTGAATTTAGATGTGTCTGTACTTGCTGATAAGGTGCCTCTTCTCCACAAGGATTGTAGCTTTGATGTAAAGCTGGATTCAGCCTTGATGGAAATACATGAGGACATTGAGGTGCCTCCAAAAATTCAAGAATGGGTCAAAGACAAACCTAAACCCAACCTTGATCAAACCACTTCCTTCGATCTCGAAACCTTAAAAAGCCCTAAGTTAATCCAGATTGGTTCAGACCTTACCCCAAACCAATGGAATGACATGGTTACGCTACTAACCCAATTCCAGGATGTGTTTGCATGGTCTCACCAAGACATGGTGGGTTTATCCACTGACATTGTTCTTCATCGCCTTCCCATTAAAGAGGAATTCAAACCAGTCAAGCAGAAGCTCAGACGATTAAAACCTGAGTGGAGTTTAAAGGTGAAAGAAAAAATTGTGAAACAATTTCAAGATGGTATTATCATGGTATCCACATATCCTGAATGGATATCCAACATAGTTCCCGTACCTAAGCCTGGAGGAAAGGTGTGAGTTTGTGTGGATTACCGGGATCTGAACAAAGCCTGCCTTAAAGATAGCTTTCCCGTGCCATTTATCCACATTCTCATTGACAATACTGCTCAGTACGGTATGTACTCTTTTGTGGATTATTTTACTGGATACCACCAGATTATGGTTGCTGAGGAAGATCATGAGAAAACTGCTTTCATCACGCCTTGGGAAACTTTTTGCTATAGACGGTTGTCATTCGGCCTCATCAATGCCGGAGTCACCTATCAGCGAGCTATGATGGCTCTTTTCCACGACTTAATGCACAAAGAGATAGAGATCTACGTGGATGACATCATTGTTAAATCCCGAAGGGAAGATGACCCCTTAGACCATCTCGTGAAGCTATTCAACAGGTTGCGTAAGTACAACTTGAAATGGAATCCAACCAAGTCTGCCTTTGGCGTTAAATCAGGCAAGTTGCTAGGATTCCTAGTCAGCCACAAAGGGATTGAGCTGGACCCCACTAAAATCTAGGCCATCATGGAAATGCCCATTCCTCAGACAGAGAAGGAAATACGGGGATTTTTGGGAAGAATCAACTTCATTAGCAGGTTCATTTCTCAGCTCACAGCAACCTGTAAGCCTATCTTCAAGTTGTTAAGGAAGAACTCCTCCATGAAATGGAACAACGAGTGCCAGAAAGCCTTCCTTACAATCAAAGAACAACTAGTCAAAGCTCTTGTTTTGGTACCACCCAGGGATGATGTTCCCCTGTTCATGTACCTATCCATAAGTGACAATGCCATGGGCTGTATGCTGGGACAGAAAGACGATAGAGGCCAAGAACGAGCTATCTACTACCTCAGTAAAAGATTCAGCAGCAGTGAACACAAGTACACTCAGATTGAGAAGACTTGTTGTGCTTTAGCATGGGCTTCCATGAGGTTACAGCATTACCTCCATTGTCATACAATCCATCTCATATCCCGCATGGATCCTCTTAAGTACGTGTTCAACAAACCCATGTTAAATTACCGGCTGTCCAGATGGCAGTTGATCTTATAACAATTTGATATCGTCTATGTGACGCAAAAATCCATCAAAGGTCAAGGAATTGCGAATCAACTGGCCGCCGCACCTTCAGGGGATTTCAAACCCTTAGAAACCTACTTCCCAGATGAAGGGATAATGACAGTTCAATAACACCATCAGTACGATACATGCCATATATGGAAAATGTAATTCGATAGAGCTGTTAATATGGAAGGTTCTGGAGCTGGAGCAGTTCTGGTATCCAGTACGGGGGAGCAGTATCCCATCACCGTCAAATTACAGTTTATCAGCACCAATAACACAACTGAGTATGAAGGTTGTCTCATGGGGCTAAAACTTGCCCGTTCAATGGGCATCAGGCGGTTAACTGTCTTTGGGGATTCAGAGTTGGTAATCAGACAATCCACAGGAATCTATCAAACCAAAGAGCTACATTTGTTGCCTTACCATCGGCAAGTTTTACATATGGCTTTGGAGTTTGAAGAAATCTCCTTTTTACACATTCCTCGTAATAGGAATGACTTTGCAGACGCATTCTGGCAAGGAACACATGCCTAGAGGCACATTTGCCCAGCACAAGGCACCAGCCTATGGGAACTATATTGGAGAAGTATCGGATGAGCTACCTCCCATCCAGCATCCTTGGTATCAGTATATCAAGGAGTATCTACGAGATGGATCTACACCCGCTGAGGCAAGCCCTAATGAGAAAAGGCAGATCCATCGACTTGCTATAAAATTCTACCTGAGCGGGGATGCACTCTACAAAAGAGATGCAGGACTAGGTCTCCTCAGATGTCTGGACCAGGACCAAGCTCAGAGGCTCATGGATGAGGTCCATGGTGGAGTATATGGCCCACACATAAGCGGCCCTCTGCTTGTTAAAAAGATCCTCAGAACAAGATATTACTGGCTTACCCTCAAAGCTGACTGTGATGATCACGTTAAGAGGTGTTATCAATGCCAAATTCATGGAAATGCCATCCACGCCCCTCCGAGGGAGCTCCATAATATGAGTTCACCTTGTCCCTTCTCAATGTGGGGAATGGACATGATCGGGCCCATCGAGCCCAAAGCCAGTAATGGACATCGCTTTATATTCACCATGATCGACTACTTCACTAAATGGGTAGAAGCAGCCTCCTTCCCCAGGGTTACCAAAGAAGTTATCATTGCTTTCATCAGAAACAATGTCATTTATCGATATGGACAACCAGAGGTAACTGTGTTAGACAATGCTAAGAACCTCAACAACAAAATGATGGAGGAGTTATGCAGTAAATTCCACATCAAACATCTTAACTCCGTCATCTACCGTCCAAAGATGAATGGTGATGTTGAAGCGGCTAACAAAAATATCAAGAAGATCATGCAAAAGATGTCTGCCAACCATAAAGAATGGCCTGACTTATTGCCTCTTAATTTGTTAGCCTACAGAACATCAATGCGCACTTCCACTGGGGAAACCCCCTACGCATTAACCTATGGGATGGAAGCAGTGCTCCCCATAGAAGTTGAAATGGAATCGCTCAGAGTGTTGATAGACGCTCAGCTGGATGAAGACAAATGGGTACAAGACAGGTATCACCAATTGTCTCTAATAGACGAAAGGCGAACCGCGGCTATCTTCCATGGTCAGTTATATCAACAAAGGATCGCCAGATCCTACAACAGAAAAGTCCGGCTACGGCAGTTTAAACAACATGACTTGGTTTTAAAGAAGATACTTGACAACCAAGATAAGTCCAAGGAAAAATTCACCCCTAACTGGGAAGGCCCGTTGATTGTCAAGGAAGTATTGACAAGAGGCGCTCTCAGATTACAGAAAATGGACGGTGATGAATTTCCATAACTCATTAACTCGGACACCGTGAAACAGTACGATATCTGAAGTTACCATCAAGCAAACATCATGGTGTTGGATCATCAGATCACCAGTCATTCTGGTTCTTTAACCCTTCATCACATACAACTCTTCGCCACATTTTGCCCCTCAGGGAAACATACTCTTCAAGCTAGCAGCCTGGTTTCACTACGTTCATACAATTTTGGATATCCCCCCAGGGATTGAACCTTTTTACACCTGTAGTTTCTCCTGAAGATGGGATTAAACTTTTCTACGCTTGCAGTTTGTCCTGAATATGGGATCAAACTTTTTCACACCTACAGTTTGTCCCAATTATGGGATCAAACTTTCTTCTCCCCGTAGTATAGCCTACACATAGGATGCATACTTCTCTTCGGCTGCGAATCGTCCTGAGGGGCGAACTACATCGACCTGATCTCCTCTTCAATAGGAGTACGTAGGCAACCATTTTACATGGCCCGGTCGCAATAAAACAAAAACAACAAAAACATTTCTTACACCCTTCTCCTTACAAAAACAAAAACATCCCTACACCCTTCTCCTTACAAAAACAAAAACAACAAAAATATTTCTGCCACATCCAGCGTTAAACCTCTTACACCAGGTTCGAACTACGCAGACCTGATGTCCTCTTCAATAGGAGTACGTAGGCAGCCATTTATGATTCGGTCTCACCCCCTACCAAAACACCAACACTTGTCAGCGGTACTGGGATCATTCTTCAATCCACCACATTTCATTTGGCTTTAGACCAAAGGGATGGAATTACCTGAACTCCTCCCAAAATAGGAGATTCGACGACCATCTAAGCTGCGATTGTGCCTCAAACAGCAACACCAATCCATAAGAGATGGAATTAACTAGGCTTCTCATAAATAGAAGTATTGGCGACCATCTGTGGTGTGGTCAATCTCAGAGAGGAAAAGCCACACTCCTCTCCATATTTTTATACAGAAACCAGTCCCAAAACACCAAAGATGGTAGGGATACACACAGATCAATGATCCATTCTGACCTGTCCAGAGACAACTCAATGTCCATCCATCAAGGAGGATTTCAGAATACATCAATATCACAAGCCCTGAAGAAATAGGCAAATATCAAGCAAGCAACAGACATATCTAAAAGGGAAGTGATCAAAAATATATTTCCCTGCTATATATATAATGATGTTTGATATACAATGAAAACTGTACATGACAAAATGGCTAAGCTAGTCTGTGCAGGAATATACAAGCCCATCTACAAATCAATGTATATGCGAGCTATCAAGCCCAATATGGCATCCCTCTTAGCAGAAGGAGGTAACGTTGTGGTCTCCCGTACAAGGGTATCCAAATGAGCTAATAGATCTATAGCCATCTGTATGGTCACTCTATGCTCATCAATATACGTGTTCATCTCTGCAATCATGCCGGTGGTAAGGGACCTCACTGTGGTACTATCTGTAATGGTTACATCCCGGGCAGATATTGCACTATCCCTCTCAACTATCACAGCATCTCTGGCTGATCTGGACTCATCCCACTCAACAACAGTGGCGTCTCTACGAGCTAATGTCTCATCTCTCTCTAACAGACCCGCATCTCTCCCATCAAGGGCTGTCAACATCAAGGCTCTAGCCTGATCTCTCTCGAAGGTCATCAGATGAAGACTCTGCTCAAAGTATTGTGCCGAATGCTGGATCACAACAGTGCTAGTACTGGGAGAATCTAAAGGGGATGCTGGCAACCCTGTAGACTGTTCCTCCTCGATGTAAGAATCAACGTCCTCTATGGGCTCTCCATCATCTGAATCACTATCCGGTACTATGGATACTACCACAGCCGATGAAATCTCTGTCTCCATCCACGCAGAATACTCTGGCGAACAGCCTGGATGGCTAATAGAGAAAGCAGCTATCTCACGCTGATCCAACATGCATACACCCTGGATCGGTCCTCTACTGATAGATGGCGGGAAGCTAAACGCTGACCTAGCACCCCCTCAAAAGGATGAAAATCCTGGAACTGGTCAAACTACGACATCACGGCCAGCGGGTGATAGGTAGTCATGCCCCTCAAACCAACCAGAGGGAGATAGTCTATGCCCAGAGCATGAGTAATGAAGCTATAGGGTGAGCTAAGCCCTGTACATGACAGAATGCCAAACGGATCTCTGATATCCACCAAGAACATCGACCAAGACATAGCGTCCGTACACTCCGTTGGCTGAAAGGAGTAAGACATAGCTATATCATGGGTGAAGCAATACCCATGTCGACGAAAGGTCCCAATCGGTCTCAAGTGTGACATGAACCACACGTATAGCATGACCGCGCTGCCTGTAAACACTCCCATCGGATAGGTGTAGCAGTATGTGGCCGACCTCAGCGTCTCTACCACGATCATCGGTCTCCCTGAGATCTCTCACTGCCATGATGACTCCGATGTCTATCTCATCCATGTACCGTGGCATATATACATATGACAGCACGCACAGTAGCAGGACATCTACTCTGGCCGAGCGCCAATAATCCTCTGGTGCGGTGAAATCCCCGGAGTACCGTATATAGCTATCCTCAGAGCCAAATATATCAACCAAAAAATGCGGGGATATCACGTGGCTGGATGTGATCTCATCCTACACAACTCTATGCCGTAATCCAGTGAGGGTCATGAACTGTCGACTCATGTCC
Source organism: Panax notoginseng (assembly GCA_016801055.1). Taxonomy (NCBI): domain Eukaryota; kingdom Viridiplantae; phylum Streptophyta; class Magnoliopsida; order Apiales; family Araliaceae; genus Panax; species Panax notoginseng. The sequence continues at coordinate 39,164,379 of CM029019.1, forward strand.
CCAATAGCCATGTGCACGCAAGGTCTGTCCAGTGGCAGCATCGTCAACCGTGCATGCTTCTCCAGAGTCAAAGTCAACTCATGGGTACCAAATCGAAAAACCTGCCTCTCCGATACCCAGTGCTCCAGCATGCCCTCCACGAATTCTGTGGGAACCTGAAACATCAACAGGGTCATAGTATGCTGCAACAAATGATCTATGGTCACCCTATTTGATGTTGACATGCTATCATACCACAATCGCATACCAGATGCCACCAATAATGGTGGGGTATGATTAATAAATCGAAGAAGACATCTGTACGGGCCGTGTCATAAGACCATCCATGGGTCAATGCTGAACATCTCTGGAAATACATACATATGCATAACATGATACATGCATTACAGATAATGGATGGCAATATGATATAAGGAATGGAAAATAGTACATACATTCCTAAGTATATCATCATCTATATACATCATCTCTGTACAACTAAAAATACAGGGAAATAGGGCACAAACGCCCTACTACTAACAGAGGCCTATCAAAAGATATAGCGAGAATGGGGAACATCAGAAGAAGACAATGGTGTCAATATCTACATCATCAATCCTGTCCACCTGATGTAACTCCTCTTGAGTCACTGGATCTCTATCAACAGGGATGTTAGGCCTATACAAAGGAGGATCTGCGCCGGCAAAACCAAATGGGTCATCTGAGGGGCCAGCGTCTGAGCTGGAAGGATCAAACGAATCTACTTCTGCCGAATCTCTGCCTAAATGCCAAATAAAGAAATGTGCCCGGTCCAGTCGCTGGGTCAAACTATCAATCTGTGTCAAATGAATCGAATCTCGGACATAGGCTAGCCAATCTGTCATCATCACAGATCCTAGAACCATATCCCCCATGAACTGAGTAGCGCGGGACTGGGCTCTAATAGTGCGAGGGAACCACCAACGCTGGAATATCTCCTGAGTGCAGGGACCCTCTGATAATGCAAAACCGTCAACCCCCAACAATGGGATATCAATGATGGGTGACTGTGATATAGGCCAATAACGCCTGACAGGAGGCAAGATCGGCATACGGATCTCTTATGTGGTGCTGCTAATAGCACGCTCTCCTAAATAGAGCTCCCATCCTCCATCAGTGAAGAGAGGAACCCTACGGGTGGAAATCACGTACTTGACACCAGTCGGGTACCCATCCTTAAATCCCATGGCCAAGTGCTCCCCAGAATAGGGAATCCATGTGCTGACATCAGCTGTCAATAACTCCAGCTGTAGGCGGCAATGAGTGAAACCCTCAGCTACAGGGACCTCCGCCAGTATGGAATGATGCCATCGTCTTCCTCGTGGATAGGTATCTAAACCTAACATGCTCACAGGGCACAAATATGGAAGCCTCTCATAGGCCCAAAACTGCCAACACAAAGACAAACATCTGTGGTCAATAAACACTCTTAACTTACATATGGGAAACTACAAGAGAAATACTCACCAGCAGAAATGGATAAAATCCTAATCAAGCCTCGGTCAAGCCCTACGAACGCATACGCATGCCCCTGAGGAAATAGGAGAAGGTGTAGGAACCCCAGTCATACTCTCCTATACGGTCCACATGTTACGTGTCGTTGATCAAAGCGAACGACACCGTAGAAGAGTTATCTGCTATGAAGCAGCCTCTAATGATCATCAGGAACAATCGCCGAAGAATACGATCCCTGACTCTGACATCATCTGGCATGGGCTCACTCAATAGCCGCCTCATAGTATCTACGCTCAAAGGACCCGTATGGATGGTCCTGCCCTTGAGCGCCTCAGCCGGAACTCCTAGCAAGGATCTGACGGCAGTAGGGGTAATATCCGCCATGCAAGGCACTGGTGCCCCTCCAAACTCCATACCTGTGATAAACCGCCAATCCATCGGCGTCATCATCACCTCACAGTCTAGCAAATAGAGTGACTGAGTCTGGTGAAACCAGTGCTCAGACAATACCCTGAGGAAACCCTAGGGACAACGACGGGGAAGGATGGAAAAGAACGCCCCAAATCTCCAGTCATACACAATCGCTCTATAGTCAAGATGCAGAGCCTGGTACATGGAGTGAATGATGAACCAGTTCCCTCGAGGCTGTGTAAAGCCAGGAACCTACATAAAATACAGATCAACATCAAAATCCTTTACTCCTCATCAATAGGAAAGAAGGAAGATCAAGATCTAACGTTATACCTCGTTGGCATGTAAATACATCGAGGGATGTCGACTCAAATCACCTAGGAGCTCTGGGTTTGCCACCTGAATACTCGGGAGGTCCCTACGGGGAACATGTGCTGCAGGAGCGGGGTCCACAATCGGAACATCCTCGTCCTCGTCCTCAACGTCTGGCACATCAACCCGGACTAGACGTATCACCACCTCCACCAACCGACGAGGCTGTCTAACAGAACAGGGTCGAGGCACTTCAGAAGTCCTCCTCCGTATACCAGAAGTGGTCCTACGGGAACTACTCGGCTGATCCGGATCCATAATATCTGGACAAAAGTTTCCAAATCACCTCAGAAAGGGTGTGGTAATTTCTAGCCTAAAGCTTTTTTGCAAAATGCATTTTGTGACTATATGCATGCATGCACTGCTTTAACATACAGCTATAGTAGAGTTAAAAATGCATGACTATTTAATGCCTACATTTTGAAAAAAATTTGCGGTCCCCGTTGTAAATAGGACTATCCACATGCACATAGGCATGACTAGGTGGTCATTCAGTAGCACACCTGTCCATAGTCATATACATACTATATGCATAAAAAGTTAAAGTCATCAATCCATAAGGGTAGTTTAATTACCAGGATTATTTTGCATTTTTACCTTTTGCTCATTTGTCCTCAAATAGGATAGGAAATAGTAGAAAAAGGTGTCAATTTGACTGTCTCAAAAGTTAAATTTTTTCACATCATTATGTTCAGCATGGTTTAATACTAACATTTACTATGTTAGATATTTTCTATCAAGTCATTTGAGCATGCATATTCACTACTATGTGTTTATATGCATTTTATATGATAAGTCATTTTCCAACGGATAAAAACTGGAAAAGAAGACATGCATACATTACCAGGACAATGCAGAACACTTGTACGATGATAGAATTTGTTGAAAGTCGCCCGAACTCAACAGATCTGAAGAAGAGCTCTCGAATTTCCTTAGCGACGCAATATGAAAATGACTTCTAAAAGCAACCTACTGGCATTAAGTAGCCACGGCTGGTCGCAGGTCCACCTGCGGCTGCAGCAGGTGTACCTGCGGCACCCCTACATGGGTCCCACCCCTCTATCTCGGTCCAGTTCGAATTGCAACGGAGTTCTCATAAGCTGAAAAAGCCAAATCAGGAATAAAAATGTTACGCGATTGAGCAGAATGGCTTGCAATCCTGGTTTTCTCTGACGAGCCGTGGGTCTACATATCACTCATTGGTGTTTACCCGAGTACAAGGTAGACTATGCCAATGAGGTTAGTTGTTTCAAGATACACTCGGCAATACCTGACGTAGGTTCAATGCCGCCAATTGAGGGTCGTAACCCTAATCATTCTCAAAACCCCATCGGGGGCATCACGCGTTTGCATATGTTAAAGTACATATCCCCGGCGAGGACATCACGTATTCTCTATCAAATAGCACCCCGACGGGGGCATCACGCGTTTTATGTCAAAAAACAAATCCCCGGCGGGGGTATCACGCACTATGTTCCGTTGACACACATATCAACGAAGGTCAAGCAGCCTTGACATCATTATACCATTGGCAAGTAAATCCAACGAATGCATCAAAAGCCATCCGATGATTTCAGCCGTTGATACACACATCAGCGATGATTAAACAGATCCCCAGCGGGGGTCACAACGCAGACTCAAGAAGAGAGACCCCGGTGGGGGTTACAATGCGTTCCCCGGTGGGGGCATCACGCAATCTCAAAATAAATCCCCGGCGGGGGTTAAAATGCATGATTCGTTGATTCACACGTCAGCGAAGGTCAAGCAGCCTTGATAATTTGCCCAACAGGGGTATTTTATCCAGTGATGCACACATCAGCGAAGGTCAGGCTGCCCTGATAACACATACTGTTGGCAGTAAATCCAGCAGAACATTGATATGACCTGGCGATACAAACCAGGAAAAGTCAACATCATCAAGGAGAATTGATGATGGAATATGTTATACACATCCTCAAACAGACAGAGCGTTATCCCCACAGATCTCTCGTACACGAGAGGCACATCTTCGGAATCAAAGTCTGTATCAAGGATTAAGGACTTTGGTGACAACCCCAACGTCAACATCCTAAGAGATTCGGATCACACATCCAATCTGGTCATCATTACCAATTCCCGATAAAAGCAACAGGGAACCGACAATCATCCCCAGCATATTGGGCAACAACCCCGTACACATGCATCATACATTTGCATCATGTTGCTACACTTTGCATCATGTTTATCTTGTTACATTTCAAGTGTCTAGGATTCTTTATCCTATCCATGCCTTGCATTGCATGAATATGATAAAGAGGGGCATCTATAGACACTCGAAATTTTCTGCACACCTGTTACTGACATTGCAGGAGGGCAGATTCGTCTTTCAGAGATAACCCTAGAAGATAGCTCACATCCAGTCCGGTTACTATCGAAAGTTCAACCTCAACCCCGGAACACACACCGGGAATATCAGGTCCAACCTCGGAGATAACCCAGAGGCATGCAATTCCAATACCAAAAATTCCATCGGAGAAGACCGATCCATCTCGGAGATAACCCCGAGATATTCAGTCTCAGTCCCAACACTGGGAGTAGCAGCTACCAACCTTGGAGATAACCCCAAGGAATGCAGTTCCGACGATAACTCCGAAAATGCTTGTTTCAAATACATACAATCAGCTTCAGCCTCGACACTCACACCGAGGCACTCAGTACGAGACCCGGAGATAACACCAAGAAGACAGGCACACCTCAGAGATGATACTGAGGATCTTCAAACACTTGCAGCAGTCCAATCTCAAAGATAACCCTGAGCAACGTCTGCTTTATCAGCCCAAACCGACAATAACCCCGGTGATGGGCAAAGTCGTCATCTTGCCACCTTGACGCCACATCACGTCATCTCAACTTTCAATACATACATTTCTACATAGCAATGTCCCACAAGAACCAAGGATGTCCAATCCCGAGTGACTATTATGCAGGATAACGGATAGAATTTGAAGCTTGAAGACCGGAGGGCATGGTCTCATCTTTCTGACTTCGTACAACCTCTAATCCCATGTCATTGCGTAACTCTCGATAACGGCGGTCCGAAATAGGTCTTACATATCTTAGTCGGATGCCCGGATTGTAGTTCTAAAAGTTCGAGCGGACATTGCAGTGCATGCATGCACGTACTTCGAGACGACAGGACCAGTAAAACCCGCAACCCGGCCAGCTGCAGGTACAACTGTGGCTAGTCGCAGGTACACCTACATCTCCCCCCTCTATAAATAGAGGGCTTGGGGTGGCCATTTTGGAAGAGAAAAAGGCGAGGAAGCCCTATCAAATTTGCTCTGTACTCACCCTATACTGAGTGCTTTCTCATTTTAAACACTTATGAGCTCACATATAGCTACTTTTGTACTGGCGGGAGCCGAGTGTTCATCCTTTTAAAGATATAAAAGTCTTTTTTGGCAGCCCACTGTAAGCCTTCTCACATACTTTAAAGTCTTTCTCTTCATCTTTGCACACACTTTTCTTCACGTTGAGAGTCGTGTTGCGTGTGTTTGCCCGGACTTCGGTCCGTGGTTTTATTTCAATTTGTACATATATATATATATATATATATATATATATATATATATATATATATATATATGAACTGTGTGTCGAACTTTGTTCGATGAGCCTGGATTTTACATCCGGTGCGTTTATCGCTTTTATATATATATTTGCATTTAGTCCCGCCTGGAGTTTACTTCGTGGTGGTTGACCATCTTTACAGCTTTATTTACTTTTCGTCCTTCCTGGAGTTTACTCCGTGGTGGTTGATTGCTTTTTACAGCTTTATTTACATTTCTGATCCCCCATAGAGGTGCTTCGTGGTGGCTGATCATGTCTGTATATATATATTTACAGCTTTTATATATATACCTGCTTACTGTTTTATTATCAATTGCGGCATCATGTGAGCCTAGGAATCATGTGATCACAGATTCAGTTTACTGGATCTAAATTCGGTTCCCGTGATGGACATTTTCATCTGTAAGCAGCTTGTAAATTTATTCACGGTGTTCGGATTTCCTAAGATGGTTATCATAACCACGAGAAGTTTGGCATTATTTTGTATATTATTTTCTTGAAGATGCTTCGCATCTCGAGAATTAAAAACAATCAAGTCGAACACTTAATATAAAATGGGAGTGTAAAATGTCTCAATTACTATTGAGCACAAGAGTTTGGAAAAAACCTCTTTTATAAAACATCACTGCCATATCTTGTTTAAAATTGAATTTTCATAAAAATTCAAACCCTGTGTATATAGGTGCGAACGAGGCCTCGCACTACTTTCAAATAATTGCACATTAATCCACACACACATACACATTCATATAACAGTTTCTTGAAAAGTGGTGGTCACCGTGGTAACACGAATGTCGGGGGGTGCCTAACACCTTCCCTCTGCATAATCAAGTCTCCGGACCCTAATGAATCTCGGTTTCACCGACCCGTTTAGCAGTGCCATATCACTGAGTCAATGTCCAAACCTTTTTTCGATTGTGTTGGTACAACCATATAAAAAACCAACTGGCGACTCTTAACAGTCCATCGTCGACATTATACATGTCGGACTTTTTTCAAACAAATCTCACCTAACATGAGAACACCAAAGAACAAGTAACGAAAAGGGACAAATAAAAATCCTGACGTCGACACCTCCGTCCCTCCTACTGCGATTTTTGTGCGATTCCCTCCCTCCTACTACGAATGTAATGTAATGCGCATGCAAAAATATGAAATTTTGTAAAACTTCGTTTGATTCGCCTTAATTATCTCTCACGTTGGCCATGTATCCTTGATCGTCCCTCGTCAAAACCCCAACTCGATAATCCAAACCCCAACAACAATTTTCCCAAAAAACTGTTGGGATTTTTGATAAATGGTGTGGTTACAAAACCCTTTAAATTTGTCCGCCAATTGGTCTCCCCTAAGCCGATTCCCCGTTCAATTTCCTCTTTTTATGGCGATTCGTTCCAATCCGCTGTTAGTTTTCTCAGTAAATTTAAGGAAATTAAGGTTTTAGATATGGAGCTTCCCTCTTCTTGTGATAAACTTGATAGTGATTATTTTGATTGGAATTTTTTGTTCAAATGGAGCGCTATATTTGGGAGCAAAATTGACACCTTTATGTTCCTCTCCCTGTGTTTAATTCAGCAAAAGGAGCAATTAAATGAAAATCCAAAAGTTGTAGCAGGATGCCAGGATTGGGTAAAGGGATAATTCACTTGGCGTTTCAATGCTTGAAAGAAGCTATTGTGGGGCAGAGAATGTTGTTGTTCTTCATTGAACAACACCCTTTGCTTGAGTGGGTTTGCATTACTGATTCTAAGAAACGAGGGATGTTTTCCTTGAACTTTAGATGAAAATTCTTACTAGTTAGCTATGATTTCTGTTATAATATTGAAACTAAGAAACTGTTATATTATTTCTTAAGAAATGAATACATTCTAGTTCAGTACCTTTAGTACATTTATTATATCTATTACAACACAAATATCTTTTTAACTATTTATTACATTAATACCATTGTGTATAATGACATTAGTATCCTTAACATCCCCCCTCAAGTTATGAGTTTGAAATAAATTACAAACTCCCAACTTGGATTGTAGAAGCTGAAGTTGCTCACTGGACAGAGCTTTGGTAAACAAATCAGCTGGTTGTTCTGCAGACACAAGATGGTGTGTGGTAATAATCCCCTTTTGAAGCTTCTCACGAACAAGGGGACAATCAATCTCGATGTGTTTAGGACGTTCATGAAAAACAGGATTAGATGCTATGTATAGAGTAGACTTTGTTGTCACAAAAGAGAGGAACTGGAGTAATAGAAGTGATGCCTAATTCTTTTAATAAAGCAATCAACCAGGTAACCTCACAACAAATATCAGCCATAGCTCTGTATTCTGCTTCAGCTGAGGATCTAGAGATTGTGGGTTGTTTCTTACTCTTCCAAGAAATGAGAGAAGAGCCTAGCGTTACACAATAGCCAGTAAGAGACTGCCTAGTAGTAGGACAACCACCCCAATCAGCATCACAATAAGCATGTAAAATAAGAGAACCAGTTGCAGACATGAGTAATCCTTGTCCAGGAGATGATTTCAAATATCTAACCAATTTTAAAGCTGCATCCATATGACAAACTTTAGGGGCAGACAGAAATTGACTAAGCACATGAACAGAATATGCAATATCAGGTCTGGTTATTGTCAAGTAAATGAGATGACCAACCAGTCTCCGATAGACATTAGCATTCTGCAACAGATCCCCACTGTTGAATAATAATTTGTGGTTTTGTTCCATAGGGACTTTGGAGGGTTTGGCATCTGTGAGACCCACGTCTTTCAAAATATCAACAGTATATTTTCGTTGATTAAGATAGATACCTTTTGGAGACCTAGCAGCTTCAATACCCAAAAAATATTTCAAGGCACCAAGATCTTTTATTTAAAATTGAGTAGCTAAATAATCCTTGACTTGTTGAATGACAATACTGTTAGACCCTGTGATAAGCATATCATCTACATATACCAGTAATGTTATAAAGCCAGAAGAAGATTAAGCAATGAATAGAGAGTGATCACAGTTGGATTGCTTAAATCCAAATTGGGTTAGGGCTGCAGACAACTTTAGAAACCATTGTCGAGGTGCTTGCTTGAGTCCATATAAGGACTTAAGAAGTTTGCAGACAAGTGAAGTACCTGTAGAATTATGATAACTGCAAAAACCAGGAGGCATAGTCATATAAACTTCCTCATTTAAATCTCCATGAAGAAATGCATTGGTAACATCCATCTGATCCACCTTCCAACCTTTCAAAGCAGCTAGAGCAATAAGAAGTCTCACAGTTGTCATTTTAGCAACTGGAGCAAATGTCTCAAAGTAATTCAATCCTTCAGTCTGTGTAAAGCCTTTCGCAACAAGCCTAGCTTTAAAACGATCAACACTACCATCAGGATTATATTTGACTTTATATATCCATTTACAGCCCACTGCTTTCTTATCTTTAGGTAATTCAGTAACAAGCCAGGTATGATTGGCTTCCAAGGCTGAAATTTCTTTGACCATGGCTTCACACCACTTAGGATCATTAACAGCTTGATTATAAGTGGAAGGCTTAACAATAGAAGCAGTGTTGACAAGATAAGTGGTGTAAGCAGGTGTAAATGTGTCATAAGAAATAAAATAAGACATGGGATAACGAGAGACATGATTAGAAGTGGTAGAAGAAGGAAGAGTATGAGCAAGATTCTTTGGTAATCCTGTGAAATCTTTGAATTTAGAAGAAAGTGTTCTAGTGCGAGTAGGTCTGGAAGAAGGAAGTGAAATAGGCAACATCTGATACCTAGAAAAACACATCTGATTGCTCTAGGAGAGAACTTATCTCTGTTATGAGCTATAGTTGAAGCATAACACAAACAACCAAAGACTTTAAGATGATCATAAGAGGGGGCAGAACCAAGAAGCATTTCATATGGAGTTTTATTGGTTAGAACTTTAGTAGGTAATCGAATGATCAAATATGTAGCAGTTAGAAGACAATCTCCCCAGAAATGAATAGGTAAGTGAGCATTGAATCTAAGAGCTCTAGCAATGTTCAAAAGATGGCGAAGCTTCCTTTCCACAACACCATTTTGTTGTGGAGAATAAACACAAGAAGTTTGATGAATAATACCAAGATGAAGAAAATAAGGAGCAAGTTCATTGAATTCAGTGCCATTATCTGATCTAATAGCCTTGACATTGTGATTAAACTGAGTACAAACATGACTAATAAAATTCTTGAGAATAGAAGCCACTTGATGTTTATTATGAAAGAGATAAGTCCAAGTACATCTTGTGAAATCATCCATAATTGTAAGAAAATAAGAACAATTGGTATGTGTTTTATACTTATAGGGTCCCCAGACATCACAATGTAAAAAATCAAACATAGACAAACTCACAGAATGACTAATAGGAAAGGGAAGTCTTGTTTGTTTAGACAGATGACAAACATCACAGGGAGGAAGAGAAGTAGAGTTACAATGTAAATGTAATGACTGTAAAACAGCTAGAGGGACATGCCCCAATCTAGCATGCCATAAATCTATAGTATTGCAAACATTAGAAACAATAGTAGCTGGTGGAGAGACAACAGATGCAGTATTCGAAGATACCAGGCTAATAGAGGATGGAGAAAGAGGCAAGGAAGGTGAGTTTAATTTGTAGATGAACAAACCATTCTCTTATCTACCAATCTCTTTCTCCCTCTTCAAAGCCAGGTCCTGCAAAATACATTGATTGGACAAGAATAGAATATTGCAATGATTATCTGTAGTAAATTTAGAAACTGAAATGAGATTATAATGAAAACTTGGAACACACAAAACATTGTGCAAGACAATCTCAGATGAAAGGTGCACTGTACCAGAATGGGAAATAATGGATGTTTGACCATTAGGTAAATGAATCTTAGCATACAAGGCCACAGGATGCTCAAGTAAATGAAGATATGGAGTAATGTGATCAATAGCACCAGAGTCAATAATCCATTTAGATGTATTAGTATGGACATTTAGACAGATAGAAGAGACAGCAGAAGAAAGGGAAAAACTATTACCTGCAAGATGGTCTGCAGTGGATGAAAAAATAGGAGATTTCAATCCAAGTTGAATCATCTGTATTATTTGTTGACACTGAGATGGTGTAAAATTTAAATTGTTGCCTGATACTTCAGAACCTTGCTCAGACTTGAAGAGAGTTGATGCACAGTTGGAAATAGATCCTTTGGTCAACTCTGAATGAGAGAAGTCAATAGGTTGAGAAGAGACAATTTCATTAGTATGTGTAGTAGCATATGCTGCTGGTCTATAAGAACCAGACATAGGAAACACAGTAGATTGTGCTAATTTTGATTTAGGATGCCAAGGTGAATAACCATGAAGTAGAAAACACTTATCCTTTGTATGCCCTGTGTCATGGCAATGATCACATTTGATACCAGGTTTTTGAGATTTCTTAAAATTTCTATTTCCTTTAGTAAAACCAAGGTGATGTCCAGAATTAACTTGACCAAACTGATGAGCTCCAAACTGAGAGGGAAACTGTTTGGCCAGTAGAGCAGCATTCTCAGGTATGACAACTGTTTGAAGAGAACACTCCCTCTGTTTTTCCTCTTGCAAAAGTAATGCATACAGTTGACTTGGAGATGGTAAAGACTGCATCATAAGAATATGTCCTCGTACACTAGTAAAATGATCATTCAGTCCCATAAGAAATTGAGTAACTTTGAGAGTTTGCTCATACTCAATCAATTGCTGAGATGCACCACAAGTACATACTCTACAAGTACATTTAGGAATAGAAATAAGACTGTCAAGTTCATCTATCATTGACCGAAATGTAGTAAAGTATGTGGTTATGTTTTTGTTGCCCTGAGTTAAAGAGACCAGATCTTTTCTTAACTGAAAAAGTCTAGGTATATTACTTTGGGTAAACCTAGCAGTCAAATCATCCCAAATACTCTTAGAAGTAGGCAAGTAGACTATACTATTTCTGATTTCTAAGGAAACAGAATTCAACAACCATGAAATTACCATATCATTGCATCTATTCCAGTGTGGTAAATAGGGAGAATCAAGTTCTGGTGCCAAATATGTACCATCTACAAAACCGAGCTTGAGTTTTGCAGAGAGAGCAATAGTCATGGACCTTTTCCACTGATTGTAATTAGCTTCAGTTAAAGGTTGATTAACAAGCACCATACCTGGATGATCGGAGGTTTGTAGAAAATATGGATGAAGAGAATCAATGATAATAGTTGCTACACTTGAACTTCCAGAACCTCCAACCCCATGTCCACCAGATCCATGGCCACCAGATCCATTACTACCCGCAACAATATTCGTAAAAGTATTATTTAGAAAGGAAGAAGTCATTCTTAGTAGATTTGATGATATAGTCACGAACAGAGAGATATGAAAAAGAGGTATGAAAAAGAGATATGAACAGAGAGATTTGATGATGTAGTCATTCTTAGCAGATTTGACTATAGATTCAATTGATTTTATGAAGAATTGAAAGAGATATAGAGAAGAAAAGCGAGAACAAACCCTAGATCTGAAAAAGGCTCTGATACCATGTTATAATATTGAAACTAAGAAACTGTTATATTATTTCTTAAGAAATGAATGCATTCTAGTTCAGTACCTTTAGTACAGTTATTATATCTATTACAACACAAATATCTTTTTAACTATTTATTACATTAATACCATTGTATATAATGACGTTAGTATCCTTAACAATTTCCGATCTTAAAACTGTATTCAGAAATTTTATGCAGTCTAATTATTTTCTTATATTCACTTTTTTTTTATTATTGATTTATGGAGTCTTGGATATCTTTTAATATATATTCATGTTTATCGCATTGTGCAGCTTTCACTGGGGCAAAGAATGGGGATGTCATTTACGCAGCCAACACTTATGTACATAGTTTTTTTTTGTTGTTGATCTTTGTAGAATGAGTTACCATCTAAAAACCACTGACACTGATAAAAGTAAACCTGCTAAATCAAACTAGCATAAATTCTGATATCAAACTCTTTTAATTTTGCTTGATATACCAGTGATATCAATCAAATGGTTTATGTTTCTTTCAGCTTTGAAAATGTTATTCTTCTTAGGCAATGCTGATGGACTTGGTTGCAGGTGATTTTTTTTTTTTGCTAAGCAAATTCTATAGGGGAATCATTAGTTTAAAAACATCTATCTGCATGATATTTGTTTGAGAATATTCTTCTGAAAATTTATGGTGCCAAACATGCACGAATGCTGTTGAAGTCTCTGGTTATCATTATAGTGCCAAATAGGCATGATTTTTCTGTGACAAAAGAAAAAGCTTTTAATACTTGCAGTGTGTAACTATTACTACATCCCAGACTATCCATTTCAATTTATCTTGCTAATAAAATTTTGGGCGGAGCAACCCAGACCGCTTTAGTTCTAAATTTTGAATTATAACCTCTTTGTTCTGGCATCAGCACCCCTCTTTGCTTGTGCAGGCCGGACGAGATTTGAATTATATGTGACCTTTGTGCTTTCCTTCACAGGCTAAAGGGAAGAAGAGAGATTTGGGTGTTCAAGGATCTGAGCCCGTGAAACGAGAACGAATGTCTAGAGCAGATGATGAAGATTATATTCTGCTTCGACCAGAACAAATGTTAAAGTCTGAGATTTGCTAAAATGACAAATAAAGGTGAGCTTATAGATTTTGAAGGGGTTTGATCGCCTTACTCTGATTGTTCAGCTCAAGGGTTTGCCATGGATCATTGTAACACTACCACAAATTCTTTTTGTAATATTACATATTATTATATTCGATTTAAATTATTTCTTTTTCTTTTTGTAATATTATTTTATCCTTACAATTGATATTTGGAAATACAAGCTCTAAATCATTAATTCATCTTATGTAACTTTTGAGGAATAATAAATCATGCTGATAAATGAAAATATATAAACAAAAGTAAATAGTTTTTCTATGAATTATTTTCTATTCTCTATTCTCTATTCTATGATTTTCTGTTCAAGTATTCTATTCTCTGTTCGCGAATTCTTCTTCTAATAGTTTAACTAGCGGATAGATATATCTAGGATTGCCTTATTTGGGATTTCTTGGAGTTTATTTGGGATTGCCTGCCTTGGGCTTAATAGTCAATCAATATTCTGTTGGCTTAATATTCAACTCGAATTTTTTTTTAAGATGTCCGCTAGTTCAACTAACGGACAGCGAATTCTCTTTTTAAATTTCAACCCTTAATTAAATTAATGCATAGTTATGATAATATTTGTCCATTTTTCTTCCATAACAAATGCATGCTATAGAATATTTCTCATGTATGTATATATATATATATATATATATATATATATATATATATATATATATATATATATATAGAGAGAGAGAGAGAGAGAGAAAGAATATGTTGAATGAAAAAGAAGGGTGATGACTAACTAATACAATTGTTCTAGATGAGGAGAGAGAGAAGAAGTCATGGGATAAATAATTCCTAAATTAAGGAATCCTAATTGCATACTAATTCCCTAAATTAAGGAATCGTAATTGCACTAATATTGTAATAAATATGAAATTATATTAATTGTGTAAATATTTTATGAGTACACTATTGTTGTAATTATTTTCAAAAATGTAATTCTCAGCCCCGAATTGACAACCAATTTAATTTTGTTTAATATATTAGTAGTTTTTTCATTCATCTATTTGGATATTTTTTATCCCTCTTTCTCATAAAAAGATGCAATGATAATATTAGTGCTTCTTTGATGGAGTTGTGCGATGCCATAAAATATTTTTAAATATAAAAATTTGACAAAAAATCTGTTATAGTTAAGTTAAAAAAATATTTGATTGTGATAATTCTATAATTCATACATTTTAATTACCTAATTTTGTTCATTTCAATATTTTTATTAATTTAATTAATTAGTTTTGTTCTATTTGTAGTAATTAAATAAATAGATAAAGTTGAGTTGAAAAGGAGTCTCGAAGCTTTCTAGTTGATATCTATTTAGACTCCAATAAAGAGGTGTGCAATAGAAGAATATTTGAAAGATTTAGATAAAAAAATTTGATTTTATCTAGAATATTAAAAAAAAATTGATAAGTTCATTGTACCTGATTTGGAACACAAGTAATTTATACAGAGGAATACCGAGAGAGATTGAATATTTTAATTTTATTAGATTAGTTATGTATTAATTTAGGTTAGGAGTAGCCGAGTAGGAGTAGAATTAAAATATTTTTTGCACGTTCGTTGGAGAATTTTTAATAAAGATAATTTTTCTTACTTTTACTTTATGTTGATTTTTTTTTCTTCTTTCATTTTTTTTAATTCATGTCTAGCTGAATTTTTAGATTTTGAATGAGGATGAAGCTAATAATATCTTAGGATTAATATTCTCTATCAATTCTATTAATTGTGCTTTAATGTTTATTTGATTTTACCTCATATTTTGTTATTGAAATACCTTATTTTTATAGTTTTGATGTAACTTTTAAATTAACTAAGAGGTTTTGATATATTATTGTTAATATGTGATTTTTTTTGTCTATGTTTGTCCACGTTAAATAATAAATTTACTACATAAAAGGTAAGGGAAATCAAGTTAATTTTTATTTGGAATAAATTGATTTATTTTATGGATTATGTACACCAAACAAGTGACATAATTTGAATTATAAAAATAGAATAGATTTGATTATTTGTTATGTTTATTGTTTAGTAAATTTAGATTCCTAGATCGCTTCTTTATTTTTAATTTTCATTATCTAATTATATAGTTTAACTAATGTTTAAGTTTTAGTTAATTAATTCTTCATCTTTATTTCTAATTCACTTGATATACATATTAAGGATATTTGAAAATTAATTTTGTCTATGTGAGTTTGACTTGTACTTGAACAATGTGTATTTGTAGTTACATATTTTTATAACACAAGTTTTTTGCCGTTTTCGGAGACTAGAATTAATTTTTTGTTCCTTAATTTTTGTTTCTTTGAATTAGTTTTTCTTTTTAGCTTAACATTTTATTATTATTAATTTCTACAGGATTATTCAAATATCGTTGTTGCGCTATTTATTTTTTTAAAAATTCAAAAAAAATAGTAGTTTACTTTTACTTTTTATTGTTAGTTAGAAAACTATTTGTTGTATTCATGCATTCACACACACATAGCGCACATCCTGGTTAGGCTTTATTATTATTGTTATTTTAATTTTCGTCAAATAAAAATTGTGGTGATTACTAGAGGAAAGATATCCGTTCAATTTTTACCTCTCTAGTAACACAGTTTTATGACACTTTATTTGTTAACAATTTTATTTATTTATTTTGCATTCTCATATTTAATTTAATTTCAAGGGCACAACCCAGTTAACAAGATAATGCGAAAATTCCATCACTCTTCCATGCCCACAAACAAACCAGCTTTCATTTCGCATAACCTTTCTTTAAAAAAATAAAATAGATGTTGGTAACTTTGAGCTCAATTAGGACAAGAAACTCTAAGAAAAAGTCAAATTTAAATTAATTAAACTACCGGTATTTAGGCAAGGTGATTTATAAGGCAACACTTTTGAGAACAAGTGGTTATTTCATTAATTACTCACATTAGTCACAGTATTAACAAATATAAGGTAATTGTGTGATATGAAATTTTATTTCTTTTTAATAATTTAAGGATAGTTATCTACTTTATACTTTTGCCAAAAATGATTCCATCTGAAAAGTACAAATTTCTTGTTTTATCAAAAAATACTTTGGAATATAAATTTCTACTTTATGAAAACTATTTTCAAAGAATTACTTAATCCAAAACATTTTCATTTTTAATTTTAAAAAAATATAATAGAATATGTAATTCATTGTTAGAAGTATTATAAGTCCGCCCAAAACCTACCATAGAGGCTCTTAGTCATCAATACAATATTTATTGTCATTACTAGTCCTAATTCTTTTAGGTTTGTCCAGATTTAATTATCATCTTTCCATTTTGGTACTATTTTTTCTCTTCTGTTTCCACCACCCCCCCCCCCAACCCCCAACCCCCCAACCCCCAACCCCTCACCCCCAATATTAGTCTCATTAACTTGATAAACTAATTTTACTGAAAATTACATTAAAAAACATTGGGAAAAGTAGTCCAACTTAACACTGAAAAACATAGTCAAACTTCACAAGCTAATTAAAGTAAGTAATGCTATCATAAGTTACATACAGAAGAGATCAAGAAGACACTGAGCAGAGAGCATCTCTTCTAGCATCATCTTCTCTAAACAAATGCTTAATTTCCATCCCCCAATTGGCTCATGAGGAACCTGCAACTACGAACAAAATACACTATGGGTGAGTTTCTCGACAAATAGTAAAAGGAAATTGATATTTTTACAAATAAAATTTGATAATTTTACAATATCTACCTCACAAGAGTGTGGAACCTATTTACCATTCATGTGAAAGTCGTAAAATTATCAATTTTACTTGTGGAAATATCAATTCCCTATTAAAATTGTTCGCATTATTTAAAAGCTGCATTGGCATCCACTTCTACTTCAATTCCCAGAAATTCTGAGAGGCAAATAGTTCAGAACAGGCATACTTAGGGCCTGTTTGTTTAGAAGTTAATGGGTCTAAATGGCTGAATCGGTAAGTGGCTGAATCATTAAGTGCGTTTGTTTTGAAAAAAAATCGTCTGAATGGCTGAATCGGTCAGATGCGTTGGCTGAATGGTTAAGTCCGAATTTTTGGTCTGAATGACTGAATGGTTGGGTGAATGAAGTAAAAAAAATTAAAAATAATAATAAAAATAATAAAAAAATATTAACTACTATATTATGTAATATTAAATAAATTTATAACAACTTTGAATTTTTTCAGAGGGATAAAATATTAAAAATATGTCATTCAGATCTTTAAGATATGTCAGTTATCAAACAGTTTTTTTTATTCAGATTCAGCTCATTCAGATTCAGATTCAGATTCAGCTCATTCAAATTCAGATTCATTCAATTTTTATCAAACACCCCCTTAGTCAGGTATCATATAGCAGATGAACTAAGTTACCCTTGTTGTATACCACGAGATACTTTGAAGGACTTTAGGCAAATTATCATAATGGGATGTACTAAAAAACTACATTTGTATGCAAAAATGATGAATAAGATGAGACTATTTGTGCTAATTTAACACCACATCGGACTATTATAGCACATTATTAATCTGTTATTTAATCTCATATTTTATTTGTTATCATTTCTAAATGTCAATTGATATCTCAAAAGGAAATTATGTAATATTACATTTCACATGGAATTATAATTAATCATCAAATGCCCTTAGAAATGATAGAACATTGTCCATAAGATTAATCATAGGATAAAATAGTCTATAATAGTAAAATAGTCGTATCTCACACATTATTTTTGCAAACAAACATAGCCTAAGGTTCTTATGGTTAGTAATTTCTGCAGCGATTCCGCATTCTTTAATCTTTATATATAGATATAGAAATGGCAACTTCTATAAACAAAAAAGAAGAGAATCAAAGATGGATATAGAAATCCTTTCTCCTCCCTCCTCATCAAGAAGACCAAATGCCATGAGATTATGATATTCAGTAGTTGGGCAAAATATAAATCTGTTCTTTGTAGGAAAGTTAGTCAAGTGAAGTACAAATAGGAAAATCTCGTATGCTAGGAAAGTTAATTACGTGAATCAAATACTAACAGTCTACTCAATTATAATATATATATATATATATATATATATTTATATATATATATATATTCACATGTATTTTCACATGGGTCTCACTCCACTCTCATGTGAGAGAATCTTGTGGAAATACTAGAAATACATTTGGTGCTCCCTCTCTCTCTCTCTCTCTCTCTATATATATATATATATGTATATGTATATGTATATGTATATGTACATATTAGGATTTAGGGGAATGATCAACAACAAACATTGCATAGGAGAGTGAATTTAATGATACTGATAAATGAGAAGCAATTTCAAAAAATCTAATTTTGACAACATAGAAAATTGCTGAAAAATTCTCCGAACCAATTAACTTATAAGATGGGAATAAGTTTTTTGTCAAGTGTTGGGTTTATTGTGTCCTCACCCATGATGAGGTGGCAAGAAAAGTGAGCAAGTTGCCTTGATGGAAGGAAATGGTAACTTATAAGATGGGAGTAAGTTATTTGTCAAGTGTTGGGTTTATTGTGGTCCTCACCTATGATAAAAGTGAGCAAGCTGTGCCTTGGGAGAAGGAAATGAAGGTGGCTCACATTTTGGAAAGGAGAGAGTATCTTTTGTCCTTTTAATGCTTGGTGACTTACATAGGCAGCAGGAGCTTGCGAAGAAGTACTATGTACTTTGTTATTTTTGGTTTCTTTTGAAGGTTTGCATGCTGACTCAAACACATGTTGCATATATGTTTGCAGCAGTAGAGAGAAAAAGTGTACATGCTTTTTGCCTATATAACCATCCAAGAAGTAAGTGAGAAGAACTCAATTAGAAGAATTGAGAGAAATCCCATCCTAGAGAAGGGTGGAAGAGGGAGGAGAAGCCAAGGGAGAGCCAAGAGGAAAAAATAGAGAAAAAGATAAAGAAAGATTAAGCAACTGAGTGTGTTGTTTTGGGAACCATCACAAGCCACAACGTTATTGTGGTGAGATAATTTGAGTGTCTACACAAATTAAGATATCTTTGTATTCTCTTAGTTTATTATAGTGAATTTTTCGGAGATCATCCCGTGATTTTTATCTCTTAGTTTTAGAGTGTTTTCCACGTAAAAATCTTAGTGTCTTGTACTTGGTTATTTTTATCTTATTATTTTCTGCAATGGTTATTATTTTGGTAGAACTGCATATTTAATCTGTTTGGCATATACTGGTGTGTTTCCCGTTTAATTTATCAAAGACAACAGTTTTGGGAAGGTGAGTTTCCCCAACATCAAGTGTGTATACAAGTCTTCTACTGTGTATTGACCTCCCTTTTCACTGACAGTACATGCAGCAGACGCATAAAAGCACGAATATGCATATACATTGACAATATGACATGCTATGACACCCAAAGAGAGTGAGTATAAGAACAAGCAACACTCATGAAATATGTAACACATGATATTTTTTTACCTGTGATTCAACAGATGATTACGTATGTGTGAAGTTTGGTGCTAAATAATAGAGGGTGGGCTAAATTAAGAGTTCTAGGTCTGGTTGCTCATGATCTTTAGCATTATATTATGTAGCCAAACCTGATGGTCATCCAATTATGGCTCATAGTTATATGATAAATGAAACTCTCTCCGTCCCGCAAAAAAACGTCTCATTTGTTAAAAAAACATGAGAATTATACTGTTTCCAGAACGGAGAATTGATATTTCGACAAGGTCTCACTCACATGAATGTGAGTCCCATTTACTATTCATGAAAGTCATGCAAAAATATCAATTTCACTCAAGGAAATATCAATTCACAAAACAATTGTTCACATAAAGAATCCACTTTTTTGTGATAGTAGTATAAATGATCATCCAGTTTGTCAACGTAATTTTATCATAATACCACAATATTAACTAATAAGTAAGTAATTTTAGGCATACTCGTGAAACAAAAATATATCCTTAATATCTACAATATTTATAAATAGGACTCTTTTTTGGAATGGATGGAGAGTAATAGATATCTTTATAAACAAAATCTTATCCATTGTACTTATTATAATTTTACATAAATCTTATGATTTGATTTATGAAATGTAAAAGGCTTGGAATGGTACCTAAATCAGTGGCAGCTGCAAAATAAAAAATGTTGCTTGGAATCAGGCTAAGGCAGATATGCATGATTAAACTTTTCTTCGAATAGCTCAAGTAAATTACTTGCCAATTCACTCGCATATCCTCCACCGCCCTTATAGATCAATGCTTTAAAAGTCAATCTAACATCAGCAGCAAACTCGTTTGGCGATCTATACTCATGATTACGGAGCCTTGATTTCACGGTTCTCAGATCCCTCGGTTTCTCAATAATTTCGTAGTATTTATTAGTATTTGTGTTGTAATCAAGAATCCAAAAAGAAGGAGCACCCACAAATATGTCAACCATCAACAGGTTTGCGTGTTTCATCAACTCATCCAAAATCTTTCTGCAACCTTTCATCGGTTCACCTACAGCCTTGGCAGTGGCTGAACGCTTAAATTCTCTAACTGATGAGAATGGCATAGTACGTTTCTGTCCTGAGATTGTCTCCTTATTTCTGCCTGGTGCATCCCAATAAAAAAAATAGAACACATTAGATCAAAAAACTACCCAGAAAAGAAGGGTGGTGTTCATATTAAGGGAGCAAGAATGATGTTGTCACTTGTCAGAACAAATGTATAACTAATGACACTTGTACAATTATTCTAACGACACTTTAATCTTTAACCAATATCATCAACAGGTAAAAATTATGTTAGAACTTGTGACTCATAACATAGAAGTTACTGAAAAATACTCGCGGTACGGTACAGGAGTTTCTGTAGGTGTGGCGTGGGGCACGCTTGGAGTGGCGCGGGGCGCACCGGTGTATGTGTAGTTTCTGCCCAGGTAGCGCGGGGCAGGGACGGAGGGGGGGGGGTCCCGGGGGGTCCACGGCCCCCCCTGTTGCGAGAAATTTTTTTATGTACTAGGGAGGGTCCAGCTTGAAATTCGGGAAGTCCGGGGGGTCCGAGGTGCGCTGAGAAGAAGAAGGAAGGGGAAGAAAAAAAAGTAATTTTTTTTTATAAGTTAGGATTGGGTTGTTTGACTTGTTTCAGAACTAGCCCACGCAAAGAAAAATATTTCTCATGTAGTCATGTTCGTATGTATTTTTTCTAAAAGTCATGATGGCCCAACTTGCAAATACACATACTTTCACCACTTTCGAGTTGAGATATTTTGTCAGGTATTCAATTGTTTTTCTCTATTTATACTTCTAATTATGTTTTTGAATATAGAAGTAATTTTATTTTATATTTTTTAGGTTGTTGATCGTATTAGTCAAGAGATGGATAATCGTTTCACTGAGACGAACACGGAATTACTCTTGTGCATAGCATGTCTTTATCCTAAGAATTCGTTCTCCAATTTTAGTTTTTCAAAGTTAGTTCGACTTGCAGAACTATATCCACAAGACTTTTCAATGGATGATCGAATGGAGCTTAAAGAACAACTAAAGATGTGGATTTCTGAAATGAGAGAAAATGCAAGATTTTCTAAACTAGAAAATATCGGAGAACTTGCAACTAATATGGTTGAGGTGGGATATCACACTACTTTTCATTTAGTATATCTTCTTATCAAGTTGGCTTTAGTTTTGCCTGTTGCGACTGCTAGTGTGGAACGAGTATTTTCTGCGATGAATATTGTTAAGACAAATTTGCGCAACAAGATGGGAGATGACTTTCTCACCGACTGTTTGGTGTGCTATGTCGAGAGAGATATTTTTAGACGCATTGATAATGAAGTGATTATCCAACATTTTCAGAATATGAGAACTCGCAGGTTGGATTTACCGCCTTTATGGTCTGAACTCCAAAGAGAGACTCCGTCGTTCTAGTACCGTTACCGGTTCAACAGTCAACAATGTGTTTCAATTTGTAATTGATTTTTATTTGTTTCAATTGAATTTGAATAACTAATTGAAATGTTGAATTACTTGTGATTTAGGATTATGATTTTGTTGAATGTTGAATTATTTGTGATTTAGGAATATGAAAAAAAAAAATCAACGAACTAAGAGGCCATCGAAAAAAAAATTACATGCATAATCCGGACCCCCCTGTTGAAATCCTCTGGCTCCGCCACTGGCGCGGGGTGCGCTATTGAACACCTGTGAACGGACAGAATTTTTGTTGCCCTATATAACCAAAGAATCATCAATAAACAACAAGCCACATGTGGAGTACCCAAATTAGAGAACCACGTAAATCTTTGTATTTGATTATTAATTCTCTGTCGTTTGTGTGCGTACGTGTGATCCTAGATTCTAACAAATTACAATATCAGCCATACAAATTTTCATATCAACTAATAATTAAAAAAGTTGTCAGAATTCATAATTAATTGAATACCTTCAAGTTTCTCCTCTTCTAACTCATTTTCTATTTGTTCCCTTGCGACTTTCAATTGGCTCCATTTTCCCTTCAAATCCACTCTTTTCTCCCTTTCTTCAAGCTCTTTTTCCTTGCAGTCAAGTCGGCTTTTAATCAACTCTAGTTCCTTTTCCTTCGAATCAACTATTTTCTCCCTTACTTTAACATTTTTTTCCTTACAGCCCAGCAATCCGGTGAGCCTTTCCATCAGATCTCGGGTCGAATCAAGTTCTTCCGATTGCATTTCAAGTTGCTTCTCTTTCAATTTCATTTCCTCAAATCTTTTTTCAGCCGATTTCTGGATAATCTCCACTTCATTCTGCTCCAGTTGGAATTTCTCAAAGATATTCTCCATTATTTTTTGTCGAGCTGCAAGTTTTTCTTCTTTGATATTCAAATCATTCATGTATTTTTCGTGTAGCAAATGAAATTCCTTCTCCTTGTGGATAGAATCCGATTTTTCCTGTTCTAATCGTTCTTCAATGGAGCGGCGGAGAAAATCGAGTTGTTTGTTGCTTTCGGACACTAATTGCTCAGCAGAAACTACGTTTTTCTCTCTTGATTCGAGTTCATTCAAGCATTCTTGGAAAGATTTCTGGGTGGAATACAACTGGGCTCCAAATTCCTTCCATTCGGCCAAAAGTGAATGAATCGCTATTTCGAGCCTGAGTTTCTTCAGTTCTGTTAGTTTTAAATCTACTGATATCTTCTCCAGTAAATCCATCTCAAATAGCTCAGTCTTTTGAACAAGGATTTAGGGTTTTTTTGAGAGGGAGAGAGCTTTTGAGTGTGTGAATGGGTGACTCAGACATTGATGAATGATAAATTACTATACACGAAGAGCATTGACGGATCAACTTCCCTACCTTCATTTCTCTCTTTTGTCTTCATACTTTCCTTTTTTTTCTTTTTTTTGTTTTCTTTTTTTCCTTAGAAGAAAAGAAATACTACCTCCGTTACTAAAAGATAAAAGATCAATTATCAAGTAAAATTTATTTAAAATTTTATCACTACCCTTTATGGGAAATTGAAAACTATTAATACAAGGAAAAGAATTTTTTGGGACAATGACAGAAGGTAGGGGCGATATAGGAAAGTAAATAATTTATTCTCCTCGAATGTTGTAAACGACAAACATTTTGAAACAAATTTTTTCTTCTAAAACGACAATATTTTAGGAACAGAGGAAGTATAAAATGTTTCTTTCTTCTAATCTTTTTTATTCATATTTTGGCATAGTATTGTAGTTAAAGGCATAACACAAATATAAAACGTTTTCCGTTCTAAAATATAAGATTAAATTAAAAATTAATATCATAATTATTTAGATTAATATGGCGTATGTTTCGATACTCAATGTTTGTAGTGTTTGGTATATTTAAAATATTTGGTAGTTCAAACGCACATGAAAAATCTTATTTATCTAGTAATAATTTATTTTAAACGCAGCTTGTGCCGTCCCCATATCCGGAGTTACCTTTAACTCTAGTTTAGTGCTCACGATACTATCATATCCATACATCCCAACATATTACTAATTTAAACATGTCTTAGATTACATATTAATTTTAACTTGAATCCTAGGTTTTATAAACTTTTACATATTACAATACCAAATATTAATACAAGAAAATAATAAAATAATTATTACAATTACTCCTTAAGTTCATATAAGCACAGACACTTAATAATAAATTATTTTGTTACTTTCATTTTTCCTTATATTTCCCGGACGTACCAACATTCTCGGTTTTAACTAAAAACATTATATTCAATGTAAGGGTGAGCAAAAGCTAGCTCAGCAAGAAAATAAACAGTTGAATATAATGGAACATAAATATATATAATAAAGGGAATATAAAATCATGAGATACTGAGCAAAACAGTTCTTTAAAAGTTTTGAGTTTGAAAATCAGACTTTAGCATGTTGTAAGGTCAAATGACTAGTGAACTCTGTAATAGAATTGACAGTACTAAAACTACAATCCATGGATACAAACAATTATTAAAACTGAACTATATCCTAGACTTGTACTTTAGGGGATCAGCCTAAGTACCCTATATTGTGGACAACATAATAGGCTAATGACACATTACTTGTCCTTCAGAATCATATGTTCGGTATCATATGCCCTTATAAAAGGGTTGTTCGTTCATAACATTACATAAGAGTCTGCACCAAAACAAAATGGTTTGGAGAACATTAAATGAAATTTTCCTGAATGAATAATATCAATATATCTCAACAGTTGTCTAGTCGAAATAATGACATTAACATACTTTCAATATCATAAGAATAACTAAATTTGAAGTATTGCAGTTCAATAATTTCAATAACTTGAAAAGATAAGTCTTCGAGTTAATTACTTGCAATATGAACTTAATTGAGTATGAAAGGTTGATGTACTTATCTCTCGCGTTGATTAAACCTTTTAATAAATTATCTTGTCACTGAGTAACCTGCATATTTATACAGTATTGACTTACTTAGTAATCTTATAGCACAAAGTCTATATTTATTGATACCATAGCTCAACTATAGTTATTGAAACCATATCCAATAACTAACATGTATGTTACTTATTAACATTAATCAAGTATACATTCAACTTTTATTTTAAAATATAGCTTAGTACATATAGGCATATAGTTTATCACAACATCTTTTTATAGCTTAGTTTATATGACACGTTCACACAAATAGCACACAGGCACATATTGTAAGAACTGAGAATTTCATGAATAAATATTATTTTGATAAAATAAGAGAATGGAATTTTTTTTGAATATAAATATTGATGTGTTGTGAAATGAATAATTCAACTAATTTAAATTGAATTTATAAGAATGTGGAATTGATGATGAGAATTGTGAAAATGCCTTGTGTGGTATGAGAATTGAGATTTAAGGAATTTATTTAATTAAGAAGTGAAGGATTAATTAATAGTATATTATTAATTAATTATTATTATGAGCAAAGTAATTTACATAATTAGAATTGTATTATTCATTTAATTGATGTGTGTAAGACATGTGATATTATATAGTTCTAACATTAAAAAGAATGTGTAGTGTGACACCTTGTGGTAACTATATTATATATAGAAACTATATAATAAAGTGAAAAGAATTATAAGTTACATAAATAATTGCATATGTGACAATAAGTATGTGTGAGAACATTAAAGATATACTATATCAAAGGATTTCAAATTATTTCAATAAGTGAGTCTAATTGAAATAATAAAGTTTCAAGGAGATATTAAATTATTAGGGACCAATTAAATTGAGACTGTAACGACCCCAAAATTCATACCATTTAAAATCTCGACTTCGGTCGTTAACCATACATTCAACCTCTAATTTTACATCATTATTCGATATTAAAAATCACTAAAATTACGGAAAATTTAAAACTTTTGTACATTTCCTTCTTTATTGCCTTAAATCGCAACCTTTACATTACATCTCTTCGATTCAAATATATATTATGAATCGTTATAATAAACTGACTATACAAAGTCTTACATCATAAATAGATATACATATACACTAGATAGCTCAATTTACAATTCAACAACATTTACATTCAAAATATTACATACATTTCTCATAAATCATAAGTAATCTTCGTGAATATAGATCTCTATAACTCACTTAGAACATATCCTTACCTTAATTCCTTGACCTACAAAAGTGGTTATTTGCAAGAGTGAGCTCGACAGCCCAGCAAAATCTAACAGTTTTTATACATCACATAGCACATAATAACATGCTCGATATACATCTCATTAAAGTAACATGGCATACATGCTTTTAATTCACATAGCAAATATCAAGATTGAGTTCCTTACTCAATCATCATTCTTTAGCCAAAATAATGCAGTCATATATTGACTTTAACATTTCATGATTTCAACATATATAACATATCATGCAATTTAAAACAGTTCATCAAGTCCACATAGAAAATAAGAACCGAAAGACTTGCCTTGATCGTTGTTTACCAATAACAGTTTAATAGCTTACAGCTATCTGCACTTCACGTGCCCTACGCAATTATATAATCATACACATCAAATATTAGTCACATAACAACACATAGTAATTATAATGTAAACTCTACTCTACGTCTCATAATCTTTCCTATTAATAAATACACAATGTTTAACTTAATTGTGTTGACTTTCAACTTATATCTCACTGTATTTCATATTTGCAGTTCATTCAAGTGCTTAAGTCTTGCTAGGACTACTTATTGGCTTTATATTAAATACACTCCATATCTTATAATATTCATTTCAATTGAATTGAAACACTTTTTAAGTTCATTAACACTTGGCACGATGTTTCGACGTTCATTCGTCACACGCCCGATTTGCCTCTCTTGTGTATGCTTACTATGCTTCTATAACTTATCTAACACATTATTTATTAATGTTAAGCATCATTATATTTATTAACATTCATTTTTTATAATTTAGGACATCTTTTATGGTCAGGAACACTACACATGAATATGTGCATGCCCGACGCCCTCCGATTGCCTCCGAGAACACAACAGTCCTAAAGATGACCATTTTCACCCATCCTAATGACCTCAAATTAAAAAACTTAAAGAACGAAAGTTGTAGGTCTATTCATCCTCGTTCCGGATCATCTTGAATCATCTCAATCAGAGTTCGTATGAAAAAGTTATGGCTATTTTACTAAACGAGATCAAAACTATCCAACCCAGACCACTTTTCCAGCGCTGGGGCGCGAGACAGTGGTGCTGGGGCACGAATTCCAGCACTGGGGCACGAAGAATAGGGTAGCCAGTGGCGTCGGGGCGCGAACTTTGGCGCTGGGGCGCCAAAAACTAACAGAACCGAGCACGAAGACCATTTTCGGTCTGCTTAAGAAATTCTAGCAACTAATTACATACATATAACTGATGTAATTTACACATAACCTCACCAAGCATACATATATTAACTTAGCACAACTTAACAACAATTTAGAAAACTTAAATTCTTGAAAGCACTATTTTAAAAAAAAACCAAAACTCCATTACTGACAGTTGATAAACACAGTGAATACTGTAATTCCTACTAACCACCAATTTGATTACTTTAACTATGACTCTCTGTTCTTAACAACAGAATTAACATGTTCACAGTTTTAATTTTCCAATTAGCTACCAATAATTTACTGATTTTGATTTTCTTAACAACCAAACTAATGCATATTTTGACTGTTAATAGCCATGTATAAGAACATACACTGAAAAACAGTTTCCCTTTCTTTTAACAAAATTAACGTACAATTCTTTGTCTAAACACAAACTTCTAGCATTACAACTACTTATATATGATAGTTGTCCTACTACAACTACATATGCACATGATTCCATCATCCATTATAAAAATATGAATTACAGAGACTATACTATAAAACACAGTAAACCTTAAGAATACAGAGACTAAAGAATTATACTATAAATCATATATGTTAAGATTATGTAACATAATTTTAATTTGCTCAGACAATCATTTTTAATCACTAAGAATATCTTGAAGAACTCAGAACTTTCTCTTGTTTTTCTTTCTCAGACTCTCTCTCAAACCTCTGACAATCTTTTCTTTCTTAGGCTTAAGCCAATTACATTATACGTAACTAAAACAGACGCACGTCTTTTTTTTTTCAAACATTTTAAAATCGTCCTCTACTAATTGCCCCTATTCAATTTATTAGTTACCAAATATTATATATTATTTATATTTTATTTAATTTAATTTATATTACTAATAAATCAAATTTAAAAATCCAAAAGTCATAGGGCTTTGTTTGGCAAAATTATTTAAAATTAAAGACTTAATATATTTAAGCTTTGTTTGGCAAAATAAATTAAAACTACTTTAATTTATTTTAATAACCACTTATAATATAGCTATTTGTCACACTTCTAATTAATTAAGTTTTCATACTTAATTTAATTAATTTTAATAACAATTCATTGCATAATATAATAATTTATTTAATCATTATAAACTCTCTAACTTAATTATTAAATTAAATTAGATTACTATTTCAAAATAATTACTTTCCTTAACTCATTAATTATTTATTAAACAAATAAATAATCAAATCACATCAAATCAATTAAACAAATATTTATTCAACGATAAACACAACCATTAAATATTTATATAATTCAATAAATATTTAAATATTTAAATAAAAAAAATATGGATTGTTACATCATTCCCTCCTTTCAAGGATTCTGTCCTCAGAATCACAACTCAAACCACTCATTCATTACAATCTTCCCTACTTACAAAGATTCTGTCCCCAGAATCGAAGACACAAATTAAACAAATAACTAAGAGTAATCTTTCATCATTTTATCTAAATATAGATTTTATATTTCCTACTACATTCATTACCTAACAAATTCTAGGTTTCATTTCATAACTTTCACTTGAACTCAATTATATTCTGAGTATTATATTCTTAACCCATTCATTTTCTTTTCTAAGGATCACTGTCATAAATACTCGGGATATTACAGAGGTCATACATGTTTTAAACATTAATTAAACTGGACTAATATACATAGATTATATGATGTGAGTACATAAATAATCCCTAACTTTCCATTATGTAGTAGCATTAACACATTAAAATTTCATTTTGGGAATATAAGATAACAAACTAAGCATTATAAACACAGTACCTGAGATTTAATACTCGTGTCCCATTTTAAGTGACCCAAATAGTGATGCACAATAGCCTAACTCTATTTTGCGTATGAAGTAATCGGCAGTTGAAGGCTACAATAGCCTTGATCATGAGTTGAGATATGGGGAAGAGGGAGTTGGTGATTTCTTTTCACCAAACTCTCTCAATCCAATGAATTCTTCTTCTATCTCTTGGTTTAATTTCTTGGACAATGGCTTGGCATGATTAGTAAGTTTTCTATAAATTGAGCACTCTACTTCATTTTCTATGTTGCTGAGAATTACTTGCTTAGTTGCTATAGAGAGTGGGAGGGAATAATCTGATTTTGAGAAGAAGTTATGTCCAATTCAAAGCAAAGGTATAAAATTATGTTCTTAGTTAAGTTTTGTCAAATTCTTGCAATTCTCATGAAAACTCTGTTAAGTAGTACGAATTAGCATGTCTCTGTGTTGTTTGAGTTAGTGTGTATGCTTTGAGGTGCTGCAGTGAGTCTGGGTTGAGAATTAGCAATACATGTGCTAGGGCTCTGCAGAAGCAGAGCCATCTATTTTTTGCCTCAAAATGAAGTGGCGCGGCCGCGCCACTTCTATAGTTATATACCGCGCGGCTGCGCGGAGTGATTTTCTCAGATACTGCTGTAGTGATTCAGTGCTATACTAAACATGTTATGATGATTTAAACATGCCCATAGATGACCCTAACATATAAAATAATGTTACTTACTATATAGTAAGATTTGGTAACTTGGTTTGGTGTGCATATTCAAAGAAGTGTAAGAATTGGAAACTAGTTTTGATAAACTTTTTTGCAAAACATATTCTGACTTTATGTGCCAATGTATCAAGTTCTGATATACATTAAAATGTGACCAATATGTTAGTTGCCTTGTTGGTGAGGGTATGTTGTAGTCAAGCATGAATTAAAAGAAAAATGCAAGTAAAAGACCATGATGACTATGTGTAAATGAACTATGTGTACACCAATTTTTGAACTCGAAAACATGCTATTATAAATTGGTTTCATATATCTATGAACATGGAAGCATGACTTAAACTAGTGGACTTATTTTGCATGCTTAGTGGTTTAACATGAGATTTTCAATAAAAATGTTGAATTTGAAACCCAACTTTGTTGGGGGAAATACCCTATAAGTATTCTGAACCTATGGACCATCATGATAGGACACTTTATTCATCTAGATATGATTGATATGTGCATCCATCTAATTAAACATGTTGTGAACTAGTCAAGCATGGTTTCAAAAGATTTCTAAAGAGATAAAAACTATGTTGAATTGAAATACATGGGCAAGACAACTCGAGCATATATATTTAAAGGTTATTAACCTCATTATGTGATATAATGGTTAGCCACGGATAGTTTGTTGAAAAATGGTCATTTTGCTTTGTTAATAGAGATTTTCCTAAAAACAAAACCACAGTATTAAGAGAATCTTGGAATGGCCAAAGGGGAGGCCAAACCTATTCATAGACATAACTCTGCAAATGTCATTATAATTGCTTATAAGTGTGCAAGTATGGCCAAGCTAATATCTAGCAGTTCTGGTTTGAGCAAGGAGCAGTGCGGCTGCGCCACTCCTTAGTTCAAATCCAGCGCGACCGCGCCACCCTGCAGTGAGAACTATTTTCTGTAATTAAATTGTGGTGTTTGCATGTCTATATTGTTACTTTAATCAGTAATACATGTCTAGTATAATATACATGTGTGAATAAGTATGATAATAGAAGAATACTATAAATATACCCTTAAGTCAAAGTGTGAAGACAAGTTATGTTCGTTAGATGACATAGTGTATTAGAAACTGATTTTCGTGATTATGTGATGACATACGTATGGAAGCATGCGATTAAGAGGAGACTAACACTATATGTTTAGTATTGACGAATTATACTTGTGTATCATGGTAAATTAAGATAATAGGTATACATGTTGAACTTGTATAACTAATGTGATTATACATGAATAGGATATCATAGTGCATTGGATTGATATTAAGCTTTACTCTGGTAAACTACGCTTGAGGCAAGTATTCGAACCTTACTCTTTATTGAGCACTATTTGAACTTGTGCAATTATTGATCGTATAAGTAGAACTGTGAAAGTATAATACTTCATATTCTAGGAATGAAATTGTTTACAAACCTTGATTTCGAACGATAATTGTTCTTATATACTGTTAGTTCCCAGAGGCACAATAGTTATCTAGAAGGGGGTTGAATAGATATTTTAAATTCTTTTCGAAGTACTTGTTAGTTTTCATAATGACTTAAACACAGCAGAATTGTGTTTTGTTTGTTTTCCCTTTAAGATATAAAGAGTTAATAGGAGTTAAGCATTTATGGCAGTTATAGCAGTTATAACAAGAATATAAGAGACACAGTGTTTTTATGTGTTTTAGAGCACTTAAAGCTCCTAGTCCACTCTTCTACTCTTCGAGTAGGAAATCCACTAAGGATATCTTTACACTTTCTGAATCTTACAGATTCCTTCAAGACCAGCAGTCTTGAAACTTCTTAGTTCACTTTTAAACTCTTCAAGTCCAGCAGACTTGGTACTTCTCAGTTCACTTAGAACTCTTCAAGTTCTTCTGACTTGGAACTTTTTACTTCACTTGATAATAGTTGAGTTTGTGAATGGTGCTACTCAGTTGCCGTTAAGCTTGTGTTCGAAAAAACTGAGTAGCTGAGCAACCTTTCTTTTTCTCAGATCGTAGAGTTGGGCGTTGAGTGTTCTTCAGCGTTTTTGTTCAGTGCTTGCTTTATCTCTTTCATCTGATGATGTTTTGTATATATGATGCCTTTGAAATATATCTGTTGAAGACATCTGTTGAAGCATTAAATGCATTTGATATTTCTAAGCTTTGATGGAGACTTTTTACACAACTTCTGATTAGGAGTCTGGCCCACTAACACAGCAGACTGCTGTCTCACCTAACACCTGAAAAGGTATTTTCTGCTGACCCATAGTACTTTTCTTAGCTTCTTCAATATATTTCTTTGTTATATACTAAGGATGACTATTGTGTTATTGGGACTACCGAGGACTTCAACGTCTATAACCCATTCCATATTTGTTGCGACTTATTCTTTAAACAAAATGGACGAGGCTCAATGCTTCTGACACAGATAGATGATGCTCTACAATTCTGATCGTGGTGTCTTGCCACTTTGGTGTTTGATCCGATACTAGCAAACGAGAACACTATGATTTCTCTTAAGTACTAGCACACTACGATCTTCACTTGCTTGTTTTGCAGACTTTATGCTTCCGAGAGCACACTACGATCTCTGATTTGGCTCGACAAGCATTTGGACCACTCTACGATTTCAGGAGAAGCCCTTCAAGGCAAACACACTACGATTCTGCCTTGGCTTCTGCAATCTCTTGATCAGCTTGATAGACTACGATTCTCTTGAAGCCTATCTATTACATCTCAAGATATAGATCAACCTAACAGCTTTGATCTCTTCATCTATACATTTATTTACAGAATGATAAACATTAATAGCTCAGATTAACCTAACAGTTTTAATCTACCACTAAGTCCTTGTACATATGTTCCTTGAAGGACTTTACATATAATCATGAATATTTACTTTCAACATCAAATTTAAATATGTAATCTCCCAACAATCTCCCCCTATTTAATGTTGACATAACCAAGGAGATTTGTGTCATGCTTATCAATTTCTAGATGCAGTTGCTAGAAAGTAAATATGACTTAGTGTTTCAGTGAGCAACTGGAATTTCTAGAGAATAAGCATGAATTTATTGATGTTTGTAAGGACAGATATTACAATTAAGCTTAGTTACATCAATAGGAATTGAGTTCAACTTATCTCTATTTCTTTTGCCCTTTGTTCCTTGGAGGATTGACATATTCTTGGGCTCTCCTTCTCCTGCTGGATTCGTTTCTCCATGTTATATCTTCCAGCTCGCTTTGACTTAGCTATCTCAAATGATCGTGTCTGTTCATGAATGCAGGATCTTCAATTGGCATGTTTAGGCCTGTGGTAGTTACACCTTGTGAGCTAGGAGATGGCTCTTGACTTCTCAGTGGTTGAGCCATGATAATTTGCTGCTGTTCAGGTCGTGGAGTCTGATGGCGAGGCTGTCTTACAGGAGGGCTCCTTGAAGATTGAGCGAAGAATTTTTCTTTGCCTTTGCATGTCTCTCCTTCCCCTTTATTCTCCCCCTTAATGTCATCATCAAGGGTTCGAATGTCTTCAGATAGTCGAGTCATTCCTTGTACAAGCTCGTTGAGCTGATTCTTGGATTGAGCAATGTCTTCACGGTTTTCTTGAATCAGAGAATCAATTCGAGCTTCCCTCTTTTGGAGAATGGCCAAGACATTTTCTGTCTGTTGCATTTGGCCAATAGAGAATCCTTGGAATTCTTTCATTGAAGTTCGTAGACTCGTGAGACTTTTCACTATAAGTTTATTCTGGGATTCCTGAGTATTATGTAATACAAGAACAACTTCCCTGTGTTTCTTGGCAGATTGAAAGTGGATTTGATCCCTTTCATTGATACTCTGAATCATCTCCTTTATGATCTCTCTAAGCTTCTTTGAAAGCCCAGAACTTAGGTTGCTTGGGAGAGTGTTGGCAGCATCGATCAAATGAGTCAGCCTTAGGTGAACAAGGTCTGAGTGGACTTCAAGATCTTCTTGTATGTCCTTGGTCACCTTCTTGGATGCTTCAGACAACTCCATTTTAGTGGGAAGATCTGATATGAGCTCAAGAAGTTGCTGATTGTTTGGAGGAGATGCTCTTGTATATTGTAGAGAGCAAAATCAAGATTGAAATACTCATTTGTTGATGAGGAAGGGATATCTGATGGAGGGGAAGCTGTGTGAGGTTGAGCTTCAGGAGGAGGTGACTCTACGAATTGAGCAGGTGACTCTACGATTGGATTTGGATTAGTAAT
This sequence comes from Panax notoginseng, assembly GCA_016801055.1. Classification (NCBI taxonomy): domain Eukaryota; kingdom Viridiplantae; phylum Streptophyta; class Magnoliopsida; order Apiales; family Araliaceae; genus Panax; species Panax notoginseng. The sequence continues at coordinate 39,199,030 of CM029019.1, forward strand.
CGTAGAGTGAGAGATGATAGGAGATTGGATCAATATACAGTTAGGCACATTTGGTTCATCAGTTACAGAATGTTATGATTCTGTAACTGGAAATTGATTAAGTGGATGAAGTATCACTTCCAACCATCTTGGTAATTCATAGAATTGGTTGAAAAATGATGGTGGACAGTGACTAACCCTAAAAGAGATGGGAATAATTTGTACCTCATGTCCATTTTCTGAAGAGGGCCATTGGTGATCAGCTTTCGGGCAAAGTTAAGGTTGCCTGGGAATCCTTGAGCTAGCACCGAGATTGCTGGATAGGCTTTGAAGGTCCAGAACATGTGATCCCAGGAGTTAAGGATTTGGGCTCTATGAAATGGCATCATAGGTAGATAGGAGAACAATTGATTGTAGTTGGCTCTCCTATATCCATCACAGCCGACTGTAATGATCTCAACTTCGTGATCATCTTCTTCTTATCTGTCTTCATTTGAAGCTTCCACTACATCAATTATCTCTACTTGACTTCTTTGCTCTTCTGCTCTTTCATCCTCCATAGCTTCACTCCTTTCCATTTCTGCAGTTTCTGAACCTAGAATCTCTTGAGGGACTGAGGAAGATTCATGATGATCTCTTGACAATTCCTCCTCAGTAGCATCCTTTTCTGACATAGGGACTTCATGAGGCTCCCCCTCAACTCGATCATCCATTTGAATTTCAAACAGCTCCCCCTCAGCTGGAGCATTCTCTAGTGTAAGAACCTCAGGAAGCTCCCCCTCAACTTGAGTTGTATTCTCCTTACTAGTTTCGGATAGCCCCTTCTCAGCTTCGAGTAGCCCTTTCTCTGTAGCTATCCTTCTGTCTTCTTCCTTTAGCACTCCTTCATTGACAAGGATGTACTTTTTGACCAGTTTTCTCTTTAACTTCCTAAGCTGAGTGTGACGCCCCCAAAATAGGCATACATCACCCATTCTGAGTCGCCAAATACACGGTACAAAATACAAATACAAACTTAATTATGCAACATGAGCTGAGAGATTTTACACAAATACTGTCCAGTAGACATTATTCAAACTCAAATGGAGTCGTCATTACAACTATTATCACACTATTTTATAAAATAGTGAGGACTACTACAGCCACCATCTCGGATTGTCACTCCATTCCCCGACTAGTCCTGGCTACGTTCTCATTTCCTGAAGAGATATTATGACTAAGATAATGTAAAATAAATTATCGTTAGCCTTCAACAGTGTTAAACTAATAAACAACAAGTTTAACTGCAGCGGAACAAGCAATCCATTAGAAGAGTCAAGTAGAGCATGATATCTACTATCTTCTATGGGTTAAAGAGTTTATCAATAATTTTATCGCTGAGACTCAGCTTAATAAATAGTATCACAACCACGAATTATCTATGCACTACGGGCCAAGGATATTCGCGTTTTCACCAATGGTCATGATTATACCAACAACTGTCCATCAATGCACTACGGGCCAATGAGGACTTTTATCACATCATTTATAACATTACGGGTCAAGATTATACCGAATAATCCCTGATCATAATCATACCAATCAACAGTCCATCTATGCACATAAGTCAAAGATGACTTTCATCACAATATAAGCATGAGGATGATGACAATGATATAAGAATTCAATTAAAAGAAAGCAAAGGATAAATTTTTAAAGATTTATAATTTAATTTATCTAGAATTTAATAATGTCCAAATTGCCAACATGATACTGCTTTATGGAGTAAAATTCAAGAATAATACTATATCAAAAATGATTTGGACAACAAAGAAATCAATTTTTGTCATGAATAGTATCCCAGGTGAATAGTACCTGAGTGAATAGTATCCTGTGAATAGTACTTCGTGAATAGTACTTTGTGAATAGTACCCATGAATAGTAATTTATGAATAGTATCTCGTGAATAGTACTCCGGCATGAAATGATCAATAATTATCAAGAATGCTCAGAATAATATTTTCATGAAAAGATACTGGATGAAGCGCAAATATCAAGGATATTCTACTAATTTCATGGAGTATAAAAGTAATAATTTAACAGAATGAGTGTAGAATTAAGAATACGTAACGAAATAATATTACTCGCACACTACAGAGTATGGAAGAAAATATTATTTATTACGAATACTGAACAAAAATAATATCCCTTACCTTAGATGAAGACTGGATACTAGAATAGTGAAGTACCAGACTACTCTTCTTCTTTCTCTCTACAGCTTCTCTCTCTATAGCTTCTCTCTCTATAGTTTCTCTCTATAATTTCTCTTGTGAGTCTTAGTGAATTGGTGAGAATGAAAGAAGAATGAGCTTCTATTTATAGGAAAATATAGTTTCGATAATTGCATGTTTTGGGGCTAGAATTATTACAGTATAGTACCTTCATCTTTTCCTCCACTTTTAATTTAGTCATACAAGTATTATCAAACTTGCACCACCTCCCCTAATAGTACATGCATGTGAATCAATAGTTCCATTCATGTGAATAAATAGTTATATGCATGTGAACTAATAGTAATTAATTGCTCATTTATCCGATTAATTACCCGATTGGTCAATATAACCTCTAGAAATCAATTATTATCGAAATAAATATCGATTTTCACTAACACTAATAATCCCAACACAATGGAAATATCAATTTTATTTTTAATTAACACGAACTTATTCATCATTAATATTATAACTCACAATATTTAACAACCAGATCATTCCCAGGAAAGAGGGGGCTTTCCGATAAGGATTTTTTTCTATTGGCACGCAATTATGTGACCAAATCACTCCTCGACAGAACTTTCTAGACATCGTCAATATTGTAAATAATAATATGAATAACTTTTTCGTCTCAATTACTGATTTAATAATATAAAATATTATGCAGATGATACTGTGACAATAATTGAATCAATAATATGAGAGATATTATGCAGCAATTATTATAGCAATAATTGAGTATAACTGAGTGACTTCAATAATCAATATCGTGTGCTACTATGCAACCACGCGTATTACTGTACTTTTACTACCGGGTAGTTCAACAGTTTAACGGTAAAACTTTCGCCGTTATTTTTATAAAAAGATATTTCTGTCGTTTTCTAACTACGACAATACTTTCGTTGTGGGGTCCACCAATGATTGTGTCGTCGTACAAATATTTCCTGTTAAAACGAATATTCCCCGACCAATCGAATATTTTATAACAACTTGCTTACTTTGCAAAATTTCTAAATATTACCCACAACTACAACCTTATATTAAATCCACACCATAATATTCAAAAATATATTTCGAGAAAAAAATTAATCTTTATTCATAAAAGTTGGGGTCTTACAACCTCTCTTTCTTATAAAATTTCGTCTTCGAAATTAGGGTACGTACCTGGTATGTCGAAGAGGTAAGGATACCTTGATTTTATTTCAGATTCTAACTCCCAGGTCATTTTCTCAACATCGTGATTTTTTCATAAAACTTTGACTTGAGGTATAACCTTGGAGCATAGAATATGATCCTTCTTATCCAAAATTTTAACAAGTACCTCTTCATACGTTAAATCTTCCGCTATCTCGTCCGGTTCTAATTCGATAATGTGGTTCGGGTCTTTCACATATTTACGTAACATAGATATGTGAAAAACGTTATGAACACGAGACATACTTGGCGGTAAGGCGATTCTATAGGCCACAATTCCTACTCGATCGAGGATTTCGAATGGCCTAATGAATCGAGGATTGAGCTTTCCTCTCTTTCCAAATCTTATAACTCCTTTTCATAGAGCAACACGTAACAACACATGCTCTCCAACATTGAATTCCACTTCTCTTTGATTAAGATCAGCCTAACTCTTTTGTTGATCTTATGAGGTCTTTATACGTTGCCGGATCATTTAAATCTTTTCTGTTGTCATGCGTACCAATTTCAGTCCCAACAACGTTACTTCACCCACCTCATCCCAACATACTGGAGAACGACACTTGCATCCATACAACGCCTCGAATGGAGCCATGCCAATACTTGCTCGATAACTGTTGTTGTAGGAGAATTCCACCAATGACAAGAACTTGTCCCAACTTCCTTTGAAGTCAAGGACACAGAGTCTTAATAGATCTTTAAGAGTTTGAATAGTCATCTCTGACTGCCCGTCCGTTTGAGGATGATATGCCGAACTAAATCGTAAATCCGTGCCCATTGCTTTTTATAAACTAACCCAAAATCGTGAAGTGAATCTTGGGTCTCGATCATAAACTATGGATACTGGCATACCATGCAGTCTTACAATCTCATTTATGTAAATACGAGTAAGACGTTCAAGTGAATAAGTTTCTAGTATAGGTAAGAAATGAGCAGACTTGGTTAATCTATCGTCAATAACCCAAATTGCATCTATGCCTTGAGAAACCTTTGGAAGACTAGTAACGAAATCCATGGTAATTGAAAGTAGTATGCATACAAGCCAATCATGTATGATGATAAAGCATATACTTTGTAATCAATCTTAATTATTTATTAATAAAAGAATTATTTATTAAAGGCATTTATTATCTACATGGTGCTGTTTTAATAATATGTGATAAACCTATAGTTTTAAGCAATGCTTTTAGAATCATGATGAGATCATGCTAATGAGATCTAAATTCTTAGATAGCTTAAAACTAAAATGTTCCCAATCAATGGATTACTAAAAAGGGGATTAGTAAATCCGAATAGATTGGTATGTACGTTGCTTGCTCACTGGATGAGGATGGTTGATCTCATGATCATTTGTGTAGAGACACTAAAGCAAGTATGAATGTGCTTATTAGAGAATAAGTTCACTAGACATGACTCGCTAAGGAATACCTAATGGAGTTTTACTTGCCCGTCAATAGGAATTCCTGTAGTAATAGTAGTACAAATGATCCTTAGACTTGAGATCATCATAGTATCTTATATATAATGAATTACACTTTGACTTATTCCTTAAGACTCTTAGAGTATATTAAAGGGTATGCTTGGGTGTAATAAGTTATATATGAAGATAATGAATGATCAATAAAGAATCTACCACTTCTAGTAAAAGAAGAGAAATGTCCTATGTGATTCGATAAATGACAACCCAAGAATCCTTGGCCAAGGTGGAATGAAATTAGAAAGAAGTTTTTAATTTGCATTCATTAGGAGTTGTGCATTTGGGAATCGAAATACATATAATTAAATAAAATAAGATTTGACAGTAATTTCATGTCTTATATTTAATTGGGACATTGTATGGTGGAAGGATTGAATTGTACGGTAACTATTAACTCAAAGGTTCTTTTATGATTAATGCTGAAATTTATATTATCTGGAAAGTCGTTGATCGCTAGAGAGGCTTATCCCTATTGTAGAATAAATATTATTTATTTAAATAAATTAATCGTTTAATTTATTTATTTAAGTAAGATTAGAATTATTCTAATTGATTTATTCACAACCGGTTTAATATGGAGAACCTAAAGGGTCACACCATAAAAGGAAGAATAATTATTTAAGAAATTAATGGCATAATCGTAATAATATGTTAAGTATATTTAATTTAATCTATGGTGATAGAATAAATTAAATAGCTTAATATTTATTATTTAATATTTTAAAAATATTAAATATAAATTAATAAGAGGAGTCTTATTAATATTAATACAATTATTATTATTTTAATTTCTAAAAGAGTTTATGAATTAATTTAATATAAGTACTCTCATTTATTCCTAATAGGATTAGGAGGAAAAATTAGTTAAAGGAGTTTAATTAATTATCCCTAATAAGATTAGGGAGCCCATTTAATTAAATAAATATTACCTTATTTTAATTAAATAGGGTTACCTAATATCTTTATAAGAGGAGTCTTATATCAGATATCAAAGATATATGTAATTCCAATAGTTGAAGAGTATGCCCCTTTTTATATAGAGATAGGAAAAACTAGGGTTTGAGCCAATACACCATTCTTCTTGAAAATTTTTCTTCCTTGGTGGATCACCTCTAGAGGCCATACACTTGGGTGACTTACATTGATCAAAGGAAGGAATCTACCCGGAGATTCAAGGAGATCACGGAGAAGTAGGAGGTGAACTCGTACCTGAGGAAGCTCGTTTCTACAAGGGTATGATTTCATAATTTCTTATTCTTCGTTTAATTTATAATATGCATAAAGGATGATCCGGGTAATTGGTTTGTGAAAAATTTTAAAATCTAATTTTATTATGCTTCCGCTATTTTTGCAATTTGATTGCTACTTTGATTTTCACAAAACCTTACAGTAATGTGCTCCCACTTCCATTCTGGAATTTCAAGTGGTTGCAATAGACCTTTTGGCACTTGATGCTCCACCTTGACACGTTGACAAGTTAAACACCTTGAGATAAACTCTGCGATCTCTCTCTTCGTATTGTTCCACCAAAATGTATATCGAAGACCACGATACATTTTGGTACTTCCAAGATGGATTGAAAATGGTGTGTTGTGCGCTTCCATCATGATTTTATACTTCAAGTTAGAGTCGTTAGGAACACAAAGTCTGGAGTTGACTCGAAGTATTCCTTCTTCATCGATTCTTACTTCCGGGATAGCACCTTCTTGTACTTTCTTCCTCATACGCATCAGCTCCAGGTCTGTGGTTTGAGCAACTTTAACCTTATCGATTAAAGTCAGTTCTACTCATATATTTTCCATCATTACGTGGGTCCCTAGAGTCTTTAACTCTATCTCCATCCTTTGTAAGTCATACAAAATGGGCCTTTGCATTGACAATATCACACTCGTACCCGCATATGATCTTCTACTAAATGCGTCAGCTACTAAGTTCACTTTTCTAGGATGGTATTGAATGGTATGATCGTAATCTTTTAACAGCTCAAGCCAACGTCGTTGCCATATGTTGAGCTCCTTTTGCGTGAAGAAATATTTGAGACTTTTATGATCCGTATAGATCTCCACTTTCTCCCCATACAGGTAATGCCTCCAGATTTTAAGCGTAAAAACGACAGCTGCCAACTCTAGATCATGAGTAGGATAATTTTTCTTATATTCTTTGAGTTGTCGTGAGGCAAAGGCTATGACTTTCCCATGTTGCATGAGAACACATCCTAACCCTCTACCTGAAGCATCGCTGTAGATGACAAATCCCTTCGAAACAGATGGTATTGTCAGAACATGTGCTAAAATGAGTCTCCTCTTGAGTTCTTGAAAACTCTTCTCACATTCCTCACTCCAACTGAATTTTGTATCCTTTTGAGTCAGCTGAGTTAATGGAGTAGCGATTCGAGAAAATCATTCCACGAATCTCGGATAATAACCATCTAAGCCGAGAAAGTTACGTACTTCGGTCACTGACTTAGGTTGCTCCCAACTTTTTATTGCTTCAATCTTTGTCGGGTCAACAGATATTCCGTGATTTGATATCACGTGCCCAAGGAATGCTACTTCCTCAAGCCAGAACTCACATTTCTTTAACTTGGCATACAACCTGTTTTCACGAAGCTTTTGGAGTATCAGCCTCAAGTGTTGCTCATGATCTTTACGGCATTTGGAGTAAATGAGGATGTCATCAATAAAGACGACCACAAAGTGATCCAAATATTCCTTGAATACTCGGTTCATCATATCCATGAAGGCAGCAGGAGCATTAGTCAATCTAAAAGACATGACTAGGAATTTGTAATGCCCGTACCAAGTTCTGAAAGCAGTCGTTGGAATGTCATCAGTTTTAATCTTCAACTGATGATATCCGGAACGAAGATCGATCTTTGAAAAGAATTTGGCGCCTTGAAACTGGTCAAAAAGGTCATCAATGCTAGGAAATGGGTACCTATTTTTGATGGTGACATGATTTAACTCCCGATAGTCAATACAAAGTCGCATACTTCTATCTTTCTTCTTCACAAATAAAACAAGAGCACCCCAAGGAGATGTACTAGGACGAATGAAACCGATATCTAACAATTCCTGTAGTTGGATTTTTAACTCCTGAAGTTCAATATGAGCCATTCAATTTGGGGCTTTGAAAATGAGTTTTGTATCGGGTTCAAGGTCGATACAAAAATCGATTTCACGCTCTGGGGGTAGGCCAGGAAGTTCTTCAGGGAATACGTCAGAAAATTATTAACAATAGAAATAACATTCAAATCTGACGTATTTTTATTTAATCCGTGACATGGGCTAAGAAAGCTTGACATCTGTTTTTCAATAAACGAATAGCTTTATGGCTTGATATGACAGTGATTGATTTTAGTGGTTTGGTTACTTGAATTCGCATAATAGGTTGGTTAGGAATATGAAAGCTAACAACCTTATGAAAATAATCAATTTTAGCATGATAAGTAGTTAACAAATCAATTCCTAAAATTACATCGAATGCAAGTATTTTCAAAGAGATAAGATCGACAGGTAATTTGCGGTTGTCGATTTGAATCAAATAAGACTTATAAACAGTAGATGTAATGAAGGTTTCTCCCAACGGAGTTTCAACAGATAGTTAAAGTCTAATTTCTCTGGAGTTAAATTTAATCGTTGAGCGCAAGTAGGAGAAATAAAATAATGGGTAGAACCGGTATCAAATAAGGTATAAACTTCACAAGAGTTTATGATTAGTTTACCCATGATGACTTCGTTTGGGTTCCTCACTTTTTTGGGAGGTTACGACAAACGCTCTCCCTTGAACTACCGGCTTTGACTTCTCTGGGACAGCCTTTGGTGTCTCTATCCCAGCTGGACTTGGCTTTACTGCACGACAAAATCGGGCTAGGTGACCTTCTCTTTCGCAATTATAACACATTTTAAATTGCTGCGTACAGTTCAGACTGATATATCCCTCCCCTCCACATTTGTAACATACGATTGGCGGTCGTTCCCTTTCCTTAACAATAGGTGTTGGTGCTGACGTCTTTCCATTATTGTTGAATCTCCTCTTCTTGAAATTTTCACTTCTATTATATTGGCCATGATTTCCACCGAAGTGGTTACCATTTCTGGCATGTTGATTCCCTCCATGTTTGTTGTCACCACTTCGATGACTGCTACTACTGGTATTATCATTTTTCCTGCTGCTCTCTCTTGGTTGGGTTGACTCGTTATTGTGCTCCAATAACTGAGCCCTATTTACAACATCTGAATACAAACACAGTTTGTGGAAAATTAGGTATTAACGTATCTCAGGTTTCAAACCTCTTAGAAACATCCGCGTCATTCTTTTCTCATTATCAACCAAGTGGGACGCAAACTGGGACAACTCGGCAAACTTAGCTTCGTACTATGACACGGTCATATTGTTTTGCTCCAGCTTGATGAACTCTACCTCCTTCATGTGACGAATACTTTCGGGAAAGTAATTATTGTTGAATAGTTCTTGGAACTTTTCCCAAGACATCTTCAGTACGGCAGGCTGAGTACGCTTTACAGATTTCTACCAATAATCTGCCTCCCCTCGCAACATGAAGGTGAAAAAGGGAACCTTTTGCTCTTCGGAGCATCCCAAGATATCAAATATCTTGGTGATCTACTTTATCCACGTCTCAGCCTTAAGTGGTTTTGGCTCTCCCAAAAACTCCGGTGGTCCCAGCTCCTTGAGCTGCTTAGCGGTGACCATCCGAGAGTTGCCAGTGTTTCCACATGTATTTTGAACAGGAGTCTCTCTCGCCTGATGTTGCATGAATTGCATAAAGCCTTTGAACATCCCATCGTTCATCATCTGGTCGGTGTTGTTGTTTACTTGAGGATTATTGCCTTCCTGATGCACATTATCCTGGGTGTAGACACTCGAAATTTTCTGTACACCTGTCACTAACATTGCAGGAGAGCAGATTCGTCTTTTAAGAGGAAACCCTGAAAGACGATCCATATCCATACCGGATACTACCGGAAGTTCAGCATCAACCCCAGATCGCAATCTAGGAGTAACAATTCCAATCTCGGAGATAACTCCGAGGCATGCAGATACAATATTGGAACACACACTGGAGAAGACCGATTAATCTCGGAGATGACCCCGAGGTATCCAGTCTCAGTCCCAACCATGGGAATAGCCACTAACCTTGGTGATGACCCCAAGGAATGCAATTTCGGCGACAACCCCGAAAATGCTTGTTACAATTGCAACCAACTTCAATCTCGGTGCTCACAGCGAGATCCACTGTACCAGCCCGGCGATAACATCGGGAAGACAAACACACCTCAAGGATGACAATGAGGACCTTCAACAAATTGCAGCAGTCCAATCTCAGCGAAGCTGAGCAACGTCTGCTTTATCAGCCCAATCCGACAATAACACCGGTGAGAGGCAACATCGTCATCTGACCAACACGATGTCACGCCACGTCGCCTCAACATATCTACACAACAATGTCCCACAAGACTAATCAATCCCGAGTGACTATTGTGCGGGGTAACGGATGAAAGTTGAAGCTTGAAGACCGGAGGGCACCGTCCCATCTTCAATGACTTCTCACAAACTCTAATCACATGCCATCGTACAACTCTCAACAACGGCGGTCCGAAATAGGTTCTGTATACCTCAAACGGATGCTCGAATTGCACTTCTGAAAGTTCGAGTGGACATTATAGTGCCTGAGTGCACGTACTTCGAGACGACCCTAGCCGAAAAACCCGGGCCCACCCGGGTTGCCTCTGGTACACCTGCGGCTCCACCCTTTATAAATAGAGGGCTTGGGGTGGCCATTTTGTAAGAGAAAACGGCGAGGAAGCCCTGCCCAATTTGCTCTGTACTCACCCCAGACTGAGTGCTTTCTCATTTTAAACACTACCTACAAACGCCAGTGTTTACCCACTTTAAAGATATTGAAGTCTTCTTTGGCAGCCCACTGTAAGCCTTCTTTCACACTTTAAAGTTTTTCTCTTCATCTTTGCACACACCCTTCTACACGTTAAGAGTCGTGTTGCACATTTTGCCCGGACTTCGGTCCGTGGTTTATTTTTAATTTTTACATACATATATATATGTATATATATATATATATTTATATATATGGACTAACATTATCGAGTTATGCCTCGATTGAGCCTAGACTTCGGTCTGGAGCGTTTAATTGCTTTTGTATATATATACATTTATATATATGAACTGCGTGTCGAACTCTGTTCGATGAGCCTAGACTTATGTCTGGTGCGTTTAATGGCTTCCTTATATATATAATTGTATATATGAACTACTATCGAACTTTGTTCGGTGAGCCTGAATTTCACATCCGGTGCGTTTACTGCTTTAATATATATATATACTTATATATATTAACTGTTGTTAGACTTTGTCCGATGAGCCTGAATTTTATATCCGGTGCGTTTACATGCTTTTATATATATATATATATATATATATATATATATATATATACATTTCATCCCGCCTGGAGTTTCCTCCGTGGCGGTTAATAGCTTTTACAACTTTATTTACATTTCTGATCCCCCATGGAGGTACTTCGTGGTTGGTGATCATGTCTGTATATATATATTTACAGCTTTTATATATATACCTGGTTACTGCTTTCATATAAATTGCAGTATTCTGTGTTCCTAGGAATCATGTGATCACAGATTCATCCCATTGGATCTAGATTCGGTTCCCGTGATGGATATTTTCAGCTGTAAGCAGTTTGTAAATTATTCTGCGGTGTCTGAATTTCCTCAAATAGTTTCCATACCCACGAGGATGTCGGCAATATTTTGTACATTATTTTCATACGGATGCCTCGCATTCGTAAAATAAAATCAATCCAGCCGAATACGGAATAAAATGGGAGTGTAAAAGGTCTCAATTACTATTGAGCATCAGGGTTTGAAAAACCTCTTTTATAAAACATCACTGCCATATCTTGCTTAAAATTGAATTTTTACATAAAATTCAAACCCTGTGTATATAGGTACGAACGAGGCCTCGCACTACTTCCAAATAACAACATATTGACCCACACACACATACATTCAGATAACAGTTTCTTGAAAAAAGGCGGTCACCGTGGTAACACGGATGTTGGGGGGTGCCTAACACATTCCCTCCGCATAACCAAGTCCCCGGACCCTAATGAATCTCGGTTTCACCGACCTGTTTAGCAGTGTCACATCACTAGGTCAATGTGCAAACCTTTTCTCAGTTGTGTTGGTGCAACCATTTAAAAAACCAACTGGCGACTCTTAACAGTCCATCGTCGACATTATACATGTCGGACCTTTTTCACTTATTTTTTCAAACAAATCTCACCTAAAATGAGAACACCAAAGAACAAGTAGCGGAAAGGGATAATTAAAAATCTCGACGTCGACAGGTGGCGACTCCGCTGGGGACTCCAGTAAGAGGACTTAAGCCGCTATTACAATTTTTTCAAAATTGTTATCTGCTTATGTGTGGATGTTGCATTTACATTTTATGATGAATGTGTACGAATGCATTTCCTTACTTAGTGCTTCGCACTATAAACTGCTTGTGATATTAGTGCTTCGTACTATAAACTGCTCATGATATTAGTGCTTCGTACCATATCTGCTTCTGATATTAGTGCTTCGCACATGTCATCATGTTATACGGTGAGACGCGATGTATGTGAATGTATGTTATGTGGTCCCTCCACCAGGAGGCTATCCCGTCGGTGTTTGATTACTGGACTCGTGAGAAGACTAATTCTCCGAGGCTCAGGAAAGGCACCACCCAAATTCGCTCCAGTTGAAAGACCGGATTAACTTCCCGTCAAGTAGATTGCGATGATTTGGGAACCTTCATGCCAAAAAGCCGCGAGAGTAACCTAAGATAGGTCAGCCTCTGATAAACGTAAAACGGAGGAAAGTCTCTTCATGCTCTCATTTCAAATTACTTGTAAAGTACAATTACTTGTAATTATCTTCCATATCTATCTCCATGTAATGAGAAATATGAAGAAATGTGTACACATACATGCTATAAGCAGCTGACATCCATTTTGCAGGATAAAATTCCTAAACTGGACACATTGTATAGCATGTTATTATCCACCCTAAAGACTAAACTATGCAAGTCTTTTGTAGGGAATCAATCGGACCTACCACCCGTTTAAAGTCCAAAAAGGCAACAGGCCTACAGTCAATCATGTCGTCATCCGACCAGACTGAACTTAATCCAGTTTCTTGCAAAGAATTCGACGGATTAAGCAAACAGATTACAGATTTGGCTGTTCTACTAAAAGAATTACACCAGTCTACATAGGGTCAGAAAATACCCGTACATGCTGAATCCTCCATGCAAGGAGGAACCCAGGTCGTTACAATACCTGAACTGAAGTTAGATCCGACCAACAAAACTCATGATGCTACCCATACCACTGGAGACCCAGACACTGGTGACATCAAAAAGAAAGTCCTCCAAATGGAAGAGACTCGCCGTACTATCAAAGGAATTGGAACACACGGGAGTGTTTCATATGCTGATTTGTGTATTTTCCCTGGTATTCATTATCCAGAAAAGTTTAAGACTCCTGACTTTGAAAAATATGACGGGTTAGGAGATCCTTACATACATCTAAGGGTGTTTATTGGAGAACTGGGATCTTACGCAGAGGATGAACAACTCAGAATGCAACTGTTCCAAAAAAGTCTAACTGGAGAAGCCCGTTCATGGTACACAAGATTAGACAATTCAAAGATCCATAGTTGGGAAGAGCTAGCACACTCTTTCCTCACCCAAAATAACTTTCAATCTCAAATGGCTCCTGATAGGTATCAAATTACCAAGATCAAGAAACAGTCTAATGAGTCTTTCAGAGAGTATGCTCAGAGGTGGAGACGCCTGGCTGCCCAAGTTAGTCCTTCTATGACAGAATCAGAGATGGTCATAACTTTCATAGACATACAAGAAGCACCTTTCTATGAAAGAGTTTTAGCCGGCATCGGCAAACCAGTTTCTGAAATGGTCAAACATAGGGAGATGGCTAAAATAGGATTGAAATCCAGAAAGATTCAAGACCTAGCTGCACTCAAAGCGGTTGCTGATCACATCTAATCTGGAAATTATGGGAACAACCCCTAGAGGGTCCATAAAAAGAAAGAAGAGGATGTTTCCGTGATACTACATGGTCAGAAAGGCAGTCAAAACATGCCTATCCAGAGGAGAAATTACACTCCCTTTCAAGCATAGTCTGCAAACCCTCCAGTACCAAAAGGTGGAGAAGTCAAACGACCTCGAGTATTCACACCCTTAGGGGACACCCTCGAGAACATTCTCAATCTTCTAGCAACATAGAAGAAAATCACGCATCTTCTTCCACCAGCCAGCCCTAATGGTCGGGGTTTTAATGCTGCTCAAAAATGTGCTTATCATGCCGGGGCACCTGGACATGATACTCAGGATTGTTGGGCCTTGAAACACAAAATCCAAGACCTGATAGACAACGGTGAAATCGTGGTCACCAAACCCGATCAACCTCACGTTCAAGACAACCCTCTTTCTCAACACAAAGAAGAAGAGGTCAATATGATCAATTGGAGCAGTGGACAGAGTTCCAATTTCAGCTGTGAATCTTCCCAGACCCCCAAAGATGGTGATGACAGATGGGATTCTGCCAAGTTCCAGTTCACAATGGAACGAAAGATGAAAGCTCTCTGTAAACAAATTGAGCAATTGGCGGAACTGGTGACTTATCAGCATCAAGTGACTCATCAGCTAATCAGCCAAGAGCATGCCAGTCTCCTACCTATTGTCATGAATATTCCCTCTTCACTTTTAGAAAATGAAATGGTGGAAGACAAAGTGACGAAGAGAGCGAATGCTAAGGCCCGTCGGGATTTTGCCAATAAAAGGGAATTCACATATTTGGGCCAACCTATGGAGGACATCCTTCATATGTTAATCAATGAAGGAAGGATTAGTTCCCTTCTACCTCCAATCAACCCCCGTTCAGGACGATACAACTCTGAGGGAGTATGTCAATATCATTTTCAATCTCGCGGTCACAGCACAGAAGAATGCTGGGCACTCCGCCACCTTATTCAAAATTTAATCGACAGTGGCATACTGCGTCTAGCAGATAACGACACTGTGTTACGGGCAAGTGAGGATTCGTGTCCTACTAAGTGGAAGAGTGTAGTAGCAGTCATATCCACTGAAAATGATGGGATTAACAAATCATTTGTCATGCCAGTAATTCAACTTAAGAGAATCAACAATCCTTTGAAAGTGGCCGCTCCCGAGCCAATCAACTTGCCGTGCAGAGCACAATATCCTATTGTTAGCTTCCGCACAGTTCCGTGGAATTATGGAGAAGGTGAAGGATCCACCTCGCATACAACTACTGCAGTGTCGAAGGAGAATCCACTGTATCTTTCCCAACGGGTAATAAAGCTTGTCATCAAGTCTAAGGGGAAAGTAGCCATTGAGAAGATTAAAAATTTCCTCCGCACTATGGGTTATAGCGAAGCCAAGGTGGTTTTAAGCTTGAAAGAAGCTCCACAAGAGATATCAATCTTGGACTTGGTCCTGACCTCCGAGAATCACCGGAAGGTCTTGTTAAAGGTTTTAGAAGAAGCCTATCTACCGACATCAGTTGATACAGAAAAGTTTCAACATCTGGTTGATCACATTTTCAACAACAATGTGATATCCTTCACTGATGATGACATACCGCCCGAAGGGACCGATCATTACAAATCGTTGCACATTGCGGTCTTGTCCTCCGGATATATGGTGGCGGGAGTTTTAATAGATGGAGGTTCCTCTCTGAATATCTGCCCATATGCTACCTTAGTGAAGATGAATATCAATCCCAATCGAATTCGGAGTAGCCATACCATCATCAAAGCTTTTGATGGAGCCCGCCGTAACTCGGTCGGAGTAGTTGAGCTACCAATTGAGATTGGTCCTCATACATTCTGTGTATCCTTCCATGTGCTCAAGATAGATTCGGGATACATCCTACTCTTAGGACGACCATGGATTCACATGGCAGGGGCAGTCCCCTCCACTCTTCACCAACAGTTGAAATACATAATAAACAATAGCCTGGTCACAGTCAACGCTGAACCGGAGATTCCTCAGCATGGGGACATGCCGCTCATCAATGCCAATAAGGATGTTGAGCCAATTAGTTTTCATGTTTTGGAAATAAGCAATACCCAATACCATGCTATTGGAATGCCACTGCCCGAACCCCGGATTTCTGCCGAGGTAATGTCGGCCACACAAGAAATGATGTCGTTGGGTCATAAATCGGGACAAGGGTTGGGTAAAGATTGCCAGGGTGTCAAGTACCCTATTTGCTTAACCAAGCAAATTGGGACAGCTGGACTAGGCTATTCTGCCAGCTCTAGTCACAGGAATCCTCATAAGCATCAGCAGATTCCTGCAGCTTCAACCGTGCGGCGTTTAGCTTCGCCTTCAAGCTCTGAGTTCACACAACCTCCCGTAAAGGTGCCAGCCAATATAATGGCAATGTTATTTCCCAAGCCGGTACCGGTGAAGGAGAAAGAAATCTTTGTTCCAGATCCCGCAGTGGAGGAAGAAGAACGAAGAATCAAGCAAGACGTCATCAGAATGATGTCCGGCATACGCATCATCGTTCATGATGAGCATACCAACAGATACACCCCAGACGATGATTGCCCAGACGTAATGGCTATCATTCGGGACAAGGAAGATGATGATAATCCCTCTATCACTGCGGTTCACCCAGAATTCGCTCTTGCCAATTGGAACAGCATTCCTTGCATTGGTCGTCAAGGGTAAAGCGGGCAGAAACTCTTTATGCCCTATAGATATAATAATTGCTTACTTTTCTGTACAGTATTAGAGGTTTATTTTACCAGTATATGCTAACACTGTGTATGATCAACACATTTCATATATACTAAGTGAAAGCATATTTTGTTTCAGGACTCTGAATTTAGATGTGCCTGTACTTGCTGATACGGTGCCTCTTGTCCACAAGGATTGTACCTTTGATGTAGAGATGAATTCAGCCTTGGTGGATATACCGGATGACATTGAGGTGCCTCCAGAAATTCAAGAATGGGTCAAAGACAAACCTAAACCCAACCTTGATCAAACCACTCCTTTCAATCTCGGAACCTTAGAAAACCCTAAGTTAATCCAGATTGGTTCAGACCTTACCCCAAACTGTGACGCCCCCAAAACAGGTATACAACACCCAACCCATTCTGAGTCGCCAAATACATGGTACAGAAACAACTACAACTTTATTATTAAAATTGTCGTGCAAAATACGACAACACATATACTGTGAGTTTAAATACAAATATTATCATCTAGACAGTATTCATACTCAATTAAGTCCTCATTATACTTATTGATATACTATTTTACAAAATAGTGAGGACTACTAAAATAACTGTCTTGAACCATCATTCCATACCCTGACTAGTACTCGCTATATTCTCGCCTCCTGAGAAGAAAATGGAACAACAAGGAAAAGGGTGAGCTCAACTAGCCCAGTAAAGAATATTATGACTAAGATAATATACAACAAATTATCGTTAGTCTTCAACAGGGAAAAATTTAATAGAATACAATAGACAACAAGTTTTAAATCAATATTCGCAGCGGAAAATAATAATTCATAGAAGAGTTACGTAGAGAATGAAATCTACGATTATCTATGAATTTAAAAGCCCATCATCAACATTTTATCCCTGTAACATCAATCAATAAATATCTTGAATTAAATAGTCATCTTTGCACTACAGGCCAAAGATATTCATCAGTTGGTCATGTTCACCTCAACACCTGTTCATCTTTGCACTACGGGCCAAAGATATTCATCAGAAATCATTCATCTTTGCACTACAGGCCAAAGATATTCATCAGAAATCATTCATCTTTGCACTACAGGCCAAAGATATTCAATTATATCATCATTTAGGACTGAGGATGATGAAAAATATTTTAAAAGAAACGAATCCAGTGAAACAAAATAATAAATATTAAGGATTCGTATTTCAACTATTCCATGTCCAAAAATACCTCATAAATAATCATAGTGGAGTAAAATTCAAGAATGATCAAAACATGGATACAATCAAAGCTAGTATCCAGAATAGATATTTTGGACGAAAAGAAGAAAATTTCATTTTTCGGTGAATAGTAACTCGTGAATAGTAACTTATGAATAGTAACTCTTGAATAGTAACTCATGAATAGTAACCCCGACATGAAAAGTTCTAAATTTGATAAAAAGTTCAGATCAATACTTCGGCATAATGATATTGAAGAAAATAATATCATTTAAGAAGAAATAACATCCCTTACCTCAGCAAAAACAGTACTTCTAGTTGAAACACCGGATATAGGTTATGACTTGAACTTGCACCGTATAGCAATACTCAAAGTATTAGAATACTCACAAGAATACGCTCACTAATATAGAGAGAGAAAGAGAGAGAAACTTGTGTTTCTGGTGTGATTTTCAATTTTAACCTAAGCACCCTATTTATAGGAAAATGCTTAGAACACCAAAGTAGAAAATTGAATATAATAATATATTTATAACCAAATTTTCCTTAGCCCACCACATCAAAAACACATTTTTCACACAAATGCACCAAAAATGAAAAACATGTTTTAAACAATTTTTGTTACAAAATCAATTCAGACTCAAATATCCGGAACTTCAATAATTCATAATAAATAGCCCTTTTATCAGAAAATTCGAATCTCGCGAGTTTTTATAGGAAATTCAATTCTCTACAACTTCGCAGAAGAAAGTGTTTCCAAATTCTAAACAGAAATTGACCGAAATCCACAAACGGGCGATTTTACAATCAATAATAAATTTTCGGTCAAGAATTGTGTCCACCAACACACAAAACATGTGTTAATCATTTAATGCCACAAGAATACTCTTCCTCCTCATATACTCATATATCCCACATTCATTATAAAAATATCATCATCAATATATTATTAAAATAATATATTTAAATGAATTATTTTATCAGAAAAAGATAAAATATTAATTTTCAACAATTGTCACATTAAAAATTTTCTCCATCTATATCCACATAAAATCAATATTTTCCTCATCATATAAATCAATAACTAACTATACACAAATAATATTACAGAATCACAGTACTGGCAACATGCCGTTCCTAGGAAAGAGGGGGCTTTCCAATAAGGATCTCTCCTTACTGGCGCGCAATTAGATGACCAAACCTCTCCTTAGACAGAACTTTATAGACATTGCCAATAGTGTTATCTAATAATATTATTCAGATAATATGAATTATTGTTTCGATAATAGAAAATAAAGTGTAGTGATAATTATTAAAACAACAGTAATATAAAATATCAACGCAGCAATTATTGAATCAATAAAATATAATATTGAACAGTAATTACTGTAACAATTATTGAGTAGTGCCTTCTTACGTAAGAATCAATAATTGGTGCAATACCGTGTGCTACTGTGCAACAACGCGTATTACTGTGTTTTAACCACCGGGTATTCCAACAGTATTAATGGTAACAACTACGCCGTTATTTATAAACAACTTGTTTTGTCGTTTTCTTCATCCAATCGCTTTTTGTTATGGGGCCCACACAAGGCTGCGCCGTCGTACGAATATTCCCCGACAACAAGAATATTCCACGACCAAACAAATATTCCCCGACAACAATGACTATTTTAGGACCACTTGCTTATTTAAAATATATGCGCATTTTACCCATAACTAACCACATTAATCAAATCAACCCTTACTATTTCAAAATAATAAATAGAGGAAATTAAATTTCATTTATTAATAATTTGGGGTCTTACAACCTCCCCTCCTTATGAAATTTCGTCCTCGAAATTGACATACTTACCTGGTGTTTCGAAAAGATGAAGATACCTCGCTTTCATTTTCGTTTCCAACACCCAGGTCATTTCCTCAATAGCATAGTTTCTTCACAAAACTTTAACTTGTGGTAAGACCTTCGTGCGTAGGACATGCTCCTTCCTATCCAAGATCTTGACAAGTACCTCTTCGTACGTTAAGTCTTCAGCTATCTCGTTTGGTTCTAACTCAATAACGTGGTTCGGGTCGTCCACATATTTACGTAACATCGATACGTAAATAACGTTATGAACACGTGACATACTTAGCGTTAAGGCGAGTCTATAGGCCACAATTCCTACTCGATCGAGGATTTCAAATAAATTGAAGGCCTGAGCTTTCTTCTCTCATCGACTCTTACTTCTAGAATAACACATTCTTGCACCTTCTTCTTTATATTCATCAGCTCCAGGTCTGTAGCTTGAGTGGCTTTAATGTTATCGATTAAAGTCGATTTTACTCGTATATCATCACGTGGGTCCCTAGAGTCATTAACTCTATCTCTATCATTTATATATTATACAAAATAAGTCTTTGTGTTCAACAATATTGCACTCGTACTCTTATACGATCTTCTACTCAATGCGTCAACTACCGCTTTCACATTTTCAGGATGGTATTGATGGTATGATCAAAATCTTTCAACAGCTCGAGCCAACGTCGGTGTCGCATGTTGAATTCTTGGAAGCTCTTCTCGCATTCCTCGTTCTATTCGAAGTTTGTATCTTTTCGAGTCAGCTGAGTTAATGGAGTAGTGATTCGAGAAATCCTTCCACAAATCTCCGATAGTAACTAGAAAGCTACGTATTTTGATTACTGACTTAGGTTGCTCTCAACTGTGACTCATATCCCAATCTTGGATAGCACGTCACAATGACACCTATCAGTTTACTACCACACGAATATGGTATCCCTTAGGGAGAGTCTGGCTTCAGTACATTCCACAAAGAAAGTCACCAGATAGAGGCTCGGTTATCAACTTCTATAGTTGGATTTTTAACTCCTGAAGTTCAATAGGAGCCATTCGATATGAGATTTTAGAAATGGGTTTTGTACCGGGTTCAAAGTCGATACAAAATTCAATATCACGCTCTGGGAGTAAGCCAAGAAATTTTTCAGGAAATACGTCAGGAAACAAACAACAGAAATATCACTCAAATCTGACGTATTTTTGTTCAAGTCCATGACATGGCTAAGAAAGCTTGACATCCATTTTTTAATAAACGAATGACTTTACGGCTTTATATGAAAGGTTTGACTTCAATGGTTTGGTTGCTTGAATTTAAATAACAGGTTGCTTAGGAATATGAAAACTAACAACCTTACGAAAGCAATCAATTTTGGCATGATGAGTAGTTAACCAATCAATTTCTAAAATCACATCAAAAGTAAGTATCTTTAAAGAGATAAGGTCAACAGGTAATGTGATGGTGCCAACTTGGATCAAACAAGATTTATAAACAGTGGATGTAACGAAAGTTTCTCCTAACGGAGTTTTCACAGATAGGTCAAAGTCTAATTTCTCCGGAGTCAAGTTTAAACGTTGAACGCAAGCAAGAGAGATAAAAGAATGGGTAGAACCGGCATCTAATAAGGTATAAACTTCGCAAGAATTTATAATTAACTAACCCATGCTAACTTCGTTCGGGTTCCTCGCATTCTGACCAGTCACGAAAAACGCTCTTCCAGGAACCGTTGACTTTGACTTTTCTGGGACAACTTTTTGAGTCACCACCCCCGTTGGACTTGGTTTCGCTACAGTACAATCTCGAGCGATATGTCCTTCCTTTCCATAATTATAACATACCTTAAACTGTTGTGGACAGTTTGGG
Organism: Panax notoginseng; assembly: GCA_016801055.1. Taxonomy (NCBI): domain Eukaryota; kingdom Viridiplantae; phylum Streptophyta; class Magnoliopsida; order Apiales; family Araliaceae; genus Panax; species Panax notoginseng. Next base: position 39,220,697 of record CM029019.1, read on the forward strand.
CTGATATGTCCTTCTTTTCCGCACTTATAGCATATAATCGGTGGTCGTTCTCCTCCCTTGGAACCAGTTGCTGCTGGTGCTGACGTCTTCGTATTATCATTGTTGAATCTCCTCTTTTTAAAATCTCCTCCCAACTCGCTTCTTCTATATTCATGGCCACGATTACCACCAGAGTGGTTGCCGTTCTTGTCCGTATTCTTCTTTCTCCGCTGGTTATCGTTGTTCTGATGACTGCTGTCACCGGTATAATCCTGGTTGTGGTCCCTCGATTGACCATACTCGCTATCTCGCTCTAATAATTGAGCCCTATTGACAACATCTGAATAGAGAGAAAATTTATGAGAAATGAGATATTGACGTATGCCGGGTTTCAAACCTCTCAGAAACATCCGCGTCATACGTTCCTCATTCTCTACCAAATGAGGTGCAAACCTGGACAACTCTGCAAATTTCGCCTCGTACTGGGACACCGTCATGTTGTTCTACTCCAGTCTAATAAACTCTACCTCCTTCATAAGACGAATACTTTCAGGAAAGTACTTGTCATTAAATAGTCTCATTTACTCCACTGTTAACATTCTCAGTTGACATTCTTAAATACTGCCATAAACAAGGGTTAATTTAACAAATTAACAAATCACATAATATCCCTATATTATGACCGACCAACAAATAAGCTTAGGTAGGACACACTAGCGAAGGATTTACTCGTCTCTCCCCTCCTAGTTCTATTCCCCGATCTCCGCCAGAGATCATATCCCTAAGCTCTGATATCAACTGTGACGCCCCCAAAACAGGTATACAACACCCAACCCATTCTGAGTCGCCAAATACATGGTACAGAAACAACTACAACTTTATTATTAAAATTGTCGTGCAAAATACGACAACACATATACTGTGAGTTTAAATACAAATATTATCATCTAGACAATATTCATACTCAATTAAGTCCTCATTATACTTATTGATATACTATTTTACAAAATAGTGAGGACTACTAAAATAACTGTCTTGAACCATCATTCCATACCCTGACTAGTACTCGCTATATTCTCGCCTCCTGAGAAGAAAATGGAACAACAAGGAAAAGGGTGAGCTCAACTAGCCCAGTAAAGAATATTATGACTAAGATAATATACAACAAATTATCGTTAGTCTTCAACAGGGAAAAATTTAATAGAATACAATAGACAACAAGTTTTAAATCAATATTCGCAGCGGAAAATAATAATTCATAGAAGAGTTACGTAGAGAATGAAATCTACGATTATCTATGAATTTAAAAGCCCATCATCAACATTTTATCCCTGTAACATCAATCAATAAATATCTTGAATTAAATAGTCATCTTTGCACTACAGGCCAAAGATATTCATCAGTTGGTCATGTTCACCTCAACACCTGTTCATCTTTGCACTACGGGCCAAAGATATTCATCAGAAATCATTCATCTTTGCACTACAGGCCAAAGATATTCATCAGAAATCATTCATCTTTGCACTACAGGCCAAAGATATTCAATTATATCATCATTTAGGACTGAGGATGATGAAAAATATTTTAAAAGAAACGAATCCAGTGAAACAAAATAATAAATATTAAGGATTCGTATTTCAACTATTCCATGTCCAAAAATACCTCATAAATAATCATAGTGGAGTAAAATTCAAGAATGATCAAAACATGGATACAATCAAAGCTAGTATCCAGAATAGATATTTTGGACGAAAAGAAGAAAATTTCATTTTTCGGTGAATAGTAACTCGTGAATAGTAACTCATGAATAGTAACTCGTGAATAGTAACTCATGAATAGTAACCCCGACATGAAAAGTTCCAAATTTGATAAAAAGTTCAGATCAATACTTCGGCATAATGATATTGAAGAAAATAATATCATTTAAGAAGAAATAACATCCCTTACCTCAGCAAAAACAGTACTTCTAGTTGAAACACCGGATATAGGTTATGACTTGAACTTGCACCGTATAGCAATACTCAAAGTATTAGAATACTCACAAGAATACGCTCACTAATATAGAGAGAGAAAGAGAGAGAAACTTATGTTTCTGGTGTGATTTTCAATTTTAACCTAAGCACCCTATTTATAGGAAAATGCTTAGAACACCAAAGTAGAAAATTGAATATAATAATATATTTATAACCAAATTTTCCTTAGCCCACCACATCAAAAACACATTTTTCACACAAATGCACCAAAAATGAAAAACATGTTTTAAACAATTTTTGTTACAAAATCAATTCAGACTCAAATATCCGGAACTTCAATAATTCATAATAAATAGCCCTTTTATCAGAAAATTCGAATCTTGCGAGATTTTATAGGAAATTCAATTCTCTACAACTTCGCAGAAGAAAGTGTTTCCAAATTCCAAACAGAAATTGACCGAAATCCACAAACGGGCGATTTTACAATCAATAATAAATTTTCGGTCAAGAATTGTGTCCACCAACACACAAAACATGTGTTAATCATTTAATGCCACAAGAATACTCTTCCTCCTCATATACTCATATATCCCACATTCATTATAAAAATATCATCATCAATATATTATTAAAATAATATATTTAAATGAATTATTTTATCAGAAAAAGATAAAATATTAATTTTCAACAATTGTCACATTAAAAATTTTCTCCATCTATATCCACATAAAATCAATATTTTCCTCATCATATAAATCAATAACTAATTATACACAAATAATATTACAGAATCACAGTACTGGCAACAGGCCGTTCCTAGGAAAGAGGGGGCTTTCCAATAAGGATCTCTCCTTACTGGCGCGCAATTAGATGACCAAACCTCTCCTTAGACAGAACTTTATAGACATTGCCAATAGTGTTATCTAATAATATTATTCAGATAATATGAATTATTGTTTCGATAATAGAAAATAAAGTGTAGTGATAATTATTAAAACAACAGTAATATAAAATATCAACGCAGCAATTATTGAATCAATAAAATACAATATTGAACAGTAATTACTGTAACAATTATTGAGTAGTGCCTTCTTACGTAAGAATCAATAATTGGTGCAATACCGTGTGCTACTGTGCAACAACGCGTATTACTGTGTTTTAACCACCGGGTATTCCAACAGTATTAACGGTAATAACTACGCCGTTATTTATAAACAACTTGTTTTGTCGTTTTCTTCATCCAATCACTTTCTGTTATGGGGCCCACACAAGGCTGCGCCGTCGTACGAATATTCCCCGACAACAAGAATATTTCACGACCAAACAAATATTCCCCGACAACAATGACTATTTTAGGACCACTTGCTTATTTGAAATATTTACGCATTTTACCCATAACTAACCACATTAATCAAATCAACCCTTACTATTTCAAAATAATAAATAGAAGAAATTAAATTTCATTTATTAATAATTTGGGGTCTTACAACCTCCCCTCCTTATAAAATTTCGTCCTCGAAATTGACATACGTACCTGGTGTTTCGAAAAGATGAAGATACCTCGCTTTCATTTTCGTTTCCAACACCCAGGTCATTTCCTCAATAGCATGGTTTCTCCAGAAAACTTTAACTTGTGGTAAGACCTTCGTGCGTAGGACATGCTCCTTCCTATCCAAGATCTTGACAAGTACCTCTTCGTACGTTAAGTCTTCAGCTATCTCGTTTGGTTCTAACTCAATAACGTGGTTCGGGTCGTCCACATATTTACTTAACATCGATACGTAAATAACGTTATGAACACGTGACATACTTAGCGTTAAGGCGAGTCTATAGGCCACAATTCCTACTCGATCGAGGATTTCAAATAAATTGAAGGCCTGAGCTTTCTTCTCTCATATACTCTTACTTCTAGAATAACACATTCTTGCACCTTCTTCTTTATATTCATCAGCTCCAGGTCTGTAGCTTGAGTGGCTTTAACGTTATCGATTAAAGTCGATTTTACTCGTATATCATCACGTGGGTTCCTAGAGTCATTAACTGTATCTCTATCATTTATATATTATACAAAATAAGACTTTGTGTTCAACAATATCTTACTCGTACTCTCATACGATCTTCTACTCAATGCGTCAACTACCGCTTTCACATTTTCAGGATGGTATTGGATGGTATGATCAAAATCTTTCAACAGCTCGAGCCAACGTCGGTGTCGCATGTTGAATTCTTGGAAGCTCTTCTCGCATTCCTCGTTCTATTCGAAGTTTGTATCTTTTCGAGTCAGCTGAGTTAATGGAGTAGCGATTCGAGAAATCCTTCCACAAATCTCCGATAGTAACTAGAAAGCTACGTATTTCGATTACTGACTTAGGTTGCTCTCAACTGTGACTCATATCCCAATCTTGGATAGCACGTCACAATGACACCTATCAGTTTACTACCACACGAATATGGTATCCCTTAGGGAGAGTCTGGCTTCAGTACATTCCACAAAGAAAGTCACCAGATAGAGGCTCGGTTATCAACTTCTATAGTTGGATTTTTAACTCCTGAAGTTCAATAGGAGCCATTCGATATGAGATTTTAGAAATGGGTTTTGTACCGGGTTCAAAGTCGATACAAAATTCAATATCACGCTCTGGGAGTAAGCCAAGAAATTTTTCAGGAAATACGTCAGGAAACAAACAACAGAAATATCACTCAAATCTGACGTATTTTTGTTCAAGTCCATGACATGGCTAAGAAAGCTTGACATCCATTTTTTAATAAACGAATGACTTTACGGCTTTATATGAAAGGTTTGACTTCAATGGTTTGGTTGCTTGAATTTAAATAACAGGTTGCTTAGGAATATGAAAACTAACAACCTTACGAAAGCAATCAATTTTGGCATGATGAGTAGTTAACCAATCAATTTCTAAAATCACATCAAAAGTAAGTATCTTTAAAGAGATAAGGTCAACAGGTAATGTGATGGTGCCAACTTGGATCAAACAAGATTTATAAACAGTGGATGTAACGAAAGTTTCTCCTAACGGAGTTTTCACAGATAGGTCAAAGTCTAATTTCTCTGGAGTCAAGTTTAAACGTTGAACGCAAGCAAGAGAGATAAAAGAATGGGTAGAACCGGCATCTAATAAGGTATAAACTTCGCAAGAATTTATAATTAACTAACCCATGCTAACTTCGTTCGAGTTCCTCGCATTCTGACCAGTCACGAAAAACGCTCTTCCAGGAACCGTTGACTTTGACTTTTCTGGGACAACTTTTTGAGTCACCACCCCCGTTGGACTTGGTTTCGCTACAGTACAATCTCGAGCGATATGTCCTTCCTTTCCATAATTATAACATACCTTAAACTGTTGTGAACAGTTTGGGCTGATATGTCCTTCTTTTCCGCACTTATAGCATATAATCGGTGGTCGTTCTCCTCCCTTGGAACCAGTTGCTGCTGGTGCTGACGTCTTCGTATTATCATTGTTGAATCTCCTCTTTTTAAAATCTCCTCCCAACTCGCTTCTTCTATATTCATGGCCACGATTACCACCAGAGTGGTTGCCGTTCTTGTCCGTATTCTTCTTTCTCCGCTGGTTATCGTTGTTCTGATGACTGCTGTCACCGGTATAATCCTGGTTGTGGTCCCTCGATTGACCATACTCGCTATCTCGCTCTAATAATTGAGCCCTATTGACAACATCTGAATAGAGAGAAAATTTATGAGAAATGAGATATTGACGTATGCCGAGTTTCAAACCTCTCAGAAACATCCGCGTCATACGTTCCTCATTCTCTACCAAATGAGGTGCAAACCTGGACAACTCTGCAAATTTCGCCTCGTACTGGGACACCGTCATGTTGTTCTACTCCAGTCTAATAAACTCTACCTCCTTCATAAGACGAATACTTTCAGGAAAGTACTTGTCATTAAATAGTCTCATTTACTCCACTGTTAACATTCTCAGTTGACATTCTTAAATACTGCCATAAACAAGGGTTAATTTAACAAATTAACAAATCACATAATATCCCTATATTATGACCGACCAACAAATAAGCTTAGGTAGGACACACTAGCGAAGGATTTACTCGTCTCTCCCCTCCTAGTTCTATTCCCCGATCTCCGCCAGAGATCATATCCCTAAGCTCTGATATCAATTGTGACGCCCCCAAAACAGGTATACAACACCCAACCCATTCTGAGTCGCCAAATACATGGTACAGAAACAACTACAACTTTATTATTAAAATTGTCGTGCAAAATACGACAACACATATACTGTGAGTTTAAATACAAATATTATCATCTAGACAGTATTCATACTCAATTAAGTCCTCATTATACTTATTGATATACTATTTTACAAAATAGTGAGGACTACTAAAATAACTGTCTTGAACCATCATTCCATACCCTGACTAGTACTCGCTATATTCTCGCCTCCTGAGAAGAAAATGGAACAACAAGGAAAAGGGTGAGCTCAACTAGCCCAGTAAAGAATATTATGACTAAGATAATATACAACAAATTATCGTTAGTCTTCAACAGGGAAAAATTTAATAGAATACAATAGACAACAAGTTTTAAATCAATATTCGCAGCGGAAAATAATAATTCATAGAAGAGTTACGTAGAGAATGAAATCTACGATTATCTATGAATTTAAAAGCCCATCATCAACATTTTATCCCTGTAACATCAATCAATAAATATCTTGAATTAAATAGTCATCTTTGCACTACAGGCCAAAGATATTCATCAGTTGGTCATGTTCACCTCAACACCTGTTCATCTTTGCACTACGGGCCAAAGATATTCATCAGAAATCATTCATCTTTGCACTACAGGCCAAAGATATTCATCAGAAATCATTCATCTTTGCACTACAGGCCAAAGATATTCAATTATATCATCATTTAGGACTGAGGATGATGAAAAATTTTTTAAAGGAAACGAATCCAGTGAAACAAAATAATAAATATTAAGGATTCGTATTTCAACTATTTCATGTCCAAAAATACCTCATAAATAATCATAGTGCAGTAAAATTCAAGAATGATCAAAACATGGATACAATCAAAGCTAGTATCCAGAATAGATATTTTGGACGAAAAGAAGAAAATTTCATTTTTCGGTGAATAGTAACTCGTGAATAGTAACTCATGAATAGTAACTCGTGAATAGTAACTCATGAATAGTAACCCCGACATGAAAAGTTCCAAATTTGATAAAAAGTTCAGATCAATACTTCGGCATAATGATATTGAAGAAAATAATATCATTTAAGAAGAAATAACATCCCTTACCTCAGCAAAAACAGTACTTCTAGTTGAAACACCGGATATAGGTTATGACTTGAACTTGCACCGTATAGCAATACTCAAAGTATTAGAATACTCACAAGAATACGCTCACTAATATAGAGAGAGAAAGAGAGAGAAACTTATGTTTCTGGTGTGATTTTCAATTTTAACCTAAGCACCCTATTTATAGGAAAATGCTTAGAACACCAAAGTAGAAAATTGAATATAATAATATATTTATAACCAAATTTTCCTTAGCCCACCACATCAAAAACACATTTTTCACACAAATGCACCAAAAATGAAAAACATGTTTTAAACAATTTTTGTTACAAAATCAATTCAGACTCAAATATCCGGAACTTCAATAATTCATAATAAATAGCCCTTTTATCAGAAAATTCGAATCTCGCGAGTTTTTATAGGAAATTCAATTCTCTACAACTTTGCAGAAGAAAGTGTTTCCAAATTCCAAACAGAAATTGACCGAAATTCACAAACGGGCGATTTTACAATCAATAATAAATTTTCGGTCAAGAATTGTGTCCACCAACACACAAAACATGTGTTAATCATTTAATGCCACAAGAATACTCTTCCTCCTCATATACTCATATATCCCACATTCATTGTAAAAATATCATCATCAATATATTATTAAAATAATATATTTAAATGAATTATTTTATCAGAAAAAGATAAAATATTAATTTTCAATAATTGTCACATTAAAAATTTTCTCCATCTACATCCACATAAAATCAATATTTTCCTCATCATATAAATCAATAACTAATTATACACAAATAATATTACAGAATCACAGTACTGGTAACCAGACCGTTCCTAGGAAAAAGGGGGCTTTCCAATAAGGATCTCTCCTTACTGGCGCGCAATTAGATGACCAAACCTCTCCTTAGACAGAACTTTATAGACATTGCCAATAGTGTTATCTAATAATATTATTCAGATAATATGAATTATTGTTTCGATAATAGAAAATACAGTGTAGTGATAATTATTAAAACAACAGTAATATAAAATATCAACGCAGCAATTATTGAATCAATAAAATACAATATTGAACAGTAATTACTGTAACAATTATTGAGTAGTGCCTTCTTACGTAAGAATCAATAATTGGTGCAATACCGTGTGCTACTGTGCAACAACGCGTATTACTGTGTTTTAACCACCGGGTATTCCAACAGTATTAACGGTAATAACTACGCCGTTATTTATAAACAACTTGTTTTGTCGTTTTCTTCATCCAATCGCTTTCTGTTATGGGGCCCACATAAGGCTGCGCCGTCGTACGAATATTCCCCGACAACAAGAATATTCCACGACCAAACAAATATTCCCCGACAACAATGACTATTTTAGGACCACTTGCTTATTTGAAATATTTGCGCATTTTACCCATAACTAACCACATTAATCAAATCAACCCTTACTATTTCAAAATAATAAATAGAGGAAATTAAATTTCATTTATTAATAATTTGGGGTCTTACACAAACCAACGAAATGACATAATTATGCTACTAACCCAGTTCCAGGATGTGTTTGCATGGTCTCATAAAGATATGTAGGGTTTGTCCACTGACATTGTCCTTCATCGCATTCTCATTAAAGAGTGATTCAAGCCAGTCAAGCAAAAGCTCCGGCGATTGAAACCTGAATGGAGTTTAAAGGTGAAAGAAGAAGTTGTGAAACAATTTCAAGCTGGCATCATAATGGTGTTTACATATGCTGAGTGGATATACAACATCGTGCCCGTACCTAAACCTGGAGAAAATGTGCGAGTTTGCGTGGACTACCGGGACTTGAACAAAGCTTGCTTAAAAGATAGCTTTCCCGTGCCATTTATCCACATTCTCATTGACAAAACTACGCAATACGACATGTACTCCTGTGCAGATTGGTTTGCGGGGTATCATCAGATCATGGTTGCTGAGGAAGATCGTGAAAAAACTGCTTTCATCACTCCTTGGGGAACTTTTTGCTATAGACAGTTGTCATTCGGCCTTATCAATGCTGGAGCTACCTATCAACGAGCTATGATGGCTCTTTTCCACGACTTAATGCATAAAGAGATCGAGATCTACGTGGATGACATTATTGTCAAATCTCGGAAGGAGGATGACCATATAGACCATCTCAGGAAATTGTTCAACAGGTTGCGTAAGTACAACTTGAAGTTGAATCCAGTTAAGTGCGCCTTTGGCGTTAAATCAGGCAAGTTGCTAGGATTTCTAGTCAGCCACAAAGGGATAGAGCTGGATCTTGCCAAAATCCAAGCCATCACTGAAATGCCCATTCCTCAGACAGAAAAGGAAATATAGGGATTTTTGGAAAGAATCAACTTCATTAGCAGATTTATTCCTCAACTCACAGCAACCTGTGAGCCAATCTTAAAGCTATTAAGGAAGAACTCCTCCATGAAATGGAATGAGGAGTGCCAAAATGCCTTCCTTACAATCAAGAAACAGCTAATTAAAGCTCTCATCGTGGTACCACCCAGGGATGATGTTCCCCTGTTTATGTATCTGTCCGTAAGTGACAATGCCATGGGCTGCCTGCTGGGACAGAAGGACGATAGAGGCCTAAAACGAGCTATCTATTACCTCAGCAAAAGATTCAACAGCAGTGAACACAAGTACACTCTGATCAAAAAGACGTGTTGTGCTTTAGCTTGGGCTGCCATGAGGTTACAACATTACCTCCATGGTCACACAACCCATCTCATATCCCGCGTGGATCCTCTCAAGTACGTGTTCAGTAAACCCATACTGAATTGTCGACTGTCCAGATGGCAGTTGATCCTACAACAATTTGACATCGTATATGTGACTCAAAAGTCCATCAAAGGTCAAGGAATTGCGGATCAACTGGCCGCCGCACCATCAGGGGATTTCAAACCCTTAGAGACATACTTCCCTGATGAAGGAGTAATGACAATTCAGCAACACCATCAGTACGATACACGCCAAACGTGGAAGATGTATTTCGATAGAGATGTTAATATGAAAGGTTCTGGAGCTGGAGCAGTTCTAGTATCTGATACGGGGGAACAGTATCCCGTCGCCGTCAAATTACAGTTTGTCAGCACCAACAATACGACTGAGTATGAAGGCTGTCTTATGGGGCTAGAACTTGCCCGTTCAATGGGCATCAGGTGGTTAACTGTCCTTGGAGATTCAGAGTTGGAAATCAGACAATCCACCGAAATCTATCAAACCAAGGAGCTACATTTGCTGCCTTACCATCGGCAGGTTTTAAAGATGGCTTTGGGATTCGAAGAAATATCCTTTCTACACATTCCTCGTAATACGAATGATTTCGTAGACACATTAGCAACTTTGGCCTCCTTGATTCGCATATCAGACAAGGAACACTTGCCAAGCGTCACAATTTCCTTGCACAAGGCCCCAGCCTACGGGAATTACGTTGGAGAAGTATCGGATGAGCTACCTCCCATCCAACATCCTTGGTATCAGCATATCAAGGAATATTTGCGAGATGGATCTACACCAGCTGAGGCGAGCCCGACTGAGAAAAGGCGGATCCATCGATTTGCTATGAAATTCTACCTGAGTGGAGATGCGCTCTACGAAAGAGATGCAGGATTGGGTCTCCTCAGATGTTTAGACAAAGATCAAGCTCAAAGGCTAATGGATGAAATCCATGGCGGAGTCTGTGGCCCCCACATGAGTGGCCCCCTCCTTGTTAAGAAAGTCCTCAGGACGGGACATTATTGACTATCTCTCAAAGCTAATTGCAATGACCACGTCAGGAGATGCTATCAGTGCCAGATTCATGGGAATGCTATACACGCCCCTTCATGGGAACTTCACAATATGAGTTCACCTTAGCCCTTCTCAATGTGGGGAATGGACATTATCAGGCCCATTGAGCCTAAAGCCAGTAATGGTCATCGATATATCTTTACCATGATCGACTACTTCACCAAGTGGGTAGAAGCAGCCTCCTTCCCCAGGGTTACTAAAGAAGTCATCATTGCTTTCATCAGAAATAATGTCATTTGTCGATATGGACAACCAGAGGTGATTGTGTCCGACAATGCCAAGAACCTCAACAACAAAATGATGGAGGAATTATGCAGTAAATTCCACATCAAACATCTCAACTCAGTCATCTATCTTCCGAAGATGAATGGTGCTGTTGAAGCGGCTAACAAGAACATCAAGAAGATTATGCAAAAGATGTCCGCCAATCACAAAAATTGGCCTGACCTATTGCCTCTGACTCTGTTAGCCTACAGAACCTCAATGCGCACTTCCACTGGGGAAACCCCCTACGCATTAACCTATGGGATGGAAGCAGTGCTCCCCATAGAAGTTGAGATGGAATCCCTCAGAGTATTGAGAGACGCTCAGTTGGATGAAGACCAATGGGTACAAGATAGGTATCACCAATTGTCTCTAATAGACGAAAGGCGAACCGCGGCTATCTTCCATGGTCAGTTATATCAACAAAGTATCGCCCGATCCTATAACAAAAAAGTTCGGCTACGGCAATTCAGACAACATGACTTGGTTTTGAAGAAAATACTGGACAACCAAGATCAGTCCAAGGGAAAATTTGCTCCTAACTGGGAAGGCCCGTTTATTGTCAAGGAAGTACTGACAGGAGGCGCTCTCAGATTGCAAGAAATGGATGGCGATGAATTTCCGCAACTCATCAACTCAGACGCCGTGAAACGGTACTATGTCTGAAGTTACCATCAAGTAAACATCATGGTGGTAGACCATCAGGTCACCAGTCATTTCGGTTCTTTAAACCTTTACCACAAACAACTTTTCTACACTTTGCCCCTCAGGGAAACATAACTTTCAAGCCAGCAGCTTGGCTTTCTCCTTTGCGTTACTACAACTTAGGTCATCCCACCGCGGATTGAACCTCTTGCGTATACAGTTTGGCTACACATATCTGGGATCAAACTTTTCACCTGCAGTTTATCCTCAGCCTAGGATTAAAACTTTCTCCTCCCCTCACTCTGACCTGCACATGGGATTACGCTTTTCATCTCGCCCTGAGGGGCGAACTACGTCGACCTAACTCCTTTTCAATAGGAGTACATAGGCAACCATTTCATATGGCCCGGTCGCAATAAAACAAAAATAACAAAAACATTCCCACACCATTCCTGCCACATACAGCATTGAACCTCTTACACCAGGTTCGAACTACGCAGTCCTGATCTCCTCTTCAATAGGAGTACGTAGGCAGCCATTCATGGTGCGGTCTCACCCCCTACCAAAACACAAACCCTTGTTAGTTGGTACTGGGATCATCCTTCAATCCACTACATTTCATTCGGCTTCAGACCAAAGGGATGGAATTACCTGAACTCCTCCCAAATAGGAGATTCGGTGACCATCTAAGCGGCGGTTGTACCTCGAAGAGCAACACCAATCCATAACAGATGGAATTAACTAGGCTTCTCTTGAATAGAAGTGCTGGCGACCATCTGTGGTGTTGTCAATCTTAGAGAGGAAAGCCACACTCCTCTCCTCATTTCCATACAGAAACCAGTCCCAAGACACTAAGAGATGGTAGGGATACATACAGATCGATGATCCATTCTGAACTATCCAGAGACAACTCAATGTCCATCCACCGAGAAGGAATTCAGAATACATCACGATCACAAGCCCTGAAGCAGCAGGCAAAATATCAAGCAAACAGCAAGGCATATCTAAAAGGGAAGTGATCAAAAATATATTTCCCTGTCATATATATAATGTTGTTTGATATACACAATGCAAACTGTACATGACAAAATGGCTAAGCTAGTCTGTGCAGGAAAATACAAGATCACCTACAAGTCAGGGTATATGTGACCTAATAAGCCCAACATGGCGTCCCTCTCAGAAAATGGAGCTAAAGTTGTGGTCTCTTGTATGAGAATATCCACATGACCCAACAGATCTGTAGCCATCTGCATGGTGACCATATGATCATCAATATATGCGCTCATCTCTGCGATCATGCAGTGGTAAGGGACCTCACTGCAGTACTATATGTGACGGCTACATCCCGGGCAGATATGGCGATATCCCGCTCAACTATCATTGCATCTCTGGCTGATATAGCCTCATCCCGCTCAACGACGGCGGCATCTCTACGAGCCAAGGCCTCGTCTCTCTCCAATAGAGCGGCCTCCCTCCCATCAAGAGCAGTCGACATCATAGATCGAATCTGATCTCTCTCAAAGGTCATCAGATGAAGACTCTGCTCTAAGTATTGTGCCGAGTGCTGAATCACAACAGTACTGGTATTAAGAGAATTCGAAAGAAATGTTGGCAACCCAGCAGTAGGCTCCTCCTCGATGTAGGTATCAATGTCCTCCATGGGCTCTACATCATCTAACTCACTCTCCGATACTGTAAATACTGCTGCAACCATTAAAATCTCTGTCTCCATCCACGCGTAATACTCTGCGGAATAACTAGGATGACTGACAGAAAAAGCTACTATCTCACGCTGATCCTAGCAGGCGTATACCCGAGATCGATCCTCTGCTGAGAGGTACCGAGAAGCTGAACGCTGACCTGTCGCCCCCTCAAAAGGATGAAAATCCTGGAACTGGTCGAACTGCGACATCACAGCCAATGGGTGATAAGTGGTCACTCCCCTTAAACCAGCCAGAGGGAGATAGTCCATGCCCGGAGCATGAGTAATGAAGCTGTATGATGAGCTAAGCCCCGAACACAGCAATATGCTGAATGGATCTCTGATATCTGCCAAGAATGTGGACCAGGACAGAGCATCTATACACTCTGATGGCTGAAAAGAGTATGACATAGCTACATCATGGGTGAAGCAGTACCCATGCCGTCTAAAATCGGTCTCAAGTGTGACATGAACCACACATATAGCATGATTGAGCTACCTGTGAACACTCATGTAGGATACGTGCAACAATATGATGTCGACCGCAGGGTCTCTGCTACAATCATAGGTACAATGGTATGACCCTCCCTGAGAGCTCTCACGGCCATGATAACGCCTATATCTATCTCATCCATATACTGCGGCATATACATATATGACAATACATATAGCATCAATATGTCAACTCTGGCCAAGCGCCAATGAGCCTCCGATGTGGTGAAATCCCCGGAATATAGTGAATAGCTATCCTCCGAGCCAAATCTATCGTACAGAAAACGCTGGGATATCACGTGGCCAGATGTCAACTCATCCTGTACCACTCTGCGCCTCAATCCTGTGAGAGTCATGAATCATCTGCTCATGTCTCCCAAAGCCAGATGCACGCAAGGTCTGTCTAGAGGCAGCATCGTTAAATGTGCATACTCCTCCAGAGTAGGAGTCAACTCATGGGTGCCGAATCAGAATACCTGCCTATCCGGTAGCCAATGCTCTATCATCCCATCCATAAATCCTGCGGAAACCTGAAAAGTCAAAAAGGTCATGGTATGCTGCAATAAATGATCTACAGTCACCCTGTCTGGTGGTGACATGCTATCATACCACGATCTCATACCTGATGCCACCACTGACGGTGGGGTATGATCTATGAGGCTAACTGTCGAAGAAGATATCTGTGCGGGTCATGTCATAAGACCATCCATGGGTCAATACCAAATATCTCTGGACATACATACATATGCATAACATGATACATGCATAACAGATAATAGATGGCAATATGATATAGGGAATGAAAAAAACAGTGCATACATTCCTAAGTATATCATCATCTAATACAACATCTCTATACAGCTACAAATACAGGGAAATAGGGCACAGCCACCCAATATCTAACAAAGGCTTATCAAAAGATATAGCGAGAATGGGACACAGCCACCCAATATCTAACAGAGGCCTATCAAAAGATATAACGAGAATATACATCAGAAGAAGACAATGGTGTCGATGTCCACATCATCAATCCTGTCCACTTGATGTAACTCCTCCTGAGTCACTGGATCTCTATCAACGGGAATGTCAGGCCTATATAGAGGAGGATCTGCGCCGGCAAAACCGAATGGGTCACCTGAAGGGCCAGCGCCTGAGCTGAAAGGATCAAATGAAGCCGCCTCTATCGGATCTCTGCCCAAATGCCGGATAAATATATGTGCCTGGTCCAACTGTCGGGTCAAACTATCAATCTGGGTCATATGAGTCGGATCTCGGACACAAGCTATCCAATTCGTCATCATCAAAGATCCTGGAACCATATCCCCCATAAACTGTGGCAGGGGACTGAGCTCCAATAGTGCGAGGGGTCCACCACCGATGGAACGTCTCCTGAGTACATGGACCTTCTGACAATGCAAAACCGTCAACCCCCAACAATGGGATATCAATGACGGGTGACTACGATACATGCCAATAACGCCTGGCAGGAGGCAAGATCGGTATACGAATCTCCCCTATGGTTCTCCTAATAGCACGCTCTCCTAAATAGAGCTCCCAGCCTCCATCTGTGAAGAGAAGAACTCTCCTGGTGGAAATCACATACTCGACTCCAGTCGGGTATCCATCCTCAAAACCCACAGTCAGGTGTTCCCTGAAATAGGGAAGCCATGTGATGGTGTCGGCCGTCAGCAACTCCAGCTGCATACGGCAATGAGTGAATCCCTCAGCTACAGGGACCTCTGGCAGAATCGAATGATGTCATCGTCGTCCTCGTGGATAGGTGTCTAAACCTAACACACTCACAAGACGCAAGCATGGAAGCCTCTCATAGGCCCAAAACTGCCAACACAAAGGCAAACATCTACTGTCAGTTAACACTCTTAACCTATACATGGTAAATGACAAGAGAAATACTCACCAGCAGAAATGGGTAAAACCCTAGCCAAGCCTCGGTCAAACCATGTGAGCGCATACGCATACCCCGAAGGAAATAGGCAAAGGTGTAGGAGCCCCAATCATACTCTCCAATACGGTCCACATCACGCGTGGCGCTGATCAAAGCGAAAGATACTGTAGAAGAGTTATCTGCTATGAAGCAGCCTCTAATGATCATCAGGAACAATCGTCGCAGAACGCGATCCCTGATCCTGACATCATCAGGCATAGGCTCACTCAATAGCCCGCTCATAGCATCTATGCTCAAAGGACCTGAACGGACAGTCCTGCCTTTGAGCGCCGCCGCCGGAACTCCTAATAAGGATCTAACGGCAGTAAGGGTAATATTTGCCATGCAAGGCACTGGCTCCCCTCCAAACTCTATACCTGTGATAAATCGCCAATCCATAGGCGTCATCATCACCTCGCAATCCAGCAGATGGAGTGACTGACTCTGATGAAACCATCGCTCAGACAATGCCCTGAGATAACCCCAGGAACAACGACGGGGAAGGATGGAGAAAAATGCCCCAAATCCTCACTCATGCACTACCGCTCTATAGTCAGGATGAAGCGCCTGATACATGGAGTGAATGCTGAACCAGTTCCCTCGAGGCTGTGTAAAATCAGGAACCTGCATGAAATGCAGATCAACATCAAAACCCTTTAATCCTCATCAATAGGAAAGAAGAAAGATCAAAGTCTAACGCCATACCTCGTTAGCATGCAAATACATCGATGGATGTCTGCCCAAGTTACCCAGCAACTCTGGGTTGACCACCTGAATGCTCAGAAGCTCCCTACGAGGGACATGTGCAGCAGGAGCGGGATCCTCTATCGGAATATCCGCCTCCTCATCCTCAACGTCTGGAACATCTACCTGGACAGGACGTATCACGGCCTCCACCAACCGTCGAGGCTGTCTGACATAACGGGGACGAGGTACTTCAGAAGCCCTCCGCCGTACACCAGAAGTGGTCCTATAGGCACTACTCGCCTGATCCGGATCCATAGTATCTGGACAACAAGTCTCCAAATCACCTCAGAAAGGGTGTGGTATTTCCTTACCTAGAGCTTTCTACAATGCATTTTATGACTATATGCATGCATGCATTTACTTTAACATATATAGTAGAGTTAAAATGCATGACTACCCAATGCCTACATTTGAAAAATTTTTGCCATAGTCCTCTCTGAAAATAGAACTATCCACATGCATACAGGCATGTTTAGGTGGCCAATCAGTAGCACACCTACCCCAAAGTCATATACATAATATATGCATTGAAAATTAAAATCATCATGCATCAGGCCAACCTCAATACTAGGAGTACTTTGCCTTGCTTCCTTATGCTCATTGGACCTCAAATAGGACAAAAAATAGCAGAAAAGGTGCCAATTTGACTGTCTCAAAAGTCAAATTTTTTCACATCATTATGTTTAGCATGGTTTAATACTAACATTTACTATGTTGAATATTTTTTATCTAGTCATTTGTGCATACATAATCACTACTATGTGTTTAGATGCATTTCATGCGATAACTCAAAATCCAACAGACAGAAATGAGAGAAAATACAGGCATATGTTACCAGGATAGTGCAGAACACTTGTACGGTGACAGAATTTACAGAAAGCAGCCCGAACTCAGTAGATCTGAAAGAGGCTCATGTATTTTCCTTCGCGCAACAAGTTGAAAGTGACTTGTGAGACCAACCAGCTGAAATTTATCATCCACGGTTGGTCGCAGGCCCATCTGCGGCTGCAGTAGGTGCACCTGCGGCACTCCCATGAGTGTCCCATCACTCCGGCTCGGTCCAGTTCGAGTTACAAAGGAGTTCTTACAAGCTGAAAAGGCCAAACCCGGGATAAAAACGCTACGCGATTGAGCAGAATAGCCTAAAACCTTGGTTTTTCTGGATCCAACTCTGGCTTTCTTTTCATCCATTGGCATTCGCCCGAACACAGGGTTTACTATACCAATGATTCAAGTCTTTGCATACCACATTCGGCAATACCGTACAGAGGTCCGATGCCGTCAGCGTAAGGTTGTCACACCAATCTTTTCACACAAGCAATCCCCGACGGGGGTTACAACGTAAAATCCTCGACGAGGGTTACAACGTGAAATCCCCAGTGGGGGTTACAACGCATGCTCATCCATTGACATACAAATCAATGAAGGTTAAGCAGCCTTGATATTATTACAGCCGATAGCAATTTAAACCTATCAGAGCTCTGAAGCTATTCGAGGTTTTCACACCCGACCACTCAGATCCCCAGCGGGGGTCACAACGTAATGTTCCGTTGATTCACACGTCAGCGGGGGTCAAGAAGCCTTGACAGTATATCCTACAGGATTTTTCAGCCGTTGATTCACATGTTGGTGAAGTACACGTCAACAAAGGTCAGGCATCCCTGACAGCATTTGCTGTTGGCAGTAAATCCAACAGAATCTTGGCATATTCTGGCGATACTAACCAGGAGAGGTCAATGTCATCAAAGAGGATAGATGATGTAATATGTTATACACATCCTCAAACAGATCAAGCTTTATCCCCACAGATCTCTTACACATAAGAGGTACATCTACAGGATCAAGTCATTATCCAGGAAGTTGGTGATAACTCCAACATCAACGTCCTAACAGATTCGGATTACACATCAAATCTGGTCATCGTTGCCAACCCCCAATTGAAGTAACAGGGAGCCAGCAATCATCCCCAGCGTGCTGGGCTACAACCCCGTAAACATGCATCATACATTTGCATCATGTTGCTATCCATAGTATCATGTTTATCTTGTTGCATTTCAAGTGTCTAGGATTCTTTATCCTACCCATGCATCGCCATGCATGAGTATTATAAAGAGGGGCATCTGTAGACACTCGAAATTTTCTGTACACCTGTCACTAACATTGCAGGAGAACAGATTCGTCTTTTAAGAGGGAACCCTAAAAGACGATCCATATCCATACCGGATACTACCGGAAGTTCAGCATCAACCCTAGATCGCAATCTGGGAGTAACAATTCCAATCTCAGAGATAACCCCGAGGTATGCAGATACAATACCGGAACACACACCGGAGAAGATCGATTAATCTCGGAGATGACCCCGAGGTATCCAGTCTCAGTCCCAACCATGGGAATAGCCACTAACCTTGGTGATGACCCCAAGGAATGCAATTTCGGCGACAACCCCGAAAATGCTTGTTACAAATGCAACCAACTTCAATCTTGGCGCTCACAACGAGATCCACTGTACCAGCCCGGCGATAACATCGGGAAGACAGACACACCTCAAGGATGACAATGAGGACCTTTAACAAATTGCAGCAGCCCAATCTCAGCGAAGCTGAGCAACGTATGCTTTATCAGCCCAATCTGACAATAACACTGGTGAGGGGCAACATCGTCATCTTACCAACACGATGTCACGCCACGTCGCTTCAACATATCTACGCAACAATGTCCCACAAGACTAATCAATCCCGAGTGACTATTGTGCGGGATAACGGATGAAAGTTGAAGCTTGAAGACCGGAGGGCACCGTCCCATCTTCAATGACTTCGCACAAACTCTAATACCATGCCATCGTACAACTCTCGACAACGGCGGTCCGAAATAGGTTCTGTATACCTCAAACGGATGCCCGAATTGCACTTCTGAAAGTTCGAGTGGACATTATAGTGCCTGAGTGCACGTACTTCGAGACGACCCTAGCCGAAAAACCCGGGCCCACCCGGGTTGCCTCTGGTACACCTGCAGCTCCACCCTTTATTAATAGAGGGCTTAGGGTGGCCATTTTGTAAAGAAAACGGCGAGGAAGCCCTGTCCAATTTGCTATGTACTCACCCCAGACTGAGTGCTTTCTCATTTAAACACTTGGAAGCTCACATATAGCTTATTTTGTACCTACAAACGCCAGTGTTTACCCACTTTAAAGATATTGAAGTCTTCTTTGGCAGCCCACTGTAAGCCTTCTTTCACACTTTAAAGTTTTTCTCTTCATCTTTGCACACACCCTTCTACACGTTAAGAGTCGTGTTGCACATTTTGCCCGGACTTCGGTCCGTGGTTTATTTTTAGTTTGTACATACATATATATATTTATATATATATATATATATATATATATATATATATATATATATTTATATATTTATATATATGGACTAACATTATCGAGTTATGCCTCGATTGAGCCTAGACTTCGGTCTGGAGCGTTTAATTACTTTTGTATATATATACATTTATATATATAAACTGCGTGTCGAACTCTGTTCGATGAGCCTAGACTTATGTATGGTGCGTTTAATGGCTTCCTTATATATATAATTATATATATGAACTGCTATCGAACTTTGTTCGGTGAGCCTGGATTTCACATCCGGTGCGTTTACTGCTTTAATATATATATACTTATATATATTAACTGTTGTTGGACTTTGTCCGATGAGCCTGGATTTTATATCCGGTGCGTTTACATACTTTTATATATATATACATATATATATATATATATATATATATATATATATATATATATATACATTTCGTCCCACCTGGAGTTTACTTCGTAGTGGTTGACCGTTTTTACTACTTTTTGTACATTTCATCCCACCTGGAGTTTACTTCGTGGTGGTTGACCGTTTTTACAGCTTTCTGTACATTTCGTCCCGCCTGGAGTTTCCTCCGTGGCGGTTGATAGCTTTTACAGCTTTATTTATATTTCTGATCCCCCATGAAGGTACTTCGTAGTTGGTGATCATGTCTGTATATATATATTTACAGCTTTTATATATATACCTACTTACTGCTTTCATGTAAATTGCAATATTCTATTCGCCTAGGAATCATGTGATCACAGATTCATCCCATTGGATCTAGATTCGGTTCCCGTGATGGACATTTTCAGCTGTAAGCAGCTTGTAAATTATTCTGCGGTGTCTGAATTTCCTCAGATGGTTTCCATACCCACGAGGATGTCGGCAGTATTTTGTACATTATTTTCATACAGATGCCTCGCATTCGTAAAATAAAATCAATCTAGCCGAATACAGAATAAAATGGGAGTGTAAAAGGTCTCAATTACTATTGAGCATCAGGGTTTGAAAAACCTCTTTTATAAAACATCACTGCCATATCTTGCTTAAAATTGGATTTTTACATAAAATTCAAACCCTGTGTATATAGGTGCGAACGAGACCTCGCACTACTTCTAAATAACAGCACATTGACCCACACACATACACATTCAGATAACAGTTTCTTGAAAAAAGGCGGTCATCGTGGTAACACAGATGTCGGGAGGTGCCTAACACCTTCCCTCCGCATAACCAAGTCCCCGGACCCTAATGAATCTCGGTTTCACCGACCTATTTAGCAGTGTCACATCACTGGGTCAATGTGCAAACATTTTCTCAGTTGTGTTGGTACAACCATTTAAAAAACTAACTGGCGACTCTTAACAGTCCATCGTCGACATTATACATGTCGGACCTTTTTCACTTGTTTTTTCAAACAAATCTCACCTAAAATGAGAACACCAAAGAACAAGTAGCGGAAAGGGATAATTAAAAATCCCGACGTCGACACTAGGTATTAATCGTTGGTGACTCAACGGTCTCATGTGCTTCATTGCTTATATAAACATTTTCAGATGCCATTTTCAAACACTGCCACAAAACAAGGGTTAATTGATATGCCACATATTATCCCTATACTCTGACCGACCAATTAAATAACAAATAAACTTAGGTAGGTCATACTAGTGAAGGAATTACCCGATTCTCCCCTCCTAGTTCTAGTCTCACATTTTAGCCAGGGATCATATCCCTAAGCTTTGATACCAACTGTGACGCCCCCAAAATAGGTATACATCACCCATTCCGAGTCGCCAAAAATATGGTACAAAATACAAATACAAACTTAATTATACAACATGAGCTGAGAGTTTATACACGAATATTTTCTAGTAGACAGTATTCAAACTCAAATGGAGTCCTCATTACAATTATTATCACACTATTATATAAAATAGTGAGGACTACTACAACCACCATCTCAGACCGTTACTCCATTTTCTGACTAGTCCCGGCTACGTTCTCATTTCTTGAAGAGAACATTGAAGCAAAAGGGTGAGCTCAACTAGCCAAGTAAGAAATATTATGACTAAGATAATGCATAATAAATTATCGTTAGCCTTCAACAGTGTTAAACTAATAAACAACAAGTTTAACTGCAGTGAAACAAGCAATCCATTAGAAGAGTCAAGTAGAGTATGACATATACTATCTTCTATGATTTAAAGAGTTTATCAACAATTTTATCGCTGAGACACAGCTTAATAAATAGTATCACAACCACAAATTATCCATGCACTAAGGCCCAATGATATTCGTGTTTTCACCAATGGTCATGATCATACTAGCAACTGTCCATCAATACACTACGGGCCAATGTGGACTTTTACCACATCATTTATAACATTACGGGTAATGATTATACCGAATGATCCCTAGTTATAATTATACCAATCAACAGTCCATCTATGAAAGTAAGCCAAAGATGACTTTCATCACAATATAAGCATGAGGATGATGACAATGATATAAGAATTCAATTAAAAGAAAGCGAAGGATAAATTTTTAAAGATTTATAATTTAATTTACCCAGAATTCAATAATATCCAAATTGCCAATATGATACTATTTTGTGGAGTAAAATTCAAGAATAATATTATATCAAAAATGACTTGGACAACAAAGAAATAAATTTTTATCATGAATAGTACCCTGGGTGAATAGTACTTGAGTGAATAGTATCCCATGAATAGTACTTTATGAATAGTACCTGAGAATAGTACTTTGTGAATAGTACCCTTGAATAGTACTTTATGAATAGTATTCGTGAATAGTACTTTATGAATAGTACCCGTGAATAGTATTTCGACATGAAAAGATCAATAATTATCAAGAACACTCAGAATAATATTTTCATAAAAAGATACTAGATGAAGCGTAAATATCAAGGATAATCTACTAATTTCACGGAGTATAGAAGCAATACTTTAACAGAATGAGTGTAGAATTAAGAATACGAAACGAAAAAATATTACTCGCATACTATAGAGTATGAAATAAAATATTATTTCTTACGAATACTGAACAAAAATAATATCCCTTATCTTAGAAGAAGACTGGATACTAGAATAGTGAAGTAGCAGACTACTCTTCTTCTTTCTCTCTATAGCTTCTCTCTCTATAGTTTCTCTCTATAATTTCTCTTATGAGTCTTAGTGAATTGGTGAGAATGAAAGAAGAATGAGCTTCTATTTATAGGAAAACATAATTTCGATAATTGCACATTTTGGGTCTCGAATTATTACAGTATAGTACCTTCATCTTTTTCTCCATTTTTAATTTAGTCCTACAAGTATTATCAAACTTGCACCACCTCCCCTAATAGTACATGCATGTGAAACAATAGTACCATTCATGTGAACAAATAGTTATATGCATGTGAACTAATAGCAATTAATTGTATATTTATCCGATTAATTACCCGAGTGGTCAATATAACCTCTAGAAATCAATTATTATCGAAATAAATGTCAATTTCCACTAACACTAATAATTCCAACACATTGAAAATATCAATTTCATCTTTAATTACAATGAACTTATTCATCATTAATATTATAACTCGTAATATTTAACAACCAGATCACTCCCAAGAAAGAGGGGGCTTTTCGATAAGGATTTCTCCCTATTGGCGCGCAATTATGTGATCAAACCTCTCCTCGACAGAACTTTCTAGACATCGTCAATATTACAAATAATAATATGAATAACTTTGTAGTCTCAATTATTGATTTAATATTATAAAATATTATGCAGATGATACTATGATAATAATTGAATCAATAATATGAGAGATATTATGCAGCAATTACTATAGCAATAATTGAGTATAACAGAGTGACTTCTCACGTAAGCATCAATAATTAATAGCGTGTGCTAGTATACAACCACGCGTATTACTGTACTTTTACTACCGGGTAGTTCAACAGTTTAACGGTAAAACTTTCGCCGTTATTTTTATATAAAGATATTTATGTCATTTTCTAACTATGATAATACTTCCGTTATGGGGTCCACCAATGATTGTGTCATCGTACGAATATTCCCTGTTAAAACGAATATTCTCCGACCAATCGAATATTTTATAACAACTTATTTACTTTGCAAAATTTATAAATATTACCCACAACTATAACCTTATATCAAATCCACACCATAATATTCAAAAATATATCTTTATTCATAAAAGTTGGGGTCTTACACTGAGCCACAACCTCAATGCTTACTTCAGCTTCAGCTCTGAAAGGTTGATCAGGTTGAGAAGCTGTTGCAGCATCCTCTTCTGGAGTAGTGTTAAGTCTGGAATCTACGATCGGTAGGGATTCTACGATCGAAGAGAAAGAGGACTTCTTTGACTTATTGTTGCGCTTTCCTTTCTTAAGCAGCTAAGAGATGGTAGCTCTGTCTTCTTCTTCCTCAGACTGCAATTCCTTCCTCTTCAAATTCCTCAGAGTTTCAGTGCCTGAATTCTCTTGAGGTGCATCAGTAGTTGAACCTTGTGGCTCCTCTGTTGGTTGAGCCTTCATTCTTCTTTTACCCTTGCTTTTTCTGATCAAAGCAATGGGTTCCTCCTTGTTGCTTTTTTCTTATTCTTCAGCTTCCTTTACAACTGACATATTTCATGGTAGTCCTAACTCCTTCACTTCACCAGTTCTTCCGCTGGATTCAGACATCGTCCTGACATTTTCGGGTCATCCTTCTGTTGGGATTGATAGATTCTCCTTCATTATCCCTAATTTTGTCACCTAGTGCTGACTGCAGGATGATGCTTATAAATTGCCCGTAGAGCATCTTTCCAGAGCTCTTTGATTTTTTCAAATTGAGAATCCACTTCCTAATCCAGTCGATGAGTAGGGCTCCATAGTTGAGTTGAACCCCGAAGCAGATTGTTGTCATGAGCTTAAGTTGCACTTCATTCACAGATTCATGGCCAGAGCTCTTGCAGCATATGCATTTCCCAACAATGTCAGCCAAGAACTCATACCTTTGGGGAAACTCTTTCTTCTTGTACCACTTGACGGTCTAAAACTTCTTATGATGCATCTTCCTCGGTCCTTCATGGAAGTCGATGACCTCCATAGATGGAAGTCCTTTCAATTTGAAATATAGGGCTAGGTTTATATCTTCAGCTTTGAGTTTGATTTCCACACCCTTAACTCTTGTGGTTATAGCATCGTCTTCAAACGCTCCATTTCTGTAGAACTCTTTTACCAGCTTAGGGTAGATCCATGTACTGGTACCCAGAGCCTCCTTAAGACTAGCTTTTTTTAACAGTGACATAATCTTGTGGAATTAAGGGTCAGCTATCTTGAACTCGTCGAAGCAGAGTTTGTAACCAGTGATAACATTTAAGGTCGCCATTGATTTCTTTGTACTTTGGTTGGTTGAGCTTTTCAGAAAGCTAGGGTTTCTGCTTGTGGAGAGAGAGAGAGAGACAGAGGAATAAGCTTTTTGAACTTCTGATTTCAAAAAGATATTTTCAAATTGTACTTGTAACTTTCTTCCTCTCGATCTGCTTAGTGGGGCATGTGTCAATTTCTGCTTGGCTCCACGATTTTAATCTGATGTGGAAAAGACTGATCTTTCCTTAGCTCTTCCTAAGCTAGTGTATCCGTTGGGAGGACTATGATCATCGAGGTAGTGATACAGTCGTTGATGTTGTACTACGATCGTTGAGGTAGTCATAATGATCGTTGAGTTTGCACTACAATCGTTGAGTCTGCACTGCGATCGTTGAGTCTACTGCCGAATCTGTTCTACGGACGTTGTCTGCCCTGGTCCTTGTGATGAAATTTTGACTTAGCATTCCTTTCGGGTTAAGGTAGCTCAGGAAGGGCCAACCTCTTAGAGTGAACTAAGGATTAGGTTTGTCCCGGAGGCGCTTGATAGAGGGTTTGCTTGGATTTGTTGGAACTTTTGTCATCACAAGATGCTTCTTTGTCATGTCGAGGCAGCTCTATGATCGTGGACTTTCTTTAGTCGTCTCTACGATTTTGAACATAGCCTTTATATCTGCATGGTTAACATAAACTAGAGCATAGAGTTTATGGTTATAGATTTAGCATGCCTAATTCACTTATTAATTTATTAAATCTGGATTCATCTAGAGGCTTTGTAAAGACATCAGCAAGTTGATTTTCAGTAGGAATGTACTGTAAGGATATTGTTCCATTTTGAACACGATCCCTAATAAAGTGATACCTTATTTCTATATTCTTAGTCCTAGAATGCACCACAGGATTATGTGTTATTGCTATGGCCCTTGTGTTATCACAATGGACATGTATAGATTTGAAAATAAACCCATAGTCCGCTAGATGATTTTTCATCCATAAGATTTGAGCACAATAGCTGCCAGCAACAATGTATTCAGCTTCTGCAGTTGAAGTAGATACTGAGTTTTACTTCTTGCTAAACCAGGACACAAGTCTATTACCTAGCAACTGACAAGTGCCACTGGTACTTTTTCTATCTATTTTGCAACCTACAAAATCAGCATCTGTATATCCTGTTAGTTCAAAGGAGGACTCCTTGGGATACCAAAGTCCCAAGTGAGGTGTACTCTTGAGATACATGAAAATCCTTTTTATAGCAATTAAGTGTGATTCCTTAGTGCCACTAGGAAAGGAGCAAAATATATTAATGGTTGTGTCACTCTTTTACAAATTTGGGCATACGAGCGTATAATAATTGGCAGACCTAACCCCTGGCCTCAATCACAATTATGGTTACCTAGGGCCCTAGTCTGGGCATACTCAGAAAATCACAGCTACCCTGATAGATGACAAAATCCCCATCATCATTTAAAATTTTACCAAGGGGAGTTAGATGTCCAGCCTGAATGGCAAATAGTTTGGCGCCCTTACATGAGGTGGAATGACAATATGAATGGATTTAATTTTGAAGGAAGATTATTCGGATCTTGTAGAATCCCCTTGATACATTTTGATATTGTAGAATACCAGATGTCAGATAGGGTGATGAGACAGTATGGGTTCTTACAAGGTATACCATCTCCACAAGAAAATCACAAAGAACTTAGAAAGGAAAAAGAACATAGATTTGCCGTTGTTGATTGCATGGCCTTGAGGCAAGTGTACATCGCACATTGGGAGGCATACATGGAGCATTTGAAGGGATAGCTGTACAAAATTTCCAACTATGTGAAAACTAATTCATACATGGCTTGGTAAAGGAAAATTACACATAGGAAACTGCATCGCCCTCGACGGGAAGGGGACCCATACCCTACATACGAGCCCCGAACTGTTTACAACCAGCAGCATCATCTCCTACAAATGGTACACTAACATTTGCATTTACATACTATCTTGTTTATTAATAATACTAATATTGTACTTTTATCTAACATGACAGGTTGAGAGTGCAAAGTCCTTACTTGATAAGTGATTTGCTTTTACTAAGATGCCTCCTGACTATGTAGTTGAGAAACAGGTACGGGACCATCTTTACGGTGTATACAACTCTGAAGTTAGAGAGAACAATGGTGAAGAGCCCGAGGAGCCAAGTAATGTTGCGGTACAAGAGAGTTACATCCCCACGACCCAAACTTATTTTCCCTCTTATTCATTCGAGTCTGACTTCACAGAGAAGGCAAAAGTTCAGGTATTATAATATGAATGTTAATATTAATTTTATGTCTTAATAATTATAATATTAGTAATGGTGAGTATCATGCTTAATATTATTCAGGCCCAAGATATAGCGGAAGGGTACATCCCCACCACCCAAGCTTATGTACCCTCTTACTCATTCGAGTCTGGCTTCATAGAGCAGACAGAATTACAGGTATTATTCCCTCTTAATTTTATGTTGTAAAAAGGCAATTAATATTATTATTATTATTATTATTATTATTATTATTATTATTATTATTATTATTATTATTATTATTATTATTATTATTATTATTATTATTATTATTTTCAGGCCCAAGACATAATTGGCTTATGTTCCAACCTAGGCAAAAGTTCCAGTCCCACCATCCAGGCATTCGAGATTGGCTTCATAAAGCAGGCAGGTAAACAGGTACTATTATTCTCATGTTATTTAGACTATGAAATCCCTCTTAATTTCATTACTTAAAAATATTTCTATTAGTAATTATTATTAATACTTTTTTTATGTTTATCAATATCTTTACCCAGGCATTCGAGACTGTGTTGGAATTAAACATCGTTTATGGTGCAAAAAAGTCTCCGACCAAAAAGCTGAGGGAATACAAGATAGAGTTTATACATAATTACTTGTTTGGGAACCCACTTTCTAATCCACCAATATTTCCTGTCATACATCCGTAAAACTTGTATACGCTACATCACAACGCATTCGAGGCCTTAAGCCCTGCATCTTGGATTTTTGAGCATTCGCTGGACGCGTATATGCTATTATTGCGGCATAAAGAGGAGTACTATAGGACTCAGGGAATTAGAAGGTGGGCAAAATTTGGGTTCATGGAATCATTCTTCATGCATCTTAGCAAGAGCGTTATGTCCCCAAGCCAGGCGAATGGGGCAGAGAGTTTTTGTCACCCTTATGTCCCCCCAGATGTGGGCCCGGCATTACACGAATGCACGTATATATTCATGCCAGTGTGTACTCAAGAGACCAAGCATTTTATCCTGTTTGTATTCTCGATGCCCGAATGGGCAATCACTATCTTTGAACCTCTATACGATGATACCCCGTATATGACCATCCAGCAAATGTATAGAGAATTTGTTAAAGTTGTGGCATGTATATTAATTGTTAGTGTTGTACTTTTATATATGTATATCCTTTATTAATATTACTTTGTGCACGCAGGTCAAATTGATACCAGTTTGTTTGAGAATTGGTGATCCACAGCGTGAGTGGCCAACACAGGATCCGCGTGTGCTAATACCAAAGACCAGACCTGTGCAGCCAAACAATTATGATTGTGGTATTTTCGTATGCAAATATGTTGATTACTTTGTCAGGGGCAGTGTAAATATTCGTCGAGAAAAATGGTCCTCAGAAGATTTAATGGTATTTTGCTGCCGAATTGCGTGGGAACTCTTTAGAT
Source organism: Panax notoginseng (assembly GCA_016801055.1). Lineage (NCBI taxonomy): Eukaryota > Viridiplantae > Streptophyta > Magnoliopsida > Apiales > Araliaceae > Panax > Panax notoginseng. Next base: position 39,250,013 of record CM029019.1, read on the forward strand.
GTCAAGCTAGACTTCTTCCTGCAGATGATATTTAGACTAATTATTGGTGTACTAATTATGAAATCTAAGAAAATTCCTGTTTATGTTTACCTTTTCATGTTTACCGTTGTTTAGTTGATATTATTATTATTATTAATTCCAAAGCTATTAGTGTATCTATTATTATTATTATAATTGTTAGTTTATCTATTATTATTATTATTATTATTATTATTATTATTATTATTATTATTATTATTATTATTATTATTATTCATATTATTATTATGCTTATTATTATAATTATTACGTTTAATAAAATAATAATAATAACAATAACAACATACAAGACATATTATAATGAGCATGATACAACTGAGCATAAATAAAAACATAGCTTACATAATGCAATACTCGCATAAATAAAAATATAGTTTACATAACACAACTGAGCATAAATACAAACATAGCTTACATAATACAACTGAGCATAAATACAAACATATTACAACTGAGCATAAATAAAAACATCGCTTAAATAATACAACCGAGATCTATTTTTTAGGCTCAGGAATCCCTAACACTCAATAGTGATTGCGCTTATCATGGTCGGTTTCAAAGCCACAAATTGCACATTTTCGATGAGGTTTAGAACCCACTATTTTTTCGAATGCACTCTTTAACCTTGATTATTTCTTGCGGCCCTTTGTTTGGAAATAACTGGTGTCAAAAACTCATGTTCTTCCGCTTCTTCCTATGCATCTTCATCGTCATTGTCATAGCCCATTGTCTGAGTATCACCGACAGTGCAATCAATGTCAGCGTCTGCCAATTCAGTAACATTCTCGTCCGGATCATATTGGTCAATTAATGCTTTTCCTCATGCATTCAACTTAAGGTGAGTTTTGTAACCTCGAACTGAGCAAGCAGCTTTACTGGTCAACTCCGTGCAATCAGTCATCAAATGATTAAAACGCATTGCTTGATCTTGTTCAAAGTCAGCAATTGTTGGGCTAAAGAGTAATTCTTCAACATCGGTTTTGTTCGCGTTTCTTGTCCAACGAGAAAGAATCATGTTGTTCGAAATTTGGGAAATACTCTTAGCCAAGAAATATCTCAAGATGTGCCTGCACAATTCACTAGAATGTGAAAATAATTGACAATTACATGTTGCCGACCCCAGCTGATGATTGTTGATGATTTCTTTATATCTTCCACCATTTTCAGCTGCATATGTCTTATACACTACATAAACCTTTATTTCAGGTCCACACAACTCACTAACTTTACTAACATTGTACTTCATGGAATCAATGAATTGACGCTGAAAACGTCTAAACATCTCTTTTGTGTACACCTACGCAGCATGCACTTCCAAAGATGACCCGAATACCATATTCCTTTTTCGATGTTGTGTTATGTAGTCGGCCTTCCTCTCTTTGATAAATTGTTTTGCTATAGCCTTCTGACTCTGCACTACAAATTCTTTCATGCCCGTTGAAGCATTGACAAACTCATCAAAAAAATGATCCATGCTCTCGCTTCTTCTAGTGGTTGTCATTCCCGCGGCAAAATATCTCTTTGTTGTTAGAGTTTATGCCCTAGAGGCCAATTATTTGATATAATTGCTTAACATTTGATATTATTGTTGATTGAATAAATAAATAATTTTATTATGGTTTTAATTACTGCGTAATACAATTGTTAACATAATAAAATTCCTTAGAATAGTGATACAAATTATATAGTTTCAAGTATGTGACTTGAACATGAGATTATATAATTACAATTAGTATCATTGTTCTTAAATGTCCCTAGTCGAGTATCATTGTTGATGGGACAACAATGATGCATTGAGACTAGTATGTGGATTGACTGATGACCAAATCTCATTGGTCATAAATATATGAGATATTAAGTCAATGCATAAGTACATGTTAGAGAATAATGTACTGGACAGACCCACCATGAGAATTCTATATGGAGCATTATGCGAAGTGTCATTAGCAATTCTCATAGTGACAATGATGTAATGGTCCTCCGACCTAAAACCGCTATATTACTACACGAGAATTTATGTACTTTGATATCATCAAATGTCACCTTTAATAGGGTGGACTATAAAGGTGATTATTGGGTTCATTATGAATCGTGTGAGTAATATGAGTGATCTAGATGGAATTTAACCATCCTATATTTTATAGGTGATATCCATAGGCCTCTTGATTGAGTAGGACTATGAAATGCATGGCCATGCTCAAATAGTGATTTGTTTCATATAGTCTACTCATTGATCAAGAAAAACTTAGATTAAATTATGAAGAGTATGACACATTCCATGACTCGAGTTTAATCTAGGATATTAAGGTTAAAAGGATTAAATTATATTGAAACATTGGTCACGGAAAAGGTTGCATCGAATCATCGATCTTATTATTACTTGGGTAGCAGTGATGCATTACTAGATGCCGCTCACTGTTTATAATTTTATAATATGATTTTAAAATTATTGCCAACGTAATAATAACCTATAGGGTCACACACAAAGAACGTAATTAAAAGGAAATTAATTTAAATTATAAATATTTAAAGATGTCAATGTGATTGATAGAATTTTAAATTACGAATTTAAATTAATAGGATAATTTATATATAGGTATATTAATTAAGTAAGACTTAATTAAGATATATATAAATTCGAATTTTAATAATATTAGGTTTTGATTAATTCCTCCTAACTGCTATATATATGATATATATCAGTTACTTTAGGTTTTACGTCAAAACACAAAACCCTAGCCGCTCTTAGAGAGAGACTAGAGAAAACAGTTCTGAAAATCCTCATCCTTGGTGGCTAGTACCGCGATTCCTTCTTCTACAGATCGTAGGACAATTCGCGGAGCGTTCGTGTGGATACCGTAGAGACGCAGTCGGTTTGTATTGCGTTGGAGATTCGAGGCGCAGTCGATTTTAGATTCTCGTTTTCATATTCGGTATAATCTCTAAACCTCTTAATTAATTGATTTTTCGCATGGATCCTGTTTTAGGGTTTCGAAAATTGCTTTAAAATTTTAATTTCCGCTGTCCGTTTCTGTGCCGAAACCCTACATTTGTATATGCTGGAATCTATTTCTCTCGTACATCATACAAACTCTTAATCCACTCATTGTTATACAATTCATAATTCCTCAACAGAATCTGCCAACGCTCTTCAAACTCCCCAATAGATAATGAATTATACACACAATTGTTAAAATGGTCCTTGAAGGATGGGTGCTCAGAATAAACATGATGCAATTTCTCAGGAAATTTGTTGATAATATGCCAAGAACACAATAAGTGATAAGTAGAAGGGAGTACCTTAGCAATAGCACTACTCATGGCTTTGTCTTGGTCAGTGATGATGGTTATAAGCATCTTGTAGTCCATGGCTTTGAGCCATGTCTCTAATACCCAAACGAAAGTGTCCTATGTCTCATCCCTTAACAATGTAAATCCAAACAATATAGACTGAAAATGGTGGTTAACCCCGGTAAAAGGAACAAACGGCATGTCATACTTATTTGTCCTATACATACTGTCAAATGTCACAACATCTCCGAAATGTTGATACATAGACCTTGATCGGGCGTCAACCCACAAAATGCATGCTATGCGATTTGTTGCATCTGGTTTGACACGATAAAAAAATTTACTCGAACTCTTGGATGCAAGTTTTTGCAAATAATTTACAGCAGCTTGTGCATCATTTTCATCTGCAGAATCACGTCTTAAATTCCTCTCCACATTCTGAACATTAACATTAGAAAAAGGAACATTTTGCAACCCGCCACCCATTGTGCTCAAAACGTTCATCATTCTACTAGGTCCAATACCAGACTTATTTAAAGTGTAAATTAATTTTCATGCAACCGGAGTAATATTTTTATGTGTCTCAATCAAATCTACCTTGGTAGGGGTTAATAGGTGATGATTGTGCTCTAATTCAACAGTAGAAATACGCCAACTGTCTTCTTTCTTATTATGAACAACAAATATTCTAGCTTTGCATAATGTGGGCCCTATAGAGTCTCGCTGCCTAGTTATTTTCTTACTATCATATTCATCATTAGGTAAACTCTTTACAGAAGTTGGTGTACCGGCTTTTTTACAAACATACAACCTAGACGACACATCATTAGTACCAGCATGTTTATGACTAGTTGCAATTCTAATCTCAAAACCATTTTTTTAGCATACGACCTGTAAAAAAATTCAACTTCTTCCAACTTAGAAAATAATTGACCAATGTATGGCACCAATTCAGATTTACTACTTTTAACTTCACTTACAAACTCAGATGTATTTTCATAATTTAAGCTAGCAACAGAATCTGAAGAACTTGATACAAACCTTTTATGAGCAGGTATGTTGTGTGCCATTCTGAAATAAGAAGGAAGAAATGCCGAATAAGAATTTCAACTTGGACTTGAGATTAAAAGTGGGCAACTACATCAACAAAAAAACCAAAGCTATAAAAAAGGAAAGAAATATCGAGAGGAAACTAAGACATGATATCTGTGAGAGGAAAGGTTGGAGAGATAATTCAAGAACGGAAGAAGTGAGCATGGTATTTAAAAAAAAATTCCCTGCCACTACAAGCTGTAGCGGCATTACATCAAAATCCGTGAAAGGTGAAAAGTTTTCAAATTATCATAAAAGTCGGTTACCTTTTTGTCATAAAGTTAAAAAGGTGGTCAAAAAGCCTATCACCTTTTTCATAAAGTTGAAAAGGTGGTCAATTTGCCATAAATGCTTACCGCAAGAGCTTGTAGCGGCAGGGTTGGATTATATTATTAGGGGCAGTAATGTAATAAACCATCATTTAAAAAGGGAGATGGATTGCGGCTACAAGCTGTAGCGACAAGGGATAAAACCCACCAATCTGAGACTTTCATTACAAGGATCAACGGATATAAACTTGTTTGCTGAACAGTGTTCATAGCAAACGTTTGCCATAGATTAAATCTCATATATATATATATATATATATATATATATATATACAGCGTAATGATTCATAACATGTATTTTTTATGGATCCTTATAGGGCATACACCATCTATACCATTGAAAACAAGAAGGAATGACCACGATTAGAAACTGAAAATCGACGTCTGCTACAATTAGAAGCGGACAGTAAAAAAAACTCATACTATCCGTTATTAATAGTAGCGGACGCTAATAAGAATAAGAGTTTGACTTAACAAATAAATTTTTAGGGCTAATCAAAATACGAGTTTGGCTTTATCAATAAATATTTAGGGTTTATTAATTAGGGTTTAGAATTTATTAACTAGAATTTAAGGTTTATTAACCAAGGTTTAGTGTGACGCCCCCAAAATAGGTATACAACACCCATTCTGTGTCGTCAATAACATGGTACAGAAACAACTACAACTTTATTAATACAACATAAAAACTGTGAGTGTAAATACAAATATTGTCATCTAGACAATATTCACAGTCAAATAAGTCCTCATTACAATTATTGGTACAATATTTTACAAAAAAAATGGTGAGGACTACTAAAACAACTTCCTAGAACCTTCATTCCATATCCCGACTAGTACTCGCTACATTCTCGCCTCCTAAGAAAAATAGAACAAAAAGGAAAAGGGTGAGCTCAACTAGCCCAGTAAAGAACATTATGACTAAGATAACATAGAACAAATTATCGTTAGTCTTTAACAGGGAAAAATATAATAGAATACAATAGACAACAAGTTTTAAATCAATATTTGCAGCGGAAAATAATAATTCATAGAAGAGTTACATAGATAATGAAATCTACTATTATCTATGAATTTAAAAGTCCATCATCAGTATTTTATCCCTGTAACATCAATCAATATTCATCTTCGCACAACAGGCCAAAGATATTCACCAGTTGGTCATGTTCATGTAAACATATGTTCATCTTTGCACTACGGGCCAAAGATATTCATCAGAAATCATTAATCTTTGCACTACAGGCCAAAGATATTCAATTATATCATCATTTAGGACTGAGGATGATGAAAAATATTTTAAAGGAAATGAATCCAGTGAAACAAAATAATAAATATTAAGGATTCGTATTTCAACTATTCCATGTCCAAAAATACCTCATAAATAATCATAGTGGAGTAAAATTCAAGAATGATCAAAACATGGATACAATCAAAGCTAGTATCCATAATAGATATTTTGGACAAAAAGAAGAAAATTTCATTTTTCGGTGAATTGTAACTCGTAAATAGTAACTCGTGAATAGTAACTCATGAATAGTAACCCCGACATGAAAAGTTCCAAATTTGATAAAAAGTTCAGATCAATACTTCGGTATAATGATATTGAAGAAAATAATATCATTTAAGAAGAAATAACATCCATTACCTCGGAAAGACGGTACTTCTGACTAAAATACTAGATATAGTGCTGAAGGAAACTTGCACCGTATAGCAACACTCAAAGTATCAAATACTCACAAGAATACGCTCGATATAGAGAGAGAAATAGAGAGAAACTTGTGTTTCTGGTGTGATTTTCAATTCTAACCTAAGCACCCTATTTATAGGAAAATGCTTAGAACACCAAAGCAGAAAATTTAATAAAATATTAATATATTTATCAAATTTTCCTTAGCCCACCTCTAGACATCTGATCTCAGCCCATTTATATCACATGTTAGCCCACTTAAATGCCAAAAAACGTTTTTCTTCAAAATAATAAATAAAACTTCCAAAAATCAATTATTTCAGAACTTCAGAACTTCAATAATTCATAATAAATAGCCCTTTTATCAGAAAATTTGAATCTCGCAAATTTTTATAGGAAATTTAATTCTCTACAACTTTGCAGAAGAAAGTTTTTCCAAATTCCAAACAGAAATTGACCGAAATCCACAAACGGGCGATTTTACAGTCAATAATAAATTTTCGGTCAAGAATTGTATCCACCAACACACAAAATATGTGTTAATCATTTAATGCCACAAAAATACTCTTCCTCCTCATATACTCATATATCCCACATTTATTGTAAAAATATCACCATCAATATATTATTAAAATAATATATTTAAATGAATTATTTTATCAAAAAAAAAGATAAAATATTAATTTTCAACAATTGTCACATTAAAAATTTTCTCCATCTATATCCACATAAAATCAATATTTTTCTCATCATATAAATCAATAATTAATTATACACAAATAATATTACAGAATCACAATACTGGCAACCATACCGTTCCCAGGAAAGAGGGGGCTTTCCAATAAGGATTTCTCCTTACTGGCGCGCAATTAGATGACCAAACCTCTCCTTAGACAGAACTTTCTAGACATTGCCAATAATGTTATCTAATAATATTATTTAGATAATATAAATTATTGCTCCGATAATGGAAAATACTACGTAGTGACAATTATAAAATATCAACATAGCAATTATTTAATCAATAAAATAAAATATTGAACAGTAATTAGTGTAACCATTATTGAGTAGTGCCTTCTTACGTAAGAATCAATAATTGGTGCAATACCGTGCGCTACTGTGCAACAACGCGTATTACCGTGTTTTAACCACCGGGTATTCCAACAGTATTAACGGTAACAACTACGCAGTTATTTATAAACAACTTATTTTTGTCGTTTTCTTCATCCAATCGCTTTCCGTTATGGGGCCCACAAAAGACTGCGCCGTCGTACGAATATTCTCCGACAGTAAGAATATTCCACAACCAAACGAATATTCCCCGACAACAATGAATATTTTATAACCACTTGCTTATTTAAAATATTTGCGCATTTTACCCATAACTAACCACATTAATCAAATCAACCCTTACTATTTCAGAATAATAAATAGAGGAAATTAAATTTCATTTATTAATAATTTGGGGTCTTACAACCTCCCCTCCTTATGAAATTTCGTCCTCGAAATTGACATACGTACCTGGTGTTTCGAAAAGATGAGGATACCTCGCTTTCATTTCTGTTTCCAACTCCCAGGTCATTTCCTCAATAGCATGGTTTCTCCACAAAACTTTAACTTGTGGTATGACCTTCGTGCGTAGGACATGCTCCTTCCTATCCAAGATCTTGACAGGTACCTCCTCGTACGTTAAGTCTTCGGCTATCTCGTCCGGTTCTAACTCAATAACGTGGTTCGGGTCTTTCACATATTTACGAAGCACAGATATATGAAAAACATTATGAATACGAGACATACTTGGAGGTAACGCGAGTCTATAGGCCACATTTTCTACTCGGTCAAGAATCTGAAATGGACCAATAAATCGTGGATTGAGCTTTCCTCTCTTCCCAAATCTTGTAACTCCTTTCTATGGAGCTACACGTAATAATACATGATCCCCAATGTCAAATTCCATGTCCTTTCGATGAAGATCCACATAACTCTTTTGTCGATTCTGTGTCGTTTGTATACGTTGTCAAATCGTTTGGATCTTCTCTGTAGTCATTCGTACCAACTCTGGTCCCAACAACGTTGCTTCTCCCACCTCATCCCAACATACTGGAGAGCGACACTTTCGTCCATACAATGCTTCAAAGGGAGCCACACCTATACTTGCCTGATAACTGTTGTTGTAGGAGAATTCCACCAATGGTAGGTACTTATCCCAACTTCCTTTGAAATCTAGGATACAAAGTCTTAATAGATCTTTAAGAGTTTTAATAGTCCTCTCTGATTGCCCGTCTGTTTGAGGATGGTATGCCGAACTGAATCGTAAATCCGTGTCCATAGCTTTTTACAAGCTAACCCAAAATCTTGAAGTGAATCTTGGGTCACGATCCGAAACTATGGATACTGGCATACCATGCAACCTTACAATCTCATTCATGTACATACTAGCAAGACGTTCAAGGGAATAAGTCTCCCGTATCGGCAAGAAATGAGCAGACTTGGTTAATCTATCAACTATAACCCAAATAGCATTTATGCCTTGAGAAACCGTGGGAAGACCCGTAACGAAATCCATGGTAATGTGTTCCCACTTCCATTTCGGAATCTCAAGTGGTTGCAATGGACCCTTTGGTACTTGATGCTCCGCCTTTACACGTTGACAAGTTAAACACCTCGAGATAAACTTTGCAATCTCTCTCTTCATATTGTTCCACCAAAATGTATGTCGAAGATCACGATACATTTTAGTACTTCCAAGATGGATTGCAAATGGTGTATTGTGTGCCTCCATCATGATCTTGTACTTTAAATCAGAATCGTTAGGAACACAAAGTCTGGAGTGGACTCGAAGTATTCCTTCTTCATCGATTCTTGCTTCTGGAATAGCACCTTCTTGCACTTTCTTCTTCATACGCATCAGCTCCGGGTCTGTAGCTTGAGCAACTTTAACTTTATCGATTAAAGTTGGTTCTACGCGTATACTTGACATCATCGTACTTGTTCCTTCATATGATCTTCTACTCAACGCATCAGCTACCACGTTTGCTTTTCCAGGATGGTCTTCCGAGTCAGCTGAGTTAACGGGGTAGCGATTCGAGAAAACCCTTCTATGAATCTCCGATAATAACCAGCTAAACACAGAAAGCTACGTACATCGGTCACCGTCTTTGGTTGCTCCCAGCTTTGTATTGCTTCAATCTTCGCCGGGTCCACAGATACTCCATGTTTTGACACCACGTGTCCTAGGAATGCTACTTCCTCAAGCCAGAACTCGCATTTCTTCAACTTAGCATATAACTTGTTTTCATGCAGCCTTTGGAGTACCAGCTTCAAATGGTGCTCATGATCTTCACGGCTTTTGGAATATATGAGGATGTCATCAATAAAGACAACAACGAACTGATCCAAATAATCCTTGAATACTCGGTTCATCATATCCATGAAAGCCGCAGGAGCATTAGTCAATCCAAAAGACATGACTAAGAATTCATAATGCCCGTACCGAGTTCTAAAGGCAGTCTTCGAAATATCCTCAGTTTTAACCTTCAGCTGATGATGTCCAGAACGAAGATCGATTTTTGAAAAGAATTATGCTCCTTGTAACTGGTCAAACAGGTTATCAATACGAGGTAGCGGATACCTATTCTTGATAGTGACATGGTTTAATTCCCGGTAATCGATACAAAGTCGCATACTCCCGTCTTTCTTCTTTACAAATAAAACAGGAGCACCCCAAGGAGATGTACTAGGACGAATGAAACCGATGTCAAATAACTCTTGTAGTTGGACCTTCAACTCCTGAAGTTCAATAGGAGCCATTCGATATGGGGTTTTAGAAATAGGCTTTGTACCAAGTTCAAGATCAATAAAGAATTCAACTTCACGTTCCGGGGGTAGACCGGGAAGTTCTTCAGGAAATACGTCAGGAAAGTTACTAACAATAGGAATATTATTCAAATTTGACGTGTCTTTATTCAAATCCATAACATGGGCTAAGAAAGCTTGACATCCGTTTTTTAATAAACGAATGGCTTTATGGCTTGATATAACAGTGATTGATTTTAATGGCTTAGTTGCTTGAATTCGCACAACAGGTTGATTAGGAATATGAAAAATAACCACCTTACGAAAACAATCAATTTTGGCATGATGAGTAGTTAACCAATCAATTCCGAAAATAACGTCAAATGCAAGTATCTTTAAAGAGATAAGGTCAACAGGTAAGGTGATGGTGCCAACTTGGATCAAACAAGATTTATAAACAGTGGATGTGATGAAAGTTTCCCCTAACGGAGTCTCCACAGATAAATCAAAGTCTAATTTCTCCGGAGTCAAGTTTAAACGTTGAGCACAAGCAGGAGAAATAAATGAATGGGTAGCACCGGTATCTAGTAAGGTATAAACTTCACATGAATTTATGATTAGCTTACCCGTGATCACCTCGTTTGGGTTCCTCGCATGTTGATCAGTCACGACAAACGCCCTTCCAGGAACCGTTAACTTTGACTTTTCTAGGGCAGCCTTTTGAGTCACCGTCCCCGCTGAACTTGGTTTCGCTACCGTACAATCTTGAGCGATATGTCCTTCCTTTCCACAATTATAGCATACCTTGAACTGTTGTGGACAGTTTGGGCTGATATGTCCCTCTTTTCCACATTTATAGCATATGACCGGTGGTCGTTCTCCTCCCTTGGAACCAGTTGCTGCTGGTGCTGACGTCTTCGTATTATCATTGTTGAATCTCCTCTTTTTAAAATCTCCTCCCGACTCGCTTCTTCTATTTTCATGGCCACAATTACCACCAGAGTGGTTGCCGTTCTTGTCTGTATTTTTCTTTCTCCGCTGGTTATCATTGTTCTGATGCCTGTTGTCACCGGTTTGATCCTTGTTGTGGTCCCTCGGTTGACCATACTCGTTATCTCGCTCTAATAATTGAGCCCTGTTGACAACATCTGAATAGAGAGAAAATTTATGTGAAATGAGATATTGACGTATGCCGGGTTTCAAACCTCTTAGAAACATCCGCGTCATACGTTCCTCATTCTCCACCAAATGAGGTGCAAACTTGGACAACTCTGCAAACTTCGCCTCGTACTGGGACACCGTCATGTTGTTCTGCTCCAGTCTAATAAACTCCACTTCCTTTATATGACGAACACTTTCAGGAAAGTATTTGTCATTGAACAGTTTCTGAAATGTCTCCCAAGACATGCTGAGTGCGGCTGGATGGGTACGTTTCACAGACTCCCACCAGTAGTCTGCCTCGCCACGGAACATAAAGGTGGCGATTGGAACCTTCTGTTCCTCCGTGCATCCCAAGACATCCAATATCTTGGTAATTTGCTTGACCCACGTTTCCGCCATGATCGGATCCGGCTTTCCCTTAAATTCTGGTGGTCCCAACTCTTTGAACTGCTTGGCTGTGACCAGCTGTGCGTTGCCATTGTTTCTTCCTATATTTTGAACAGGAATCTCCTTCGTCTGGTTTTGCATGAACCGCAAAAAACTTCTAAACATCTCATCGTTCACCGTCTGCTCAGTGGTGTTGTTCACAGGAGGAACATTGCCAGCCTGTTGCACGTTCTCCTCGTTGGTGAGTATAGGCATCTCTACCGTCTCATTTACTCCACTGTTAACATTCTCAGTCGACATTCTCAAATACTGCCATAAAACAAAGGTTAATTTAACAAATTAACATCACATAATATCCCTATATTATGACCGACCAACAAATAAGCTTAGGTAGGACACACTAGCGAAGAATTTACTCGTCTTTTCCCTCCTAGTTCTATTCCCCGATCTCCGCCAGAGATCATATCCCTAAGCTCTTATACCAACTGTAATGCCCCCAAAATAGGTATACAACACTCATTCTGTGCCGTCAATAACATGGTACAGAAACAACTACAACTTTATTAATACAACATAAAAACTGCGAGTGTAAATACAAATATTGTCATCTAGACAATATCCACAGTCAAATAAGTCCTCATTACAATTATTGGTACAATATTTTACAAAAAAAAAATGGTGAGGACTACTAAAACAACTTCCTAGAACCTTCATTCCATATCCCGACTAGTACTCGCTACATTCTCGCCTCCTGAGAAAAATGGAACAAAAAGAAAAAGGGTGAGCTCAACTAGCCCAGTAAAGAACATTATGACTAAGATAACATAGAACAAATTATCGTTAGTCTTCAACAGGGAAAAATATAATAGAATACAATAGACAACAAGTTTTAAATCAATATTCGCAGCGGAAAATAATAATTCATAGAAGAGTTACGTAGATAATGAAATCTCCTATTATCTATGAATTTAAAAGTCCATCATCAGCATTTTATCCCTATAACATCAATCAATATTCATCTTCGCACTACAGGCCAAAGATATTCACCAGTTGGTCATGTTCATGTAAACACCTGTTCATCTTTGCACTACGGGCTAAAGATATTCATCAGAAATCATTAATCTTTGCACTACAGGCCAAAGATATTCAATTATATCATCATTTAGGACTGAGGATGATGAAAAATATTTTAAAGGAAATGAATCCAGTGAAACAAAATAATAAATATTAAGGATTCGTATTTCAACTAGTTCATGTCCAAAAATACCTCATAAATAATCATAGTGGAGTAAAATTCAAGAATGATCAAAACATAGATACAATCAAAGCTAGTATCCATAATAGATATTTTGGACAAAAAGAAGAAAATTTCATTTTTCGGTGAATTGTAACTCGTAAATAGTAACTCGTGAATAGTAACTCATGAATAGTAACTCCGACATGAAAAGTTTCAAATTTGATAAAAAGTTCAGATCAATACTTCGGCATAATGATATTGAAGAAAATAATATCATTTAAGAAGAAATAACATCCCTTACCTCGGAAAGACGGTACTTCTGACTAAAATACTAGATATAGTGCTGAAGGAAACTTGCACCGTATAGCAACACTCAAAGTATCAAATACTCACAAGAATACACTCGATATAGAGAGAGAAATAGAGAGAAACTTGTGTTTCTGGTGTGATTTTCAATTCTAACCTAAGCACCCTATTTATAGGAAAATGCTTAGAACACCAAAGCAGAAAATTTAATATAATATTAATATATTTATCAAATTTTCCTTAGCCCACCTCTAGACATCTGATCTCAGCCCATTTATATCACATGTTAGCCCACTTAAATGCCAAAAAACGTTTTTCTTCAAAATAATAAATAAAACTTCCAAAAATCAATTATTTCGGAACTTCAGAACTTTAATAATTCATAATAAATAGCCCTTTTATCAGAAAATTCGAATCTCGCGAGTTTTTATAGGAAATTCAATTCTCTACAACTTTACAGAAGAAAGTTTTTCCAAATTCCAAACAAAAATTGACCGAAATTCACAAACGGGCGATTTTACAGTCAATAATAAATTTTCGGTCAAGAATTGTATCCACCAACACACAAAACATGTGTTAATCATTTAATGCCACAAAAATACTCTTCCTCCTCATATACTCATATATCCCACATTCATTGTAAAAATATCACCATCAATATATTATTAAAATAATATATTTAAATGAATTATTTTATCAAAAAAAAAGATAAAATATTAATTTTCAACAATTGTCACATTAAAAATTTTCTCCATCTATATCCAGATAAAATTAATATTTTCCTCATCATATAAATCAATAATTAATTATACACAAATAATAGTACAGAATCACAGTACTGGAAACCAGGCCGTTCTCAGGAAAGAAGGGGCTTTCCAATAAGGATTTCTCCTTACTAGCGCGCAATTAGATGACCAAACCTCTCCTTAGATAGAACTTTCTAGACATTGCCATTAATGTTATCAAATAATATTATTCAGATAATATGAATTATTGCTCCGATAATGGAAAATACTGCGTAGTGACAATTATAAAATATCAACGTAGCAATTATTTAATCAATAAAATAAAATATTGAACAGTAATTACTGTAATCATTATTGAGTAGTGCCTTCTTACGTAAGAATCAATAATTGGTGCAATACCGTGTGCTACTGTGCAACAACACGTATTACCGTGTTTTAATCACCGGGTATTTCAACAGTATTAACGGTAACAACTACGCCGTTATTTATAAACAACTTATTTTTGTCGTTTTCTTCATCCAATCGCTTTTCGTTATGGGGCCCACAAAAGACTGCGCCGTCGTACGAATATTCTCTGACAGTAAGAATATTCCACAACCAAGCGAATATTCCCCGACAACAATGAATATTTTATAACCACTTGCTTATTTAAAATATTTACGCATTTTACCCATAACTAACCACATTAATCAAATCAACCCTTACTATTTCAGAATAATAAATAGAGGAAATTAAATTTTATTTATTAATAATTTGGGGTCTTACATTTAGGGTTTATTAATTGGTATGATTATGACCAGGAAAGTTTGTATTAGTATAATCATGACCTGTAATGTTACAGATAAAAGATGTGGTGAAAGTCCTCTTTGGCCCGTAGTGCATAGATGGACAATTGTTTGGCATGATCATGACCACTAGTGATACTAACGAATATCATTGGCCCGTTGTGCATGGATAATTCGATGATGTGAAATATTTATTGATTGGTATTATAGGGATAAAATATTGATGATGGATTTTGAAATCATAGAAGATAGTAGACATCATTCTCTGCTCGACTCTTTTAATGAATTGTTGTTTCTGCTGCAGTTGTTGATCTAAAATTTATTGTCTATTGTATTCTTTCAGATTTTTTCATGTTGAGGACTAATGATAATCTGTTTTATATTATCTTAGTCATAATATTCTTTACTGGTCTAGTTGTGCTCACCCTTTTCCTTTTGGTTCCATTATTCTTCTCATGAGGCGAGAATATAGCTGGGATTAGTCGGGGAGTGGAGTAATGGTTCAAGATTATTTTTATAGCAGTCCTCACTATTTTGTAAAATATTGTAATAATAATTATAATGAGGACTTTATTTGAGTTTGGATATTGTCTACGAGACAATATTGTTTTGAAACTCAACTATTGTGTTGTCGTATTTTGCACGACAGTTGTATAAATGAAGTTTGTATTTAAATTCTATACCAAGTATTTGGAGACTCAAAATGGGTTGTATGGACCTATTCTAAGGGCATCACAGTTCGTATCAAAGCTTAGGGAATTGATCTCTGGCGGAGATCTGAGGTTAGAACTAGGAGGGGAGAGACGAGTAAAACCTTCGCTAGTGTGCCCTACCGAAGATTATTTGTTATTTAATTGGTCGATCAGAATATAGAAATAATATGTGGCATATCAATTTGTTTAATTAACCCTTGTTTTGTGATAATATTTGAGAACGACATTTAAAAATTTTGAGATAAGCAATAGAGCACATGCGACCATTGAGACACCGTCAACTAATAACCAGGATAATGTGCATCAAGAAGGTAATAATCCTCCTATAAACAACAACACCGACCAAATGATGAACGATGGGATATTTAGGAGCTTCTTACAATTTATGAAATACCAAACGAGAGAGACTCATGTTCAAAATATAGGTGGAAACAATGGTAACTCACAGTTGGTCATTGCTACGCAATTCAAGGAGTTGGGACCACCGGTGTGACGCCCCCAATCTAGGTCCAACCCACCCAACCTATTCTGAGTCGCCAAATACATGGTACAGAAATAACTACAACTTCATTAATACATTTGTCGAGCAAAATACGACAACACATATGTTGTGAGTTTAAATACAAATATTATTTTCTAGACAATATCCACACTCAAATAAATCCTCATTATAATTATTGATACACTATTTTATAAAATAGTGAGGACTACTAAAATAACTATCTTGAACCATCACGCCATACCCCGACTAGTTCCCGCTATATTCTCGTCTCCTGAGAAAAAAAATGGAACAAAAAGGAAAAGGGTGAGCTTAACTAGCCCAGTAAAGAATATTATGACTAAGATAATGTACAACAAATTATCCTTAGTCTTCAACAGGGAAAAATCTGATAGAATACAATAGACAACAAGTTTTAAATCAATATTCACAGCGAAAATAATAATTCATTAGAAGAGTTAAGTAGAGAATGAAATCTACTATCTTCTATGATTTTAAAGTCCATCATCAATATTTTATCCTTGTAACATCAATCAATATACATCTTGAATCAAATATTCATATTTACACTACAGGCCAAAAATATTCATCAGTTGGTCATGTTCATCTCAACACCTGTTCATCTTTGCACTACGGGCCAAAGATATTCATCAGAAAATCATTAATCTTTGCACTACAGGCCAAAGATATTCAGTTATATCATCATTTAGGACTGAGGATGATGAAAAATATTTTAAAGAAAACGAATCTAGTGAGACAAAAGAACAAATATTAGGTATTTGTACTTTTAGAAAATTCAAGTTCAAAAATACTCCATAATAAACTATTGTGGAGCAGAATTCAAAAATGAAGATCAAAACATAGATCCAATCAAATATAAGAACCATAACAGATAATCTTGGACACAGAAAAGAAAATTTAATTTTTCTGTGAATAGTATCGTATTCGTGAATAGTGTCGTATACGTGAATAGTGCCGTATACGTGAATAGTAACTCCGACACTAAAAGGTAGATATTCCACAAGAAAAAAAATCATCATGCTTCGTGAATAGTACTCGTGAATAGTAACTCATGAATAGTAACTCATTAATAATAACTCCGACATGAAAAGATAAGAATTTCACAAGAAAAATCTTACCAATATTTCGGTATAATGATATTGAAAGAAATAATATTGTAAGACCCCAAATTATTAATAAATAAAATTTAATTTCCTCTATTTATTATTCTGAAATAGTAAGGGTTGATTTGATTAATGTGGTTAGTTATGGGTAAAATGCGTAAATATTTTAAATAAGCAAGTGGTTATAAAATATTCATTGTTGTCGGGAAATATTCGCTTGGTTGTGGAATATTCTTACTGTCGGAGAATATTCGTACGACAGCGCAGTCTTTTGTGGGCCCCATAACGGAAAGCGATTAGATGAAGAAAACGATAAAAACAAGTTGTTTATAAATAACGGCGTAGTTGTTACCGTTAATACTGTTGGAATACCCGGTGATTAAAACACGGTAATACGCGTTGTTGCACAGTAGCACACGGTATTGCACCAATTATTGATTATTACGTAAGAAGGCACTACTCAATAATGGTTACAGTAATTACTGTTCAATATTTTATTTTATTGATTAAATAATTGCTACGTTGATATTTTATAATTGTCACTACGCAGTATTTTCCATTATCGGAGCAATAATTCATATTATCTGAATAATATTATTAGATAACATTATTGGCAATGTCTAGAAAGTTCTGTCTAAGGAGAAGTTTGGTCATCTAATTGCGCGCCAGTAAGGAGAAATCCTTATTGGAAAGCCCCCTTTTTCCTTGGAACGGCCTGGTTGCCAGTACTGTGATTCTGTACTATTATTTGTGAATAATTAATTATTGATTTATATGATGAGGAAAATATTAATTTTATGTGGATATAGATGGAGAAAATTTTTAATGTGACAATTGTTGAAAATGAATATTTTATCTTTTTTTTGATAAAATAATTCATTTAAATATATTATTTTAATAATATATTGATGGTGATATTTTTATAATGAATGTGGGATATATGAGTATATGAGGAGGAAGAGTATTTTTGTGGCATTAAATGATTAACACATGTTTTGTGTGTTGGTGGATACAATTCTTGACCGAAAATTTATTATTGACTGTAAAATTGCCCGTTTGTGGATTTCGGTCAATTTATGTTTGGAATTTAGAAAAATTTTCTTCTGCAAAGTTGTAGAGAATTGAATTTCCTATAAAAATTTGCGAGATTCGAATTTTCTGTTAAAAGGGCTATTTATTATGAATTATTGAAGTTCTGAAGTTCCGAAATAATTGATTTTTGGAAGTTTTATTTATTATTTTGAAGAAAAACGTTTTTTGGCATTTAAGTGGGCTAACATGTGATATAAATGGGCTGAGATCAGATGTCTAGAGGTGGGCTAAGGAAAATTTGA
This sequence comes from Panax notoginseng, assembly GCA_016801055.1. Lineage (NCBI taxonomy): Eukaryota > Viridiplantae > Streptophyta > Magnoliopsida > Apiales > Araliaceae > Panax > Panax notoginseng. Next base: position 39,268,538 of record CM029019.1, read on the forward strand.
TAAATATATTAATATTATATTAAATTTTCTGCTTTGGTGTTCTAAGCATTTTTCTATAAATAGGGTGCTTAGGTTAGAATTAAAAATCACACCAGAAACACAAGTTTCTCTCTATTTCTCTCTCTATATTAGTGAGCGTATTCTTGTGAGTATTCTAATACTTTGAGTATTGCTATACGGTGCAAGTTTCCTTCTGCACTATATCTAGTATTCTAGTCAGAAGTACCGTCTTTCCGAGGTAAGGGATGTTATTTCTTCTTAAATGATATTATTTTCTTCAATATCATTATGCCGAAGTATTGATTTGAACTTTTTATCAAATTTAGAACTTTTCATGTCGGGGTTACTATTCATGAGTTACTATTCATGAGTTACTATTCACGAGTTACTATTCACGAGTTACAATTCACCGAAAAATAAAATTTTCTTCTTTTTGTCCAAAATATCTATTATGGATACTAGCTTTGATTGTATCCATATTTTGATCATTCTTGAATTTTACTCCACTATGATTATTTGAGGTATTTTTGGACATGGACTAGTTGAAATACGAATCCTTAATATTTATTATTTTGTTTCACTGGATTCGTTTCCTTTAAAATATTTTTCATCATCCTCAGTCCTAAATGATGATATAATTGAATATCTTTGGCCTGTAGTGCAAAGATTAATGATTTTTGATGAATATCTTTGGCCCGTAGTGCAAAGATGAACAGGTGTTTACATGAACATGACCAACTGGTGAATATCTTTGGCCTGTAGTGCGAAGATGAATATTGATTGATGTTACAGGGATAAAATGCTGATGATGGACTTTTAAATTCGTAGATAATAGTAGATTTCATTATCTACGTAACTCTTCTATGAATTATTATTTTCCGCTGCGAATATTGATTTAAAACTTGTTGTCTATTGTATTCTATTATATTTTTCCATGTTGAAGACTAACGATAATTTGTTCTATGTTATCTTAGTCATAATGTTCTTTACTACGCTAGTTGAGCTCACCCTTTTCCTTTTTGTTCTATTTTTCTCAGGAGGCGAGAATGTAGCGAGTACTAGTCGGGATATAGAATGAAGGTTCTAGGAAGTTGTTTTAGTAGTCCTCACTATTTTTTTTGTAAAATATTGTACCAATAATTGTAATGAGGACTTATTTGACTGTGGATATTGTCTAGATGACAATATTTGTATTTACACTCACAGTTTTTATGTTGTATTAGTAAAGTTGTAGTTGTTTCTGTACCATGTTATTGACGACACAGAATGGGTGTTGTATACCTATTTTGGGGGCGTCACAAATATTATTTACAAAAAAATAACATCCCTTACCTCAAAAGAATAGTACTTCTGGCTGAAATATCAGATATAACGCTGAAAGGAACTTACACTGTATAGTAACGCTCAAAGTATCAAAATACTCACAAGAATACGCTCGATAATATAGAGAGAGAAAACTTTAGTTTCTGGTGTGATTTTCAATTCTAACCTAAGCACCCTATTTATAGAAAAATGCTTAGAACACCAAAGTTGAAAATTTAATAAAATAATATTATTAATAACAAAATTCATACGCCTCCTTTAAATTCAGATTCCAGCATTTCCCACATGCATAAGTACAATTGTGGGGCCCACATTCTAGAAAAACATGTTTTAAATATTTTTTGTAACAAAATCAATTCAGCCCCAATATTCCGGAACTTTAATAATTCATAATAAATAGCCCTTTTGTGATGCCCCCAAAATAAGTATACATCATCCATTCTGAGTCGCCAAAATATAGTACAGAAACAACTATCACTTTATTAAAACAATTATCGTGCAAAATACGACAACACTTAAACTGTAAGTTTAAATATAAATATTGTCTTCTAGACAATATCCACACTCAAATAAGTTCTCATCACAATTATTGATACATTACTTTATAAAAATGGTGAGGACTACTAAACAACTTTCTAGAACCATTATTCCATACCCCGACTAGTACTTGCTACATTCTCGCCTCCTGAGAAGAAAAATAGAACAAAATAGAAAAGGGTGAGCTCAACTAGCCCAGTAAAGAACATTATGACCAAGATAATATAGAACAAATTATCGTTAGTCCTCAACAGGGAAAAATTTAATAAAATACAATAGACAACAAGTTTTAAATCAATATTTGCAGCGAAAATAATAATTCATTAGAAGAGTTAAGTAGAGAATAAAATCTACTATCTTCTATTTATGAATTTAAAAGTTCATCGCCAATATTTTATCCCTGTAACATCAATCAATATAGATATCTGGAATCAAATGTTCATCTTTGCACTACAGACCAAAGATATTCATCAGTTGGTCATGTTCATCTAAACACCTATTCATCTTTGCACTACGGGCCAAAGATATTCATCAGAAAATCATTCATCTTTGCACTATATGCCAAAGATATTCAGTTATATCATCATTTAGGACTGAGGATGATAAAAAATATTTTAAAGAAAACGAATCCAGTGAAACAAAAGAACAAATATTAAGGATTCGTACTTTAAACAATTCAAGTTCAACAATACTTCATAAATAATCATAGTGAAGTAAAATTCAAGAATGATCAAAATATGGATACAATCAAAGCTAATATCCATAATAGATATCTTGGACAAAAAATAAAAATTTAATTTTTCAGTGAATAGTGTCGTATTCATGAATAGTGTCGTATACGTGAATAGTAACCCCGGCACAAAAAGTTCTAAATTTGATAAAAATTTCAGATCAATATTTTGGCATAATGATATTGAAAGAAATAATATCATTTATAAAAAAAAATAACATCCCTTACCTCCAAAAAGACAATACTTCTGACTAAAATACTGGATATAGTGCTGAAGGAACTTACTCCGTATAACAACACTCAAAGTATCAAAATACTCACAAGACTACGCTTGATAATATAGAGAGAAAAAACTTCAGTTTCTGGTGTGATTTTCAATTCTAACCTAAGCACCCTATTTATAGGAAAATGCTTAGAATACCAAAGCAGAAAATTTAATAAAATATTAATATATTTATAAAATTTTCACACCAACCTTAGAAATCTGATTTCAGCTCATTTACCACATATGTGGTCCCACCCATAATGAAAAAAACATTTTTCTTTTAAAAAATATTTAAAACTTCAAAAATCAATTATTCCGAAATTTCTATAATTCATAATAAATAGCCCTTTATCAAAAAATTCGAATCTTATGTCTATTTTATAAGAAATTCAATTCTCTACCACTTTGAAGTTTTAAGTTTTTCTAAATTCCAAACAGAAATTGACCGAAATCCACATACGGACGATTTTACAGGCTATAATCAAATTTTAGTCAAAATTTGGGGTCCACAAACATGAAAAATATGTTTTAAATATATTTTGTAACAAAAATACTCTGCCTCCTCATTTATTCATATATTCCACATTTATTGTAAAAATATCACCATTATTATATTATAATAATATAATAATATATTTAAATGAATTATATTATCGAAAAAGATAAAATATCATTTTTTTCAACAATTGTCACTTTAAAATTTTCTCCATCTATATCCACATAAAATAAATATTTTCCTTATCATATAAATCAATAATTAATTATTCACAAATAATATTACAGAATCACAATACTGACAACCATGCCGTTCCTAGGAAAGAGAGGGCTTTCCAATAAAGATTTTTCCTTACTGGCGCGCAATTAGGTGACCAAACCTCTTCTTAGACAAAACTTTCTAGACATTGCCAATAATGCTATCTAATAATATTATTCAAATAATATGAATTATTGATCTGATAATGAAAAATACTGTGTAGTGACAATTATTAAAACAACAATAATATAAAATATCAACGTAGCAATTATTGAATCAATAAAATAAAATATTGAACAGTAATTACTGTAACAATTATTGAGTAGTGTCTTCCTACATAAGAATCAATAATTGGTGCAATACCGTGTGCTACAGTACAACAACGCGTATTACTGTGTTTTAACCACCGGGTATTCCAACAGTATTAACGGTAACAACTACGCCGTTATTTATAAACAACTTATACTTATTATTTTCTTCATCCAATCTCTTTCCGTTATGGGGCCCACACAAGGCTGCGCCGTCGTACGAATATTCCCCGACAGTAAGAATATTCCACGACCAAACGAATATTCCCCGACAATAATGAATATTTTATAACCACTTGCTTATTTGAAATATTTGCGCATTTTACCCATAACTAACCACATTAATCAATTCAAATCTTATTATTTCAAAATAATAAATAGAGAAATTCAATTTCATTTATAATAAGTTGGGGTCTTACACCTTTTATCAGAAAAATTCAAATCTTATGTCTATTTCATAGGAAATTCAATTCTCTACAACTTTGTAAGTTTAAGTTTTTCCAAATTTCAAGCAAAAATTGATCGAAATCAACATACGGACGATTTTACAGGCTATAATCAAATTTCTGTCAAAAATTGGGTCCACTAACACACAAAACATGTGTAAAATATTTTTTGTAACAAAAATACTCTTCCTCCTCATTTATTCATATATCACACATTCATTATAAAAATATCATCATTATTATATTATTGTAATATAATAATATATTTTATCAGAAAAGATAAAATATTAATTTTCAACAATTATCACTTTTCTAAAAATTCCTCCATTTATATCCACATAAATAAATATTTTTCTTATCATATAAATCAATAATTAATTATTCACAAATAATATTACAGAATCACAATACTGACAACCAGGCCGTTTTCAAGAAAGTGAGGGCTTTCCAATAAGGATTTCTCTTTACTGGCGCGCAATTAGGTGACCAAACATATCCTTAAACAGAACTTTCTAGACATTGCCAATAATGTTATCTAATAATATTATAAAAATAATATAAATTATTGATCTGATAATGAAAAATATTGTGCAGTGACAATTATTGAAACAACAATAATATAAAATATCAACGTAACAATTATTGAATCAATAAAATAAAATATTGAACAGTAATTACTGTAACAATTATTGAGTAATGCCTTTTTACGTAAGAATCAAAAATTGGTACAATACCGTGTGCTACTGTGCAACACCGCGTATTACTGTATTTTAACCATCGGGTATTCTAACAGTATTAACGGTAACAACTACGCCGTTATTTATAAAAACTCATACTTGTCATTTTCTTCATCCAATCACTTTCTGTTATGGGACCCACACAAGGCTGCGCCGTCGTACGAATATTCTCCGACAGTAAGAATCTCTGACAGTAAGAATATTCCACGACCAAACGAATATTCCCCGACAACAAAAATATTTTATAACCACTTGCTTATTTAAGATATTTGCGCATTTTACCCATAACTTACCACATAATCAAATTAACCCTTACTATTTCAAAATAATAAATAGAGAAAATTCAATTTTATTTATAAAAAATTAGGGTCTTACAACCGGAGTTTTTGGGAAAGCTAGAGCAACTTAAGGCAGAGGCATGGATTAAGTATATTACCAAGATATTTGATGTTTTGGAATGCACTGAAGTGCAAAAGGTTCCCTTCGCCACCTTTATGTTACGTGGAGAGGCAGATTACTGGTGGGAATCTGTAAAACGTACTCATCTGTCCACCCTTAAGATGTTTTAGGAGAAGTTCCAAGAATTGTTCAACGACAAGTACTTTTCAGAAAGTATTCGTCACATGAAGGAGGTGAAATTTATCAAGTTGGAGCAGAACAATATGACTGTATCGCAATACGAGAAAAAGTTTGTGGAGTTATCACAGTTTGCATCCCATTTGGTAGATAATGAGGAGCGTATAACGCGAATGTTTCTGCGAGGTTTGAATCCCGAAATTCGTTAATACCTCATTTCTCACAAACTTTGTTTATATTCAGATGTTGTAAATAGAGCTCAGTTATTGGAGCGCAATAAAGAGTCAGCCCAACCAAAGGATAGTAGCCGGCAAAATGATAGTGGTCATACCAATGGCAGCAGTCATCGAAGCGGTGATAACAAATATGGAGGAAATCATTATGTCAAAAATGGTAACCACTTCGGTAGTAATTCCGGCCAAGATAATAGAAGAAATATGTTAAGTGGAAAATTCAAAAAGACAAGGTTCAACAATGATGGAAAGACAGTAGTATCAGCACCCGTTTTTAAGTAAGGAGAATGACCACCGGTAATTTGCTACAAATACGGACAGGAGGGACACATCAGTCTAAACTGTACGCAACAACACAAAGTGTGTTTCAATTGCGGAAAGAAAGGTCATTTAGCTCAATTTTTTCATACAGCGAAGTCAAGTCCAGCAGGGACAGTGGCACCAAAGGCTGTCCCGGACAAGTCAAAACTGATAGTTCAAGGGAGAGCGTTTGTCGTGACCTCCCAAAGAGTGAGGAACCCTAACGAAGTTATCACGGGTAAGCTAATTATAAACTCTTGCGAAGTATACCTTATTAGATTCTGGTTCTACCCATTCTTTTATTTTACCTGCTTGTGCTCAACGTTTAAATTTGACTCTAGAGAAATTAGACTTTGACTTATTTGTTAAAACTCCATTGGGAGAAACCTTCGTTACATCCACCATTTATAAATCTTGTTTAATTCAAATCAACACTTCCACATTACTTGTTGATCTTATCATTTTAAAAATACTTACATTTGATGTGATTTTAGGGATTGATTGGTTAACTATTCATCATGCTAAAATTGATTAATTTCGTAAGGTCGTTAGTTTTCATATTCCAAACCAACTTATTATGCGAATTCAAGCAACCAAACTACTAAAGTCAATCACTGTCATATCAAGCTATAAAGTCATTCATTTATTGAAAAATAGATGTCAAGCTTTCTTAGCCCATGTCAAAAATTTAAACAAAAATATGTCAGATTTGAATGATATTTCTATTGTTAATAAATTTTCTGACATATTTCCCAAAGAACTTCATGGCCTACCCCCAGAGCGTGAAATTAAATTTTGTATTTACCTTGAACCCGGTACAAAACCCATTTTCAAAACTCCATATCGAATGGCTCCTATTGAACTTCAAGAGTTAAAATTCCAACTGCAAGAACAGTTAGACATCAGTTTCATTCGTCCTAGTACATCTCCTTGGGGTGCTCCTATTCTATTCGTAAAGAAGAAAGATGGGAGTATGCGACTTTACAATGACTGTCGAGAGTTGAATCATGTCACCATCAAAAATAGGTAACCATTACCTTGCATTGATAACCTGTTTGACCAGTTGCAAAGTGCTAAATTCTTTTCAAAGATCGATCTTCGTTTCGGATATCATCAGTTAAAGATTAAAACTAATGACATTCCAAAGACTACTTTCAGAACTCGGTACGGGTATTACGAATTCCTAGTCATATCTTTTGGATTGACTAATGCTCCTACTGCCTTCATGGATATGATGAACCGAGTATTTAAGGAATATTTGGATCATTTTTTAGTTATTTTTATTGATGACATCCTCATTTACTCCAAAAGTCGTGAAGATCATGAGCAAACACTTGAGGCTGATACTCCAAAAGCTTCGTGAAAATAAGCTATATGCCAAGTTGAAGAAATACGAGTTCTGACTTGAGGAAGTAGAATTCCTTGGGCACGTGATATCGAAACATGGAATATCAATTGACCCGGCGAAGATTGAAGCAATACAAAGTTGGAAGCAACCCAAGTCAGTAACCGAAATACGTAGCTTTCTGGACTTAACTGGTTATTATCAGAGATTCGTGGAAGGATTTTCTCGAATCGCTACTCCATTAACTCAGCTAACTCGAAAAGATACAAAGTTCGGATGGAGCGAAGAACGTGAGAAGAGTTTCCAAGAACTCAAGAGAAGACTCATTTCAGCACCTGTTCTGGCAATATCATCAGGTTCAGAGGAATTTGACATCTACAGCGATGCTTCAGGCAGAGGTTTAGGATGTGTTCTCATGCAACATGGGAAAGTCATAGCCTATGCCTCATGATAACTCAATGAATATGAGAGGAATTATCCTACTCATGATCTAGAGTTGGCAGCAGTTGTTTTCGCGCTAAAGATCTGGAGACATTACCTGTATGGAAAAAAAGTGGAGATCTATACAGATCATAAAAGCCTCAAATATTTCTTCACCCAAAAGGAACCAAACATGCAGCAACGACGTTGGCTTGAGCTGTTGAAAGATTACGACCATACCATTCAATACCATCATGAAAAAGTGAACGTGGTAGCTGACGCGTTGAGTAGAAGATCATATGCGGGTACGAGTGCGATATTGTCAACACAAATGCCCATTTTGTATGACTTATAAAGGATGGAGATAGAGTTAAAGACTCCAAGTACCCACGTGATGATGTCGAGTATACGAGTAGAACCGACTTTAATCGATAAAGTTAAAGCTACTCAAGCTATAGACCCGGAGCTAATGTGTATGAAGAAGAAAGTATAAGAAGGTGCTATTCCAAAAGCAAGGATCGACGAAGAAGGAATATTTCGAGTCAACTCCAGACTTTGTGTTCTTAACGACTCTGATTTAAAGTATAAAATCATGATGGAGGCACACAACACACCGTTTGCAATCCATCCTAGGAGTACCAAAATGTATCGTGATCTTTGACATACATTTTGGTGGAGCAATATGAAGAGAGAGATTACAGAGTTTATCTCAAGGTGTTTAACTTGTCAACGTGTCAAGGTAGAGCATCAAGTGCCAAAAGGTCTATTGCAACCACTTGAAATTCCAAAATGAAAGTGGGAGCACATTAACATAGATTTCGTTACTGATATTCCCAAGGTTTCTCAAGGTATAGATGCAATTTGGGTCATTGTCGATAGATTAACTAAGTATGCTCATTTCTTACCTATACGAGAAATATATTCACTTGAACGTCTTGCTCGTATGTACATAAATGAGATTGTGAGATTGCATGGTATGTCAGTATTCATAGTTTCTGATCGAGACCCAAGATTTACTTCACAATTTTGGGTCAGCTTGCAAAAAGTTATGGGCATTGATTTACGATTCAGTTCTGCATATCATCCTCAAACGGATGGACAGTCAGAGAGGACTATTCAAACTCTTGAAGATCTATTAAGACTCTGTGTCCTAGACTTCAAAGAAAATTGGGACAAATACTTACCATTGGTGGAATTCTCTTACAACAACAGTTATCAAGCAAGTATATGCATAGCTCCATTCGAGGCATTGTATGGATGAAAGTGTCATTCTCCAGTATGCTGGGACGAGGTGGGTGAAGCAATTTTGTTGGGATCCGAATTGGTACACATGACTACGAAAAATATTCAAATGATCCGGCAACGTATACAAACCTCACAAGATCGACAAAAGAGTTATGTTGATCTTCATCGAAAGGACGTGGAATTCAATGTTGGAGATCGTGTATTGTTATGTGTTGTTCCATGAAAAGGAGTTACGAGATTTGGAAAGAGAGAAAAGCTCAACCCTCGATTCATTGGTCCATTTGAAATCCCCGATCGAGTAGAAACTGTGGCCTATAGACTCGCCTTACCGCCAAGTATGTCTCGTGTTCATAATGTTTTTTATATATCTATGTTACATAAGTATGTGGAAGACCTGAATCACATTATTGAATTAGAACCAGACGAGATAGCCGAAGATTAAACGTATGAGGAGGTACCTGTCAAGATCTTGGATAAAAATGAATATATTCTACGCTCAAAGGTTATACCTAGAGTCAAAGTTTTGTGGAGAAACAGCGATATTAAGGAAATGACCTGGGAGTTAGATTCTGAAATGAAAATAAGGTATCCTCACCTCTTCGACATACCAGGTACGTACATCAATTTCGAGGATAAAATTTCATAAGGAGTGGAGATTGTAAGAGTCCGAATTTTATAAAATGGAAGTATTCAATTTTCTTATAATTATTATTCTATTTAGTAAATGGTTAAATTGATAAAAGGTTAAAGTTAAGGGTGATATGTGAAAAATTTACAAAGTAAGCAAGTTGATATAAAATATTCGTTGTGTCGGGGAATATTCGTTTGGTTGAAAAATATTCTTTTGGTCGGAAAATATCCGTATAACGACACAATCATTGGTAAACCCCACAACGGAATAACTGTCGGATATAGAAAGCGATTGAAATAACCTTTATTATAAAACTAACGACAAAATTTTTACCGTTAAACTGTTAAAATATTCGGTGATAAAAGTACAGTAATACGCGTAGTTGCACAGTAGCACACAGTATTACACAGTATCTCTGATTATTGATGCTTATGTAAGAAGTCACTCAATTTTATTCAATTATTCTAATAGTAGTTGCTGCGTAGTATCTCATTATATTGATTCAATTATTATCGTTGTAAGACCCCAGCTTATTAATGAATAAAATCAAATTTTCTCTAAATATTATTGTGAATAATAAGGGGTTAATTTGATATAATACTTTAGTTATGGGTGAAATGTGCAAATTTTATAAAATAAGCAAGTGGTTATAAAATATTCATTTTGTCGGGGAATATTCGTTTGGTCGTGAAATATTCTTGCTGTCGGGGAATATTCGTACGACGGCGCAGCCTTGTGTGGGCCCCATAACAGAAAGCAATTGGATGAAGAAAACAACAAGTATAAGTTGTTTATAAATAACGGCATAGTTGTTACCGTTAATACTGTTGAAATACCCGGTGGTTAAAATACAGTAGCACACGGTATTGCACCAATTATTGATTCTTACGTAAGAAGGCAATACTCAATAATTGTTACAGTAGTTATTATTCAATATTTTATTTTATTGATTCAATAATTGCTGCATTGATATTTTATATTATTGTTGTTTCAATAATTGTTGTTGCACAGTATTTTTCTTTATCAGATCAATAATTCATATTATTTGAATAATATTATTAGATAACATTATTGGCAATGTCTAGAAAGTTCTATCTAAGGAGAGGTTTGGTCATCTAATTGCGCGCCAATAAGGAGAAATCCTTATTGGAAAGCCCCCTCTTTCCTGGGAACGGCCTGGTTGTCATAAATGTGATTCTGTAATATTATTTGTGAATAATTAATTATTGATTCATATGATAAGGAAATATTTATTTTATATGGATATAAATGAGGGATATATTTTTGTGCTTAAAAATGAAGGAGTTAATGTTGATGTTTTTATCAGTATTTTTGTCGGAATGGAGGTATTAAAAATCAGGGTTTTTGAGATATTTTACGGGAGTTATAATTTTTAATCCGACCGTTGGATCGTGGTAATTTTTGAATATGTTATACATATATAAGTTGAGTATATGTCCCCAAATTTTGAACCGTTAAAAATGAACGTATGATTTATTATGAATTTTACGAGATGACTGGTTCAGAAATTGTTGAATTTTCGGAGTTAATCATTTTTGGTGAAAAATTCTAGAATTGGTGGGCCCCACTCTTGGTTGGTAAAGAAATGTGCTGAGATTTTTATTCAAATGTGGTGGGTGGGAATAGTAGCAGGTAAAGCCATCAGGTTGCAGGTTAAGTCTGCTTCGGCGTGCTAACATTTTCCTATAAATAGAGGGCTAAGTTAGAATTAAAAATCACACCAGAAACAAGTTTTCTCTCTTTCTCTCTCTAGATTATTGAGTGTATTTTGTGAGTATTTAGATACTTTGAGAGTTTCTATTCATCAGAGCAAGTTTCTTTCAGCCTTATACCGGTATTCCGATCAGAAGTACTGATATTTTGAGGTAAGGGATATTATTTTTTTCTTAAATGATATTATTTTCTTCAATATCATTATGCTGAAATATCAACATGAGTTTTTATCAAATTTGGAACTTTTTGTGTTGGGGTTACTATTCACGTACACGTTACTATTCACGTATACGGCACTATTCACGAATACGACACTATTCACCGAAAAATAAAATTTTCTCTTTTTGTCCAAGATATCTATTATGGTTACTATCTTTGATTGTATCCATATTTTGATCTTTATTTTTGAATTCTGCTTCACAATTGATTATTATGAAGTATTATTGATCTTGGATAAATTGTTATACGAATCTCTACTATTTGTCCCTCTGTCTCACTGGATTCGTTCTCTTTAAGATATTTTTCATCATCCTCAGTCCTAAATGATGATATTACTGAATATCTTTGGCCTGTAGTGCAAAGATGTATGATTACTTGATGAAAATCTTTGGCCTGTAGTGCAAAGATGAACAAGTGTTGAGATGAACATGACTGACAGGTGATACAAATGAATATCTTTGACCTATAGTGCAAAGATGAATATTGGGATAAAGATGATTATTAATTGATGTTACAGGGATAAAATATTGATGATGGACTTTTAAATCTTAGAAGATAGTAGAATTCATTCTCTACTTAACTCTTCTAATGGTTTGCTGTTTCCGCTGCAGTTGTTGATCTAAAACTTGTTGTCGATTATATTCTATCAGATTTTTCCCCGTTGAATACTAATGAAAATTTGTTGTATATTATCTTAGTCATAATATTCTTTACTGGGCTAGTTGAGCTCACCCTTTTCTTTTTTGTTCCATTTTTCTTCTCAGGAGGTGAGAACATAACAGGATCTAGTCAGGGTATGGAGTGATGGTTCTAGAAAGATATTTTAGCAGTCCTCACTATTTCTGTAAAATAGTGTTTGAATAATTGTATTGAGAATTTATTTGAGTGTGGATATTGTCTAGAAGACAATATTTGTATTTAAACTCACATTATGTGTTGTCGTATTTCGCACGACAATTGTATTATTGAAGTTGTAGTTTGCTTTCTGTACCATGTATTTGGCGACTCAGAATGGGTGTTGTATACCTATTTTGGGGGCGTCACAGTCATATTATCATCTGTACAATATTTTATATTATTAAATCAATAATTGAGACGACACAGTTATTCATTTTATTATTTGCATTATTGATAATGTCTAGAAAGTTTTGTCAAGGAAAGGGGTTAGGTTATTTAATTGCGTGCCAATAAGGAGAAATCCTTATCGAAAAGCCCTCTCTTTCCTGGGAATGATCTGGTTGTCAAAATTATGAGTTATAATATTAATAATGAATAATTGTTAAAATATTAAAAATGTGTTTATTGAAGATAAGTGAATTACAAAAGTAAAAGGGAAATCATGTAAACTTGGAAAACTTTAGGGGTACCAAAGTGTAATAAGTTAACCAATTCATGTGAACTTGAATCAACCAATCAGAAAAGAGATGATGTAAGTATGATGTAAGCATTAAAGAAACACAAAGATGATGTAAGGATGATATCATCATGATGTCATCATCATGATGTCACCTGGACTAAGGTGTAATTAATGAGATATTAAACTGTAATAAGTCGAGCCCCTAACATGCAATTATCGAAACTATGTTTTTCTATAAATAGAAGCTTATTTCTTCTTTCATTCTCACCAATTCACTAAGACTCAAGAGAGAAACTATAAAGAGAAAGAAGAAGAGTATTATGATACTTCACTATTGTAGTATCCAATCTTCTACTAAGGTAAGTAGTATTATTTCTTTCGTATTCGTAAGGGATATTATTTTTCTTATTCATCCTTTATTAATCTGTGGGTATAACTTGTCTACGCGGATTACCGCATGCATGGTGAATAACCCTTCGTACTCATTCTTTATTTGTGAAAAAGATCTGTCTACGCGGATTACCGTATGACGGGTGAAAATCCATTTGCAGTTTCGTATATTATTTCTTTTCATATTCTTAAATCTAAACTTACTATGGTAAGTATTGCTTCTATAATCCCTGAAATTAGTAGAATATCCTTGAGTTTTGTGCTTCATCTAGTATCGTTTCATTGGAATATTGATATGAACTTTCTTATTAAATTTTAATATTTTCACTCGGAGTACTATTCACGAGTTACTATTCACTCGAGTATTATTAACTCGGGGATTCGGGATACTTTGCATGACGAGGTACTATTCATTTGATATTATTCATTCGGGTACTATTCACGGAGTATTATTCACGACAAAAATAATTTTATTTTTGTCCAAATTATTTTTGAAACATGAATATCATTCTTGAATTTTATTCCACAAATAATTATCATGTTGACAATTTGAATATTTTTGAACTCTGAATAAATTGAATTATAAATCTCTAATATTGATCTTTGATCTCATTTGATTAATTTCTTATATCATTGTCATCATCCTCATGCTTATGTTGCGGTAAAAGTCATCTTTGGTCGTAGTGCATAGATAGACTGTTGATTGGTATGATTATGACTAGGAAAGTTTGTATTGGTATAATCATGACCTGTAATATTACAGACAAAAGATGTGGTGAAAGTCATTTTTGGCCCGTAATGCATAGATGGACAATTATTTGACATGATCATGACCACTGGTGATACTAACGATTATCCTTAGCCCGTAGTGCATTGCGTTAGAGTTTATGCTCCAGAGGCCAATTATTTGATATAATTGCTTAACATTTGATATTATTGTTGATTGAATAAATAAATGATTTTATTATGGTTTTAATTACTGCGTAATATAATTGTTAACATAATAAAATTCCTTAGAATAGTGATACAAATTATATAGTTTCAAGTATGTGACTTGAACATGAGATTATATAATTACAATTAGTATCATTGTTCTTAAATGTCTCTAGTCGAGTATCATTGTTGATGGGACAACAATGATGCATTGAGACTAGTATGTGGATTGACTGATGACCAAATCTCATTGGTCATAAATATATGAGATATTAAGTCAATGCATAAGTACATGTTAGAGAACAATGTACTGGACAGACCCACCATGAGAATTCTATATGGAGCATTATGCGAAGTGTCATTAGCAATTCTCATAGTGACAATGATGTAATGGTCCTCCGACCTGAAACCGCTATATTACTACACGAGAATTTATGTACTTTGATATCATCAAATGTCACCTTTAATAGGGTGGACTATAAAGGTGATTATTGGGTTCATTATGAATCGTGTGAGTAATATGAGTGATCTAGATGGAATTTAACCATCCTATATTTTATAGGTGATATCCATAGGCCTCTTGATTGAGTAGGACTATGAAATGCATGGTCATGCTCAAATAGTGATTTGTTTCATATAGTCTACTCATTGATCAAGAAAAACTTAGATTAAATTATGAAGAGTATGACACATTCCATGACTCGAGTTTAATCTAGGATATTAAGGTTAAAATGATTAAATTATATTGAAACATTGGTCACGGAAAAGGTTGCATCGAATCATCGATCTTATTATTACTTGGGTAGCAGTGATGCATTACTAGATGCCGCTCACTGTTTATAATTTTATAATATGATTTTAAAATTATTGCCAACGTAATAATAACCTATAGGGTCACACACAAAGAACGTAATTAAAAGGAAATTAATTTAAATTATAAATATTTAAAGATGTCAATGTGATTGATAGAATTTTAAATTACGAATTTAAATTAATAGGATAATTTATATATAGGTATATTAATTAAGTAAGACTTAATTAAGATATATATAAATTCCGATTTTAATAATATTATGTTTTGATTAATTCCTCCTAACTGCTATATATATGATATATATCAGCTACTTTAGGTTTTACGTCAAAACAAAAAATCCTAGCCGCTCTTAGAGAGAGACTAGAGAAAACAGTTCCGAAAATCCTCATCCTTGGTGGCTAGTACCGCGATTCCTTCTTCTACAGATCGTAGGACGATTCGCGGAGCGTTCGTGTGGATACCGTATAGACGCAGTCGGTTTGTATTGCGTTGGAGATTCGAGGCGCAGTCGATTTCAGATTCTCGTTTTTATATTCGGTATAATCTCTAAACCTCTTAATTAATTGATTTTTCGCATGAATCCTGTTTTAGGGTTTCGAAAATTGCTTTAAAATTTTAATTTCCGCTGTGCGTTTCTGTGCCGAAACCCAACACATGGATAATTCGATGATGTGAAATGTTCTTTGTTAAGTATTACATGGATAAAATATTGATGATAGATTTTTAAATTATAGAAGATAATAGACATCATTCTCTACTTGACTCTTCTAATAGATTTGTGTTTTCGCTGCATTTGTTGATTTAAAATTTGTTGTATGTTGTATTCTATCAGATTTTTCCATGTTGAGGACTAAGGATAATTTTTTTTATATTATCTTAGTCATAATATTTTTTACTGGGCTAGTTGTGCTCATCTTTTTCCTTTTGGTTCCATTGTTCTTCTTAGGAGGCGATAATATAGCTAGGACTAGTCGGGGAGTTGAGTAATGATTCAAGATAATTTTTATAGCAGTCATCACTATTTTGTAAAATAGTGTAACAAAATTATAATGAGAATTTTATTTGAGTTTGGATATTGTCAACGAGACAATATTTGTTTTAAAACTCAGCTATTGTGCTGTCGTATTTTGCACGATAGTTGTATAAATAAAGTTTGTATTTAAATTCTGTACCATGTATTTGGTGACTCAAAGTTGTATAAATAAAGTTTGTATTTAAATTCTGTACCATGTATTTAGTGACTCAAAATGAGTTGTATGGACCTATTCTAAGGACGTCACATGGTGCATGCATTACACAAATTTATTACAAATAAATGTTATGCATCATTATTCATACATACATATATATATATATATATATATATATATATATATATATATATATATATATATATATATCTAAATTAACTAATTCAACTGAAATTGTTATATTTAAGTCCATTTCACATTCAAAGTTCTGAAGTAGATTTCATTATTTTCTTAAGGCCTAAATATGATTTAGTACCCTAAATTATAGGTCTTATTCCACTTCGGAGATCAAAGTTTTAATTTTTTTAATTAGATGATTGAACTATCAATTTTTTTTAATTGTAACAAATTGAGCCGTCACGTCAGAAATTGCTGACGTGACCCTCGAAGTGAAGCCATCACCAACTGATGTGTAAATAAAAAAAATTATTTTAATATCTATTTACATATTTATTATACATTAAAGACAAATTCGTCAAATCACTTATATTAATCATTTAAACTAAATAAAAATAACAAAACTATCTAAAATCTATACCAAACAACAAAAAAAAAAATTTAAAACAACAAAATTTAAAATCATCAAAAATTCTTTTTAGCCAAATATTGAAGATCAAAATTTACAACCAAAATCTATACCATCTCAGATCAAAAAATCATATACATCTCGGATCAAAAAATCTATATCATCTCAGATCTGCTGTCCATCTTAAAAATCCACATTCTCCCTGATGCTCGTCGGCCATGGACGAGGATGACGAGATCCAGTCACATCCGTCTCCGGGAAGCGAATCTCCGGCGTCGCCCCATCCGAACGGTCGGATCACGGTGACGGTGGCCACCGCGCCTCCTCATAACAACACCCTAACCTTGGCCCTCCCCGTACAGCAGCAGCAAAGGACGGCATAGGCTTCGTGGGTCCGACCCACCGAAACAATGGCAACCTCCGGCAGTAACTTCACCTCAACACCTTTAGAGTTGGTTATAGATTCATAATTGTTGGATGAAGAAGAAATGGGATTTACAAAGAACCCTTTAAACTCGTCAACCTCATCTTCAATTTCTTCAGTCTCATTTTCTTCCGGAATAGGAATACACCCGCCGAAGGAAGTTGCCGAAAGCAGCAGCGGCTCATCGTCATTATAAGTAAGGTGTTTGATATTTTGTTGTGGTTTTTGGTGTTTGATAATTATTTCCTCTTTTTGGTAGATTTTGGGCTGGATGAGTTTCTCCCTCTTCTCCTCTTCACGTTGTGGGTGATTTTGTTGAATCTTGTAAATGGCGAGTAGAGGAACCTCAGACTAAGCTATGGAGGTTGGTGGAAAAGAAAACGAAGAGGATGAATGAGAAAGAGAAAACTAAGAGGATGAACTCAAAGTATTTTTTTTTTCCCTCTATTTTTAAAAGATTGTCTTTTAAAATTTTGACACATAAATTAAAAAAGTATCATTTATAAATAAAATTTATTTAAAATTTTATTATTATCCCTTTATAAAAAATTAAAAATTATTAATACAAGAGAGATAATTTTTTGGGACAATGAGAGAAGGTAGGGATAATATAAGAAAATAAATAATTTATTCTTCTCGAAAGTTATAAACGACAAATTTTTTGAAATAAATTTTTTATTCTAAAATAACAATCTTTTAGAAACGGAGGGAGTATTTAGTTTTAAAGTGATTTGACAAATTTGTCTTTACCGTATAATAAATGTATAAATTAATATTAAAATAATTTTTTTTATTTATACATCAGTTGTCTAATGATTCACTCAGATAGCTACGTCAACAATTTCTGACGTGACGGCTCAATTTGTTGCACTTGAAAAAAATTAATAGTTTAATCACTTGATTGAAAAAATTGATATTTTAATCTCCGAAATAAAATATGGCCTATAATTTAAAGATTTAGAATAATAATTCATATTTAAACATTTTCTTAAATAAAAAAAAATCTTTAGTGCACTTACGTGCGATCATTATAAGAAAAATTAGAATATATTTATTTCCTTCTTTACTTTCGTTTTTCTAAAATTTTGTAAAAAGTGTATTGAAGACAACTTTTGTAAGACGGGGAGAGTAATATATTCGCCTAAATATTATATACATATCTAAAGGCTATGTTTAAATTCTTAAATGGGAAAACTTAAAAAAATTAAAGTGTACTAAGCTTCAGGATGCTTATTGTTATTCTCCATTTGTCGCACTTAAGTTTACTGCAATATAATTTTTTTATCCTATACAAAATATCTAAAGTACTCAATTCAATTCAAAATATTATATTAAAATTCATTTCATGTTTAAAAGTTCTCACGTAGATTTCAGTATTTTCTTAAATAAAGAAAAATCATTACCGTACTGGTATGGTCCATTATACGAAAAATTAAATACATATTTATTTCCTCCTTTACTTTTGTTTTTTTTAAATTTTGTAAAAGGTATACTTTGATATTTTTGTGAGAAAGAGAGAATAGTATATTCGCCTAAATATATACACACAAACACAAACACAAACACACATATATATAATTTTATTTTTAAAAAAGAAGTATGATTCATTGATTTTAAAAATTATCAACTTGGCCATAAAAGTTAATTATTATAGATAAAATGGCACAAAGAGCGGAATTGGGCTGAATTGCAAATGGAGGTAAAATTATAGGCCAAATGTAAAACTATTAGAAGATAAGTGGCTCAACAACTCACCCTAATAAATCATCTATGCCAACCTTGGAATAAATCCCACCGTCCGGTGCCGGAGTCTGACGCAGCTAGTAGATATACAATTCCTTTCCAACTTGACTTTTCAACCGGTCTTCTCTTTCTCTGCCTCTTCTGCTCTGCTCTGCTCTGCTCTGCTCTGCTCTGCTCATAGCCGTACAGTGGCTTCTAGTGTGCCATGGTTTGGTCACACTGCTAGTAATTATATCATTCCTGTGCGGTCAGTGGCCAATTTTTGAGGGTATCTTTGTTCAACGCATCCATATCTTCCTCACCTTCGGTGCTTACGACTATTTCCAGTAAGTATATACTCTGTCTCTATATTTATATGAATTCATAAAAATCTGATAAAGTAACCCACTGTTACATACAGGCGATTCATTGCTTTTGTTTGCGGCCAAAAAGGCACAAATGCCATTCTTTCAATTGAGTACTATTGCTGCGATCGAATAAAGGAGTAATTTCATCATACTTGACTTCTTTTTGAAGTCATTTCGATAAATTCTTTTGATTCGTGTTAGTTCTGTTTTTTTGGTAGTTTACAATAATTATGATTAACTAAAGTTAGATGAATTGGTGTCAAATTTAAATTTTAGGATTTTACAAATTGACTTCAAATTTTACATCTTCTCCCTGTTCTGTTTTCATGAAAAGGTTATTTGCTAGAAATTTATGACTACTAATCCTGCATTTGAATACAACTGATTGGAAAAGAAAGGGGAAATTGAAGGCATTTTACTCCGTTTACTTGTTTCTGAAGTGGGAGGGGATGAATTTCTCATTTTGTAATTAACTGCTATACCCTTATATGTTACTCTTCGAATACATGAAGCTATTACATTGATAGTCAATTTATGTAAGGGCAGAATTGCAAGCTCTTGTGTGGACCTGATAAGTAGTTTATAATTCTAATACATGAAGCTATTACATTGATAGTCAATTTATGGAGGAAACCTTTTTGTGGACCTGAAAGGTAGGGTGCCCATCAACTTGACTACCCTCCCCTTTTTATTTCTTCCATACAACTGATCAGCATGTTTTCCTTTCACTTTTGCTTCTATCCCTCTACCTCTCCTCTTTACCACTATCAATTGAAGGTTATTGAAGTCAGTGTTCTCCCATCCAATCAAAGGACCTCTCTGTTGTATCCCTTTTAACTTTTAACTTATCTAGTCTTGCCTCCTTTACAGGATTTACTTTGCATTCCTTTAATTAGAAAGTAATTTGACACGATTACCAAATGATGCAAATCACGACAAAATTAAAATAAGAAAGACTTAACTTGCACTTATATTAATGGGGCAAGGCTCTTGCACAAAGGAATGTCTTTAAGAGAGGGGGGGGGGGGTAGTTTTTTCTTTTTCTTTTTCTTGTGCAACAACTCTCTCATTTATGCTTGCTTAAAATCGATTTTGATGCTTTACTACTAAAGCTATTCCTACCATAGTTATCAAGGCGACAAGGCGAGGCGACAGCCTGGAGCTTAAGTGACAAGGGCGCCCGACTAGTCTTCCACAAGTTGATAAGTCATTAATAATGTAAATTTTATATGAATACAATTATATATATTTAATATTTATATGAATATTGATATATTTATTTTTCTAATGATTTATCATAATCATAATACATGTAGCATATCAAAACAAGATCATGTCAAAATGGATAATTTTATTATAGTTGTAAACTTGTAATTTTTTGAACTTGTACAACTTCAAATTATATAAATGGTGATACCTTTGTAATATTTAATTTAATTCAATATACTGTATTAAAACAAGTTCTTTCTCTTAAACACAGGGTAATTGTTGGGGAATATATATATATATATATATATATATATATATATTTGTATATGCATAATAGATTAGTTCGTATGTCCCAAACAGGTTACATGTTTTATAGTTCATAAAGGTTTTGATGTCTTGGTATTCTAAACATATTAAGTTTTCGTTTGGAGCTTTGAACTTTGTTGTCTGATGTTTACTTTGTCATTATACAATATAAAAAAACTTGAGCATATAAAGTAATGCAAAGAGTGAAAAAGCAAAATAATATATTTTACTTAGTTTATGCTCTCCAAAGAGAAGACAAAATCAGAAGCTAGTGGAGGGGCAGCAGCTAGTGGAGCACGGGGATTATATATAAAATATATATACACACACATATATATATATGTGTGTGTGTGTGTGTGTGTGTGGCGCATGGGATGTGTGTTTATAAATATAAAATATATATATACATATATGTGGGTATATATATATGTATATATAAATTTTGCTGTCCATTAACGCTGCCCACTAAGGTTTGACTTCACGAAGTATCATCAGTACCCAAAAATTTGGTCAATCACAAAGTCACTCAAGTCATCCAAGTCGCCCACCTAGTCGTCCTACTCGCCCAAGTCGTCCAAGTCGCTGGACTTTCTCCCCTCTCACCAAGTCGCCCAGACGCCTTCCCAATATGCACCGACTGGACGCCTAGGCGACGACTTGATAACTATGATTCCTACATTCAAAAGGAATGTTGGGAATACTCAAACATTCGAACTTATTAATCCTCTTTTGAGTCAGCAGCGAGAGGTTTTTATTATTTGTCCTCATCATCTCCACTGTCTTCTTCATATTTGACTTCTACGTTCATGTATTTGTTATTACTATCCAGTTTAAACCCCTTTCAAGTTTGCATTGAATTTTGTTTGCTTTAACAAGTTGTGATGTTGCGATTAGAAACCAACATAGCGCTTTGAATATCTTATAATGGTCATACATCAATTATGTAGCTTGGTTAAAAGATTTGGCTGAACATGAAATTAATTGCTCTAGTCAAACTCGTGTTGCAGGCCATATATTTGGCAATCATTGGGGCCACTTATTACTTTATTGTAAAGTCATCATTTAGCTATATTCCAAGGCCTTATATTAGTGGAATTCACAGGTTTTTCTCTCTCAAGTTTGGAGGGGCGCCAGTGCCTTGTGCGGCGAACATTTCCCCGACTGCCGTCAGATCATTGCTAGGAGTCCCGGCTGAGGCGCTTAAAGACAGGACAATCCGCACTGGTCCTTTGAGTGTAGATGCTATGAGTGGGGCGTTGAGTGAGCCCATACCCGCTGATATGAGAGTCAGGGATCGCATTCTTCGGCGATTGTTCCTGGTTATCCTTCGGCGTTTTTTCATAGCGGATGACTCTTCCACGGTGTCGTTCGCTTTAGTCAGCGCCACACGAGAGGTGGACCGTATTGGAGAGTATAACTGAAGTTTCTATACCTTCGCCTATTTGCTTAGGGGAATGCGTATGCGTTCGCAGGGCTTGACAGAGGCTTGGCTAGGATTTTACCCGTTTCTGCTGGTGAGTATTTCTCCTTTGATTTCCCATGTATAGGTTAAGAGTATTAACTGACCGCAGATGTTTGCCCTTGTATTGGCAATTTTGGGCATATGTGGGGTTTCCATGCTTGCATCTTATTAGTGTGTTAGGTTTAGACACCTACCCACGGGGACGACGATGACATAACCCCACGTTGGCAGAGGTTCCTATAGCTGAGGGTTTCACCCATTGTCACCTACAGTTGGAGTTATTGACAGCTGATGTCATTACTTGGGTTCCTTATTCTGGGGAACATTTGACAGTTGGCTTTGAGGATGGGTTCCCGACTGGTGTCGAGCATGTGATATCCACCCGTCGGATTCCACTTTTCACAGATGGAGGATAGGAGCTCTATTTGGGAGAGCATGCTATCAGGAGCATTACAGGAGAGATTCGTGTACCGATCTGTCCTCCTGTCAGGCGTTATTGGCCTGTGTCGCAGTCGCCTGCCAGTGATATCCCGTTGATGGGAGTTGACGGCTTTACTTTGTCAGAGGGTCCATTTACTCAGGAGGTATTATACTGTTGGTGGTCCCCTCGTACCATCGGAGCCCAGACCCGCGCTACTTAGTTCATGAGGGATATGGTTCCTGGATCCGTGATGACGACGGATTGGATGGCCTGTGACGCCCCCAAATTCGGGTCCCTTCGAACCACGAATCCGGTCTGCCACAATACTACTATCATCAACTATTTATATTTTTCATTCATAACTTAATGAATATAACTCTACTATTTTACAATTTAGAATACACATTCTTTCCATTACCAGGATCTGCACAATGACCCCAAACTTTTATAAGTTTCACAACTTGGTCATTTACTATTCCTGTTTTACATCACATTCGATGTTATATAAATATGCGGAATAATTTAAACTTTTTCAATCTCATTTGAAAAATAATCTTTTATTGATCTTAACTTGAATTAATTACAAATTCCTGAATCAATTTATTTTATGATTCAGTCTATTCGAATTACTGTATAAATTTTTACATCCCGATTCGAATATCTCTATGTACTGCCTAGTACAACTTTACAAGCCAACATATTTTACACATTGTAAATTACTATCAAATATACCTGCTAGAACCTAAACATGGTTCAAGAGCATCTATTTAAACAAATGAATCAATCTCCTTTGATTCTATTGATCTTTATCAATCAAGTAGCACGTAACCTTTACCGTGTATCCTTAACCTGCAAAAGTGGTTATTTGCAAGGGTGAGCTCGACAGTCCTGCAATTCTAACAGTTTTCATGCAGTACATATCATATACTAGCATACTCAGCACATGCATTCATAATCCATTAATATTTACTACGCATGTTACTTCTCACATAACAGACATATAGATTTATATCACAACATATCATCAAAGATCAACTTTCACATTTCATACATATCTCATATGCATTTCATATATATCAACATTTGCATAGCATAATATAACTCACTAACAGTTATAGAATTCATTTATCAAATAGGAACTGAAAGACTTGCCTGATTCGTAGTTTATGAACTACGACTTACCTGCTTAACACTTATCTGCACTTCGTGTATTCCTACACAGTTATATAATCATGGATTCATATCCATCAGTAACATATATCATGTATTCTCAATGTAATAACAATGTTACATTGTTTCCTAACTAGGTTCGTAAAACCTACACTTCACTTTCTCATCACATTCTCGGAATAACTAGGTCCTTATAGGTATGCCTTAACCATTCGGACAAGACATCAACATCCGTATATATCTATCACACACTTGACTCGCTACGTGATTGACATATTTAAAACTCATATAGGTAAGTTCAAACGTACACATAAACGTCTAATTTAGTCGTAACTTCATACAACATCACCTATACTATATATTCCTAACACAATTCAGTTTGTAAGACGTTACAAATCCAAACAACGTATCGATGCTTGATAACTTGAAAGTATTCCTGTGGACTTAAGTTTTGAAAATCTTAATTAACATTCATCTTTATCACATAGCATGCTTCTTAACACATTCCATACCATACTGATCATATATAGCAATTATACAAGCCTGCTTCAAACATCAGATCCAAAACAGAACCTATTCCAAACTGCAGACTGGCGCAGCTGCGCCCTGTCCAGGCTTAGGAACGGCGCAGCTGCGCTGTCTGTGACACCCCCAAATCCGGTACTTCCATTTCCACAGGATTTGGTGTTCACGATACAAATATCATCTATCTATCTACCCATAATAAATGCAAACCATGCAATAGATAGAAATAAAATCTTCCTCTTAAGGGTTACAACATCTGAATAATAATAATACAATCCCAGGTTAAACTAACCTTAAACATCTGTGCGGAATCATAAACAAATAAGTCTTAAACAATAACATTAACTCAAGTCTTAAACAAATACATCATCATATAAAACAACAAGTCTTCTTCACTTGCTAACTTTGCCCTTGCCTTTACTAGTGGAAGGTTCATCAGTTCTTTCGTTCTTAACTGCAATGTTATTATTAAGCAAGAATGAGCACAAATGCCCACAAGTATAATAATGAAATAACAGTATAATAACATGCGAATAAATCAAAGACATCTGAATAAAAGCTCAACTTTTGAATCAAGAATGAATAACAAGAATCAAAAGAATTCTGAGGGTCATAAGACTTTGAACTATGTCCTAGGTTTTCAAGGGTTATACTTGAAACATTTAACAGTCATAAGACTATGGACCTTTCTTCTCGTACTTAAGGGGATCAGCCCTTAGTACCATACTGTGCACAATATCTTAACGCTAACGCATAAGTAAATCCCTTTGCAGGGTTGTTCATCTCAGTTTGACATTCGAGTCCGCACTAAAGGAAGTTTGGTTTGGATAATTCAATAAGGGTTCTGAAATTTAGAACGTTCATCAACTAAGGACTAGTTGAATCAATAAGGTTCACTAGTCTAATAAGGTTCAACAATAATGATATTTGATTTGAATAATGATCTCAAGAGTATACAATAGGACAATTATTGTATAACGGAATCATGCTTTGAAAAGATAAATAAATCTTTAATATAACATTTGAACTTGAATAATAGAATTAATAATTTACTCGAGGTAAATAATAAACTTGAACAATAATGACAAGTAGGGTTAGGAAACTTGTCTCGTGCGTAGATTACACTTTAACTAAGCACATTCTTTGAATTTACTCCTACATACCATTCATATACACAATACCAGTTAATTATAACTTAACTAATCATCATAAACTCGTTCTCTTTGTCTACTTTGATTATTGACTATACTTAGTCAAATTACCACTTTGTCACATAATTTGTACTTCATGAATTATCAAGCTAATTATGTATTCAATAATTTAATCCACATGCAATTATGTTATTTACATGTTAAACAACTATTTTATCATCACATTATTCTTCTAATATGTTTACATGTTCATTACATCAATCCACTAACACATTGTTAGACTTAAACATTTTAAAAATAACTCAGTCTGAATTTTCTGGAGAGTGGCGCTGCGGCGCCACTGCTACACATGATCTTCGCGCTGCGGCCGGACACTTGGCGCTGCGGGTCGAGTCATGGCCGCGCCGCAGCGCGGAAAATACACAGGTAGCCGGCGCTGCGGCACGGCGTACCAGACACAGAAATGGCAGTTCGCGAAAAATCGCAGAACATGCCAATTTCTCCCAATTTCTTATTTTCTACTCGAAATTAGACATACCCACATGTTATAATTCATGTACAAACATAACCCAACATTTATATACTGACATTAACCAATTTAAACACTTAATAACATATTTAAAGCATGTGAATTTCACTGACTTTGATGTTCTTGGAGGTTTTGAAAATAAAACATGAAAATTGTCACTACGGATTCGTTATAACACCGAATCCGTTTATTTAAACTTTGGTCTCTTCGTATCAACATGCATAACAACATACAAGTGTAAAATTTAGGGATAATATACGATCAATACATAAAATATCACGTATAAGGCCATAAAGCCAAAACCTATACTCTGTAATTTTGTAGAAATCATATACGACATGTTTTCATGAATTTGATGATATGGTTTACATAATATATATAATTAAACACGATTTGATATGTCATAACACACATACAACCTATAATCATTACTCCTAATCCAATTGCAAAGGTTAAACCAAAAACTTTAAAAGCCATTTTCATGAAAACTAAAATACGTAAAGTAGGAATTGGGAAGGAGAGATTACCCAGAGTGTTAATGAGTAGAGATAAAACCCTTTTCAAGCTTCTTCAACACAGAGATTCTCACAATTCCTCTGAATTCTCTCTCAAATTCTCTCTGGTTAGTTTTATCAGACTTAGAAAATGAAGAAAAGAAATAAGACGTCGTATTCAAATAGGCCGATGCGCATTATGGTCAGTTACCCATCATGGGTTAACTGGCCATAACTCCCTTTAAAGCCCTGTTTGTCTAGTTTGAATAGTTTTCAAAAACTATTAATTTAATAAAGCTTTTACCATATAGTTTAAATCATGTCACACCCACTTGCATAATAATTCATATATCTTATTTAATATAAATAAAATATAAAAACTTCTCATACATTCACATAGTCATATATTAAATTTTCTCATTAATAAATAATGTCAAATTATTAACTCTCTAATTAATAATTAAATAACATCATGCTTAATTAAATATTTCATTTAATACAATAAGCTCACATAATGTCATACTTCGAATAATAATTATTCTCTACATTAATTTAATAAATGTAACACATATAATTAAATTAATCTACCAATTGCATCAATTAATTATTTAATCTAATAATTAAATCATCAAAAATATTTATTTAATTCAATAAATATTAAAATTAAATTACAAAAATCTCGTTCGTCACACTGTCCCCTGGCCAGTCCAAGACTAAGCTTTGCACTTCCTGTTTTAAGTCCATACTTTAATACACTTAGACACTTACACCTAACATGCATACACGCTAGAGGTCTTTACATACTTGTATGACCACTTCAAGTTCAACCTTATATAATAGGGACTTTAGTTTAGGATTTTCACGAAATTAAAACCAATTAGGGTTATGAAATCACTAGGTGTACTAATTAGCCTTATGTTCTCATAAAGAGATCACATAATCTGTACTACACATGCTCATTCATATTCATATCTTTTACTCATAGCTAGCATTGTTTAACACTTTAAAACATGCTTTAACCTCATGCTTGGTTTGCTTCCATTATGTTTAACATACACAACTTATGTTTAAAGACATAATGAAACATAACATGGCTTCTCGAGCCTTTAAAAATCTAAATACTCGTATAATGCAACTTAAGTTCAAAAACATGCTCGAGGTTGCCTTTGAAATCATTTTTCATAAATTATGCAATATAGCACATATAAATCATATATAGGGATATTATAGACATAGCATGACTTATAAATCCTTTAGAATCTAGATGTCCATGTGATGCAACTAGATTTTAAAATATGTTCAAGTTTGCTTTTGAAACCATTAGACTTGAACCATACCATTCAACACATACAAGACAACTTCAAAGCTCTAAACATATGTAGTTAAGTCATATTATCATGCTCGCAAGGTCAGAGTTTAAATCATGTAGTAGTCATGCATGTTAGTTCATTATGCTAAGCTTTTTCTTGAAAAACTTCTCTTACACAAAGCCTAATAAGGTGGTCATGAACAAAGGGACTATGAATCACATGTCATGCTCGTTTACATCTGAAATCCATTATGTGTATAGACTACTAAGATCAGAACTCGTAGAACATAAGTCTCATCAAAGTTCGTATTTTCACTAAAAACTTACTAATAAGTTCAACATGTTCATGCTCCCTTACAAATCACATAAACACGAGTTAACGGGTTATTCACGCATCTCTAAACCATACTAACGTACTTACCAAGTCAGTATATAGATATGGCATTCATACCTATCAAGTTCATTTCTAAAGTTCTAAATCCATTTTAAATTTTACACTTTCATTAATCACGTATGCTAATCTAGTAAAATCCGCTCACATTAGATTATTATACTTATATATACATGTTACACATGCTTGCATGTTGGCTTAAGCCATAACAGCTGATCACACTTAGCAGATTCTTAAAACAGAAGGCTCAACTGAACTCAGAGGACGGCGCAGCTGCGCTGCACCCTAGTTCAATTAGGGCGCAGCTGCGCCGTGTCTGGTTCAGGAGCAGAAGCAGTCTGCTTCGGCAGAACTTCAGCCCAACCACAAAAATTACTCACGAAATTGATTCTAAACATTCCTATTATTGTTGAAACATATCTATATGCTCACATAACAACTATATAACCCATACCCATTCTCATTAACATCAAATTCCACAAAATCAAGAATTTGAATTTAAGAACTCAAAACTCTGTTTAACAGAAATTGAACATGGAAAGCAAGGAAGAGGTGTTATACCTCTGCATATGTGAATGAACTTGCTACTAATTGGGCTTCCAATGTCCTAGAATACTTGTATGCTCTCAACCTTCTACTTGGCAATTCTTAGCAAATTTTCAAGCAACACCATTGAGAAACATGTCTGCTATATATAGAGGAAACTTGGACTGGGCAATTTCATTACACTAAGGTGGAATTCATGGTGTAATGGGAAGAAACAAAGGTTGCTAGAGAGTTGCTCAACCACTCCCCATCAGCCATTGCCATAGCTAATGATTGAAGACTCGGAAGTTACGTATTTGAGAGTGTAGGTTACTGTTCATTGTACCTTGCTCAACTGATGATCTTTAAATTACAGCAACATGCTTCATTTTGTCTCAGTTAGTTACCTTAACTTCCAAATGTAATTTTAATGTACAATTTGTTACCATATTAGGAAAAATTAGGGATTAATTATGTACTCACATCATATAATCCATTTACATTAAATACATGTGATAAAATATCGCAGCAAGATATTATTGCTCGGGTATTTCCCATAACTATTTCTATTACTCACATAACCACATTATAACATTATTTGATATTAATGTTTATCTACACATTTATTTCCTTCCCAATTTCTAGAATACACAGATAATCTATTATTTCTGTATTAAAATGCAACACATTGCTTTATTGTACTACTTGGCACCTTATATAATTAGTCCCAAGTAAATGTCACACTTCACATATTCTTAAGCCGTAGTTATTATATATCACTACTGCTCACATTTTCTATATTACCCATAGTAATATTATTTAATGATTATACCCACATTAATATTTTAATTGAGCTAAATATCATTTAGTTGGGTACTTTCAACCCACACAATAATTAATTAATATTAATAATTTCTTTTCAATAATTATTATGCATTCCTCTAATTAATAGAATATAATATTCTATAATATCGCTTAATTAACCAATATTTAATCCGGGTTAATTAATTAACTCCTATTCAAATCCATTCATGGACAACTTAACCATCACTTAAGATTTTTATTATCCTTATGAGTCCTTAATATCCATTTCTTAAACTTTAAATTTCAAAAAAACTGATTTTACAGACCGGCGCAGCTGCGCTGGTCATAGGCATGGTAATGGCGCAGCTGCGCCATACCAAATTCCCAGGCAAACAAGTTCTGCATTAGTAGAACTGAAATCTTACACTTCTAAACACTTTACACATCCTCCTTAAGCGTTAACTCTACTAACATCAATCCTCTATTTGGTTTCACATCACCGGTTACTATTTACCTTAATAATTTAGAAATCACACTTTGAGTTTTAAAACTCTATTCCTCTCACTATAAAATCTCATTTATAGTACCAATAACACAGAAATTGACTAACACATACATACCTTCCTTTAATCTACACTTCTCGCCGTATACCAATCTACTCAATAATTCTCGAACCACTTTAAAGGTATATCGATTTTCTTCTCTCATCATCAACGTACACATATACAAGTCCAAACCTAACACATATCCAATCTTTAATAATATTCAATATAGTACACCGAGTAGTTTCCCACAAACAACCAATAAATTAGTTTCCGTCTCGTCTACACTGTTTTCACAGTGAGTTAGATCGGTTACTAATCCGTATATACGTTCGCTCTTTGAAGGAATTGTTTAGCCCAGCTCCTATACATCCACCATTAAAGAGTACGGTTGCACTGCCTTAAACTTGATATGTACTCGTACAAATACGCAAGAAATTGGTGATTATCAAATATATTTAATGTCACCACCTTACTATAATAAAATAATTTCACATAAATTATTTAATCATTAATAGATAAATTTTATCCATCTTCTTACTAATTCCTCTCTACAATATATAATAAATATATAATAACGATATATATTTATTAAACACAACATCACTTATTACATAGCTTATATTACCCTATGTAACACAATACCACACACCTTGTAACACATATATATACTCGTTCGAACCCATCTCATGCTTTAAGAATTTTATTCACTAAACTCTTATTTTAATATTTTTTAAAAATTCGGGTTCTTACATCCTCTCCCCCTTGTAAGGATTCCGTCCTCGGAATCACCGAAACCTCCCCTACTCGGTGCTATTTCGAATATTACATATTCTTTTGAATAACTTTAATCATTCTCTTTTGGGAAGTTTCATTATAACTTGCTCACTTGCATTCTACCACATTCTCCTTTCTAAGGAATATTCTACCCATTACATTCATCATATAGAAGAATAAGAGTCTTCCACGATTTTTCAATAATCGGGAAGTAGTATGAATAACTTAGATTTCAAATTATGCTGAGGGGTCTCAAGACTGTGAACCAGTGCTTCATCACAATCCTTCGCACTACAAACCAGAGTGTTTATCAATCACAAAGACTGAAAACACCCTCCACACGTACACTAGGTGGCCAGCCTATTGTACCACTACGTTGGGCCGCAACGTAGTGTTTTGTAACCACTACTTGCGTTACGCTCGGAATTATTGTCCCCGAAAACATGTCCCCTTATAGGGTTGTTCACCTCAGCTTTTCAACGACTGAATCCGCACCAGGGCAATCTGGTTTGGCACAATTACACAAGAACGCTTGAATTCTATAATCACTTTTCAACAGTTGTCTAGCCGAGTCAAATAGCTTAGACTCTTATCAACAGTTCGGACATCAATCGAAATAATTTAGTCAACTTTTCATAATTTGAAAGAAAACCAAAAATCGTTTTATAACGTCATGATACCGTACCAGATTAGTAGTACGTTGAGGATTCCGCCATTAGGTGACTGTCATATTACATCACACCATAGTGGGCTGACGATCTTCCGATCACAACCGACACTAGGTTCGACTGCATCGATGACTCCATCGTATACCATTTTTACACCATATCAAATGATGCACATGGTTAGAAATACATTTTGAAAGATTTTCAAATTATTTTTGTCTTAGCCGAAACAAGTAGCTTAGACATACGAATAACGGTGTTGTTTTTAAAACTCATTGGCTCAGTCACTTGACCCAACGTTTTTCTCAAGAAAACCAAGTGCAAACACTAGTACGAAGTCAATAAATTTTTGAAAATCTAGCAGAGCTAGAAGATTTAGAAAATCCACGCTTCTCCATCAACTTCAATCTTTACTATACCAAAATCTCTTATTTCATAACATTTATATACTCGATATAGTTCATCAAACTTATCACAATTTGGAAATCCAGGAACTTGCCATAATCATATGGGTGTAGGAACTTATCCTAGTCAGACTAAAGTCGTCCATTCACTGAGGGGTACCATCATATGATTATGAGTCACAAACTTGCCATAAGTATGAGTTTTAAGAACTCGCTACTTAACCTTATATTCTATAACTATAACCTATCTATCTGTTATAGACATAAGAAAAGAATCACCTTCTCAACAGGTATATAGTAAATAGCGCGACACGGACATTTCAATGATTATCAGTGTCAGAAACTAAGTGGTTTTTACACCAAGTACAATTCCCCACCCATAACAAGGAATCATACAACTCAGCTACTGGCATGGGTCCTCAATTGAAATCCCACTTAACTATATCTCCCTCTTAACTTGCTCTTTGCTCGATACGAATTCTTCGTATCTCATCACATACAACTCCTCATGAGTTCACATCGTACCATTTCATAGTATAATCTCTTATAGCATCAAGCTATACACAGTCGTTATAGACTATTTATCACTTTATAGCTTAATCCGATCACGTCGTGATCATCACTTTACCTTAGGGTTCTTTCCCTATTATCAACAAAACTCCACTCGAGTTCATTCTCATTATCTTTGTCATATAGACACCATCTTAACATTTTTATTACCGGAGTTAGGAAACTCCTTAATTCTCATTCTCTTAGATACTTCAAGATTCTTCTTTGAATCTTCACTTATATATTTTTAATCCTTATCTTTCTCTCTCAGGTTATAGCCTAAGGTACACTTACCTAAGTTTATAACCTACATCTTTGATACCAACTTGTGACGCCCCCAAATTCGGGTCCTTTCGAACCACGAATCCGGTTCGCCACGATACTACTATCGTCAACTATTTATATTTTTCATTCATAACTTAATGAATATAACTCTACTATTTTACAATTTAGAATACACATTCTTTCCATTACCAGGATCTGCACAATGACCCCAAACTTTTATAAGTTTCACAACTTGGTCATTTACTATTCCTGTTTTACATCACATTCGATGTTATATAAATATGCGGAATAATTTAAACTTTTTCAATCTCCTTTAAAAAATAATCTTTTATTGATCTTAACTTGAATCAATTACAAATTCCTGAATCAATTTATTTTATGATTCAGTCTATTCGAATTACTGTATAAATTTTTACATCCCGATTCGAATATCTCTATGTACTGCCTAGTACAACTTTACAAGCCAACATATTTTACACATTGTAAATTACTATCAAATATACCTGCTAGAACCTAAACATGGTTCAAGAGCATCTATTTAAACAAATGAATCAATCTCCTTTGATTCTATTGATCTTTATCAATCAAGTAGCACGTAACCTTTACCGTGTATCCTTAACCTGCAAAAGTGGTTATTTGCAAGGGTGAGCTCGACAGTCCTGCAATTCTAACAGTTTTCATGCAGTACATATCATATACTAGCATACTCAGCACATGCATTCATAATCCATTAATATTTACTACGCATGTTACTTCTCACATAACAGACATATAGATTTATATCACAACATATCATCAAAGATCAACTTTCACATTTCATACATATCTCATATGCATTTCATATATATCAACATTTGCATAGCATAATATAACTCACTAACAGTTATAGAATTCATTTATCAAATAGGAACTGCACCCTAGTTCAATTAGGGCGCAGCTGCGCCATGTCTGGTTCAGGAGTAGAAGCAGTCTGCTTCGGCAAAACTTCAGCCCAACCAAAAAAATTACTCACGAAATTGATTCTAAACATTCCTATTATTGTTGAAACATATCTATATGCTCATATAACAACTATATAACCCATACCCATCCTCATTAACATCAAATTCCACAAAATCAAGAATTTGAATTTAAGAACTCAAAACTCTGTTTAACAGAAATTGAACATGGAAAGCAAGGAAGAGGGGTTATACCTCTGCAAATGTGAATGAACTTGCTACTAATTGGACTTCCAATGTCCTAGAATACTTGTATGCTCTCAACCTCCTACTTAGCAATTCTCAGCAAATTTTCAAGCAACACCACTGAGAAACATGTCTGCTATATATAGAGGAAACTTGGACTGGGCAATTTCATTACACTAAGGTGGAATTCATGGTGTAATGGGAAGAAACAAAGGTTGCTAGAGAGTTGCTCAACCACTCCCCATCAGCCATTGCCATAGCTAATGATTGAAGACTCGGAAGTTACGTATTTGAGAGTGTAGGTTACTGTTCATTGTACCTTGCTCAACTGATGATCTTTAAATTACAGCAACATGCTTCATTTTGTCTCAGTTAGTTACCTTAACTTCCAAATGTAATTTTAATGTACAATTTGTTACCATATTAGGAAAAATTAGGGATTAATTATGTACTCACATCATATAATCCATTTACATTAAATACATGTGATAAAATATCGCAGCAAGATATTATTGCTCGGGTATTTCCCATAACTATTTCTATTACTCACATAACCACATTATAACATTATTTGATATTAATGTTTATCTACACATTTATTTCCTTCCCAGTTTCTAGAATACACAGATAATCTATTATTTCTGTATTAAAATGCAACACATTACTTTATTGTACTACTTGGCACCTTATATCATTAGTCCCAAGTAAACGTCACACTTCATATATTCTTAAGCCGTAGTTATTATATATCACTACTGCTCACATTTTCTATATTACACATAGTAATATTATTTAATGATTATACCCACATTAATATTTTAATTGGGCTAAATATCATTTAGTTGGGTACTTTCAACCCACACAATAATTAATTAATATTAATAATTTCTTTTCAATAATTATTATGCATTCCTCTAATTAATAGAATATAATATTCTATAATATCGCTTAATTAACCAATATTTAATCCGGGTTAATTAATTAACTCCTATTCAAATCCATTCATGGACAACTTAACCATCACTTAAGATTTGTATTATCCTTATGAGTCCTTAATACCCATTTCTTAAACTTTAAATTTCAAAAAAACTGATTTTACAGACCGGCGCAGCTGCGCTGGTCATAGGCATGGTAATGGCGCAGCTGCGCCATACCAAATTCCCAGGCAAACAAGTTCTGCATTAGCAGAACTGAAATCTTACACTTCTAAACACTTTACACATCCTCCTTAAGCGTTAACTCTACTAACATCAATCCTCTATTTGGTTTCACATCACCGGTTACTATTTACCTTAATAATTTAGAAATCACACTTCAAGTTTTAAAACTCTATTCCTCTCACTATAAAATCTCATTTATAGTACCAATAACACAGAAATTGACTAACACATACATACCTTCCTTTAATCTACACTTCTCGCCGTATACCAATCTACTCAATAATTCTCGAACCACTTTAAAGGTATATCGATTTTCTTCTCTCATCATCAACGTACACATATACAAGTCCAAACCTAACACATATCCAATCTTTAATAATATTCAATATAGTACACCGAGTAGTTTCCCACAAACAACCAATAAATTAGTTTCCGTCTCGTCTACACTGTTTTCACAGTGAGTTAGATCGGTTACTAATCCGTATATACGTCCGCTCTTTGAATGAATTGTTTAGCCCAGCTCCTATACATCCACCATTAAAGAGTACGGTTGCACTGCCTTAGACTTGATATGTACTCGTACAAATACGTAAGAAATTGGTGATTATCAAATATATTTAATGTCACCACCTTACTATAATAAAATAATTTCACATAAATTATTTAATCATCAATAGATAAATTTTATCCATCTTACTGATTCCTCTCTACAATATATAATAAATATATAATAATGATATATATTTATTAAACACAACATCACTTATTACATAGCTTATATTACCCTATGTAACACAATACCACACACCTCGTAACACATATATATATACTCGTTCGAACCCATCTCATGCTTTAAGAATTTTATTCACTAAATTCATATTTTAATATTTTCTAAAAATTCGGGTTCTTACATGGCCTGCGTCCGTGATCCTACTCATTTGACGCAGATTAATAGCTTGACCCGGCAGTTGGATCGGACACATTTTTTCATCCAGCATTTGGGCAGAGATCCTTCCGAGGCGGATACTTTTGATCCTTCCAACTCGGTGGCTGGCCTTCAAGTGGCCCGTATGGTTTTGCCGGTGCAGATCTTCCATTGTATCGGCCTGATATCCCTCTTGACGGAGATCTAGTGACTCAGGAAGAGTTACATCAGATGGATAGGATAGATGATGTAGACATCAACACCATTAACTTCTTCTGATGTATTTCTCGCTATATCTTTTGATAGGCCTCTATTAAATACTGGGTGGCTGTGCCCCATTCACGTTATATCTTTTGATAGGCCTCTGTTAGTTGTTGGGCGTTTGTGCCCTATTTCTCTGTATTTTCCAGCTGTATACAGAGATGTACTTAGGAATGCATATATACTGTTTTCCATTCCCTACATCATATTGCCATCTATTGTTTATCATGCATGTATTATGTTATGCATATATATGTCCAGAGATGTTCAGCATTGACCCATGGATGGTCTTATGATACGGCCTATACAGATGTCTTCCTCGACATTTAGCCGCATTGATCACACCCCACCAGTATTGGTAGCCTCATGTTTGAGATCATGGTATGATAGTTTGTCACCTCCAGATCGGGTGACCGTAGATCAGCTGTTGCATCGCTCCATGACCCTCCTGATGTTCTAGGTTCTTGTGGGTTTTGTAGAGGCATGTTGGAGCGCTGGGTACCAGAAAGACGTGTTCCAGTTTGAGACCTAGGAGTTGACTCCCACTTTAGAGAAGTATGAGCGTTTGACAGCTTTGCCATTGGACAAGCCTTGCGCTCAAATGGCTATCGAAGAAATGAGCCGACAGTTTATGACCCTCACCGGGTTGAGGCGTAGAGTAGCCCAGGATGAGGTCATCTATGGGCATGTAGTGTCCCTGCATTTTCTGATAGACGGATTCGGCTCCTTGGACAGTTATGCACAACACTCCGGGGATTTCACCACGTCGGAGGATCAGTGGCGTGTTACCAGAGTAGATATACTCATGATGTGTGTAGTGGCATATCTG
Source organism: Panax notoginseng (assembly GCA_016801055.1). Classification (NCBI taxonomy): domain Eukaryota; kingdom Viridiplantae; phylum Streptophyta; class Magnoliopsida; order Apiales; family Araliaceae; genus Panax; species Panax notoginseng. The sequence goes on from CM029019.1 coordinate 39,306,002, forward strand.
TACATACCACTGTACATGGATCATTTAGACATCGGTGTAGTTATGGCAGTGCAGGCTTTCCGGGAGGGACATACTATTGTACCGATGATTGTGGCAGAGACATTGAGGTCAGCCACGTATTGCCACACCCATTCTGCAAGGGTATTCATAAGAAGCTCGGTCTTGCTGTATGTATGGTTCATGTCACACCTGAGATCGATTGATACCTTCCGATGCCATGAGTATTGCTTTTCCCATGAGATAGTCATGTCTTACTCCTTTCAGCCGGCGGAGTGTACAGACGTTGCATCTTGGTCGGTGTTCCTGGAAGGGATCGAGGATCCATTTGATATCTTGTTGTGTTCAGGGCTTAGTTCTCCCTACAACTTCATTACTCATGCACCTGACATGGATTATCTGCCTCTAGCTGGTTTGAGGGGCATGACCACGTATCACTCACTGGCTGTGACGGCACAGTTTGACTAGTTTCAAGATGTTCATCCTTTTGAGGGGGCATTGGGTCAGCGTTTGTCTTCTCGGCATTTATCGGCAGAGGATAAATCTAGGGTGTATGCCTGTTGGGCTCAGCGTGCGACGGCTGAGTTTTCAGTTAGCCATCCGGGTTCTACAGAGTATTCTGCATGGATGGAGGCAGAGATTACATCGGCTGGGGTTGTATCCACAGAGCCGGGGATTGATTCTGATAGTGGGGAGTCCATGGAGGACACTGATTCTCCCACTGAGGAGGAGCTATTGGCTGGGTTGACAGCAGCTCTGATTGATTCTCCCTGTATGACTGCTACTGTGACCCCGCATTCTGTTGAGTATTTAGAGCAGAATCTGCATCTGATGACATTTGAGAGAGATCAGATTTGAGAAAGATCAGACTAGGGCCTTGATGTTGACCGCTCTTGCTAGGAGAAATGCCACTCTAGTAGAGAGTCATCAGATGCAGACTCTACTCTGAATACTCTGCAGAATACGGGGTCACAGTAGCAGTCATACAGGGAGAATCAATCAGAGCTGCTGTCAACCCAACGAATAGCTCCTCCTCAGTGGGAGAGTCAATGTCCTCCATGGACTCCCCACTATCAAAATCAATCCCCGGCTCTGTGGATACAACCCCAGCCGATGTAATCTCTACCTCCATCCATGCAGAATACTCTGTAGAACGACCCGGATGGCTAACTGAAAACTCAGCCATCTCACGCTGAGCCCAACAAGCATACACCCTAGATCTATCCTCTGCTGATAAATGCCGAGAAGACAAACGCTGACCCAATGCCCCCTCAAAAGGATTAACATCCTGAAACTGGTCGAACTGTGCTGTCACAGCCAGTGAGTAATATGTGGTCATGCCCCTCAAACCAGCAGAGACAGATAATCCATGCCAGGTACATGAGTAATGAAGTTGTAGGGAGAACTAAGGCCTGAACACAGCAAGATATCAAATGGATCCTCGATCCCTGTCGGGAACTCCGACCAAGATGCAGCGTCTGTACACTCCGCCGGCTGAAAGGAGTAAGACATGACTATTTCATGGGGAAAGCAATACTCATGGCGTCGAAAGGTACCAATCGGTCTCAGGTGTGACATGAACCATACATACAGCAAGACCGAGCTTCTTATGAATACCCCTGCAGAATGGGTGTGGCTGACCTCAATGTCTCTGCCACAATCATCGGTACAATGGTATGTCCCTCCTGGAGAGCTTGCACTGCCATAACTACACCGATGTCTAAATGATCCATGTACAAATAGACCACTACACACATCATGAGTATATCTACCCTGGTAACACGCCACTGATGCTCCGACGTGGTAAAATCCCCGAAGTGCTGTGCATAACTGTCCAAGGAGCCGAATCCGTCTATCAGAAAATGCAGGGACACTACATGCCCGGAGGTGATCTCATCCTGGGCTATTCTACGCCTCAACATGGTGAGGGTCATAAACTGTCGGCTCAAATCTCCGGTAGTCATTTGAGCGCAAGGCCTGTCCAGTGGCAAAGCTCTCAAACGCTCATACTCCTCTAAAGTGGGAGTCAACTTCTGGGTTTCAAACCGGAACACCTGCCTCTCCGGTACCCAGCGCTCCAGTATGCCCTCTACAAAACGCATAGGAACCTGGAACATCAGGAGGGTCATGGAGTGATGCAACACCTGATCTATGGTCACCCAATCTGGAGGTGACAAACTAGCATACCATGATCTCAAACATGAGGCTACTAATACTGGTGGGGTGTGATCAATACGGCTAACTGTTGAGGAAAACATTTGTATGGGCTGTATCATAAGACGGACATACATATGCATAACATAATACATGCATGATAAATAATAGATGGGAATATGATGTAGGGAATGGAAAACAGTATATATGCATTCCTAAGTACATCATCTTTGTATACAGCTGGAAAATACAGGGAAATGAGGCACAGACGCCCAACAACTAACAGAGGCCTATCAAAAGATATAATAAGAATGAGGCACAGCCACCCAGTATCTAACAGAGGCCTATCAAAAGATATAGCGAGAAATACATCAGAAGAAGTTAATGGTGTTGATGTCTACATCATCTATCCTATCCATCTGATGTAACTCTTCTTGAGTCACTCGATCTCCGTCAAGAGGGATATCAGGCTGATACAATGGAGGATCTGCATTGGCAAAACCATGCGGGCCACATGAAGGGCCAGCCCCTGAGCTGGAAGGATCAAAAGTATCCGCCTTGGAAGGATCTCTGCCCAAATGCCAGATGAAAAAATGTGTCTGGTCCAACTGTCGGGTCAAGCTATCAATCTGCGTCAAATGAGTAGAATCTCGGACGCAGGCCATCCAATCCATCGTCATCACGGATCCAGGAACCATATCCCCCATGAACTGAGTAGCGCGGGTCTGGGCTCCAATGGTACTAGGGGACCACCAACAGTATAATACCTCCTGAGTAAATGGACCCTCTGACAAAGTAAAGTCGTCAACTCCCATCAACGGGATATCACTGGCAGGCGACTGCGACTGCGACTGCGACATAGGCCAATAACGCCTGGTAAGAGGACAGATCGGTACACGAATCTCTCTTGTAATGCTTTTGATAGCACGTTCTCCCAAATAGAGCTCTCATCCTCTATCTGTGAAAAGTAGATATCACATTCTCGACACCAGTTGGGAACCCATCCTTAAAGCCAATTGTCAAATGGTCCCAATAATAGGGAACCCAAGTAATGGTATCGGCTGTCAATAATTCCAACTGTAGGCGATAATGGGTGAAACCCTCAGCTACAGGAACCTCTGCCAACGTGGAGTGATGTCATCGTCGTCCCTGTGGGTAGGTGTCTAAACCTAACACACTAATGGGACGCAAGCATGGAAGCCTCTCATAGGCCCAAAACTGTCAATACAAGGGCAAACATCTGCGGTCAGTCAACACTCTTAACCTATACATGGGAAATCAAAAGAGATACTCACCAGCAGAAACGGGTAAAATCCTAGCCAAACCTCTGTCAAGCCCTGCGAACGCATGCGTATTCCCCTGAGGAAATAGTCGAAGGTATAGGAGCCTCAGTCATACTCTCCAATACGGTCCACCTCTCGTGTGGCGCTGACTAAAGCGAACGACACCGTGGAAGAGTTATCCGCTATGAAACAACCCCAGAGGATGATCAGGAACAATCGCCGAAGAATGCGATCCCTGACTTTCACATCAGCGGGTATGGGCTCACTTAACACCCCACTCATAGCATCTACACTCAAAGGACCAGTGCGGACTGTCCTGCCTTTGAGCGCTTCAGCCAGGACTCCTAACAAGGATCTGACGGCAGTCGGAGTAATGTTCGCCGCACAAGGCACTGGCGCCCCTCCAAAATCCATACCGGTGATAAACTGCCAATCCATCGGTGTCATCATCTACTCGCAGCCTAGCAAATCTGGTGAAACCAGCGCTCAGACAACGCCCTGAGGTAACCCCAGGGACAACGGCGGGGAATGATGGAAAAGAACGCCTCAAAGCCCTAACCATGCACAATCTCTCGATACTCTGGATACTCAGTTTGTCATCTCGGAGACAACCCCGAGATACTCAGTTCCAGTCCCGGAGACAACCCCAGGAGATTCATTTCCAATCTCGGAGATAACCCCGAGGAATGCAGTTTCAGTTCCGGAGATAACCCCGGAGAAGTCCGATCTAATCCCCAGAAGTCAGCTTCAACCTCGGAGACAACCCCGAGGCGCTCAGTTCCAACCCCAGAGATAACCTCGGGAGCTCAGACACACCTCAGAGACAACCCTGAGGACATTCAGTACCTACAGTAGCCCAATCTCAGAGAACCCTGAGCAACAATTGCTAAATTAGCCCAAAGGCAGAGATAACCCTGGTGAGGGGCAAAATTGTCATTTTGCCACCTCGATCCCACATTCACGCAGTCTCAACATTATTTCTTACCACATTCTACACAAAAGTGTCCTACAAGAACCATAGCTCAAATCCCGAGTGACTACTGCACAAGGCAGCACACCGGATAGAATTTAAAGACTTGAAGATCTGGTCATGGACCCATCTTCCCGGCTTCGTACAACCTCTTATTCTATGTCATTGTGTAGCTCTCGACAACAACATTCTGGAAAGGTATTATACGCCTCAATCGGATGCCTGGATTGAAAGTTATGAAGGTTCGAGCGGACAACGCGTTGCATGCGTGCACGTATTTCGAGACGGCGGCGCCCACAGAGCCCGGGGCATCTCGGGTAGCCGTAGGTGAACCTGCGGCTTCCCCCTCTATAAATAGAGGGCTTGGGGTGGCCATTTTAAAAGATGAGAAAAGGCGAGGAAGCCCTGTTCATTTTACTCCGTACACACTTTTAACTGAGTGTTTTCTTTTTTCAAACACATGTAAGCTTGTGTTTTGCTATATTTTACCGGTGGAAACCGAGTATTCATTCATTTAAAGCTATCTGAAGTCTTCTTGGCAGTCCACTGTAAGACATCTCAGCTTTCTTTCAGCCTTTCTCCACTTCCATCCACACATACTTATTCACGTTGATCGTCGTGTTGTGTGCGTATGCCCGGATCGTTGATCCATGGCTTTTATTACTTTCATATTTATATATATATATATTATATATATATATATATAAATACTTATATATACTGTTATCGAACTCTGTTCGATTGAGCCTGGATTTACTTCCGGTGCGTTTACTGCTTTTATATATATATTGTTCGTATATATATATATATATATATATATATATATATATATTTACAGCTTTTATATATATATAACTGTTTACAACTTTTATACATCATGTGAGCCTAGGAATCATGTGATCACAGATTCAGTTCCTGAATCTAGATTCGGTTCCCGTGATGGACATTTTCAGCTGCAGCCAGCTTGTAAATTATTCACGGTGTCTGAATTTCCTTAGATGATTTTCATGCCCACAAGGAATTCGGCACTGCTATGTATCTTATTTTCTCGAAGATGACTCACATCTCGAAAATAATAAAAGTAATCAAGCTGAACACATAATAAAATGGAAGTATCAAAGACCTCGATCACTATTGAACACAAGGGTTTGAAAAACCTGTTTTACAAAACATTACTGCCATATCTTGTTAAAATCGAACTTTTATACAAAATTCAAACCCTTTGTATATAGGTGCAAACGAGGCATAGCACTACTTCCAGACAACTGCACATAGACCTACACACACATTCAGATAAAAGTTTAAATTAAAAAGTGGCGGTAACCGTGTCACCACGAAAGTCGGGGGGTGCCTAACACCTTCTCTCCGCTTAATCAAGCCCCCGGACCCTAACGAATCTTGGTTTCACAAACCAGTTAAATAGTGTCACATCACTAGGTCTATGTGCAAATCATTTCTCGGTTGAGTTGGTGCAACCATTTAAAATATCAACTGGCAACTCTTACAGTCCAATCGTAGACATATACATGTCGGACCTTTTCACAACTTGTTTTTTCAAACAAATTTCACCTAACATGAGAACACCAAAAGACGAGAACAGAAAAGGGACAAATTAAAATTCCGACGTCGACAATATGTAAGAATGGCCAAGGAAACCAATACATAATTTGGACAATATGTTAGCAGGTCCAAAATTAAATTCATGTAGAGCTGCGAAATTCATGTAAGAATAGAGTCGTGTGCGTGAGAGAGATGTGTAAGAGTGAGAGTGAGGGGTGAGGAACTCATAAATATCACCAATAATATAGTTTATATCGCTCTAACCGAAATACCAACACGTTAGATAGCTATTAGATATGATGTGTTAAATAATTTTTATAAATACTTAAAGAACGATCAGTACAACATACCGATTGAGTACACCAATTTTCTTTTCCAGTTGAGCTGCCAATTTTTTGTTTCCCCTTTGTCGAAGATGGAGCGATACTTAGGTTGTTCAAATGATTCACATTTGAATTCGCCCAGGAAGTACAAAATAGGGCATTAGGTTAGCATGTCCAAAAAGAATAACTTTTTAAAATCAAATTTATAATAAATATCGCTCTCATAATAATACCACAACACAACAATTCTACTCGATGATGGTATGGAGTCGTGTGTGCGTGAGAGAGAAATGTGAGAGTGAGACTGAGGGGTGAGGAACTCAAAAATTTCACCGACAATTTAGTGTATAATGCTCTAACCGATATGTTGTGTTAATTGATTTTAATCAACAGATAAACATTTATTAGTAAAACATACCGGTTGATTAAACCAATTTTCTTTTCCAATAGAACAACCAATTTTTTCTTTCCCCTTCGTTGAAGATGGAATAACACTTAGGTTGTTCAAGTGATTCACATGTGAATTCTCCTAGAAAGTACAAAATAAGGCATTAGTCAAAAAATGCAAACTAATATCAAAATGAAATTTTTTAACAATACCAGTAGCGTTACCTTATCCATATGTATTTGATTAAGCGCACATTCAGACAAAACATTGACATGTATGTTGTTACTATCACTTAGATCAACCTGTAAGAGCAAACTTAATAAATTAAACATGAGTTAAACATGAGCAAATGAAGCTGCAAAGACAGATTTCGTGTCTTGAATATCATGACAAAAACTTAACATTTGATCAAAACTATGCTTAGTTTCAATAATACATGCAATACTATTGTTCCAAATCTTTCGAGCCTAGCTCTATTTTTTTTTAATTTTTTTTTACTATACATTTATACTATATATTGTTCTGTAAGAGAGGAATTCCCTCAATTTTGAAGATAGTTGAGGTTTGAAAATGTTGGAAGTTGAATCAGAATAAAAGGTTGAGTTTATTTTCTTGACATCTTATGTTTAACTTCTTTAATTGGTGTCACTTTTCATTAAGAATAATGTCCATGAAAAGGATTTCAACGAATTTGATTTTCTGGAAGAAAACAAAAAGAACAACCAAATATATAGGAATATATGTGATAAGGTTTAAGTATTTGGAGCCAATAAAGTCCCTGGATATAGCTCACTCCAATCAGCCTAACATAACATAACATAGCCAACCATCAAATTAACATAAATTTTCTTTCTAATCCAAGAACGGATAATGTGATTCCCAATTTAATAAGTCAAGCCAATCAATCGGCAAAAAGCACTTTTTCACCACTGTGGTTGTAGTGTTTTAAGCAATTAGTCACTGTGCTTTTAAAATATTCAATTAGCCCACTGTACTTTTTAAAAATGTTCAATCAACCCATTCCGTCCAATTTGACTAACAGACGTTAAAAAATTGGGACAATTTTCCTACGTGGCTTTTGAAAAAATAAAATAAAATAAGTTATTTCCTACTCGGCAGCTGACTGGGCCACCGTCCCTTTCCGATGCTCATTATTTTCTGCTTCCTTATCCTTTATCTCTCCTCCCACGATCCTTCCCAAAAAGGTACCGAAATCAACAGCCACAAATTAGCATTTCTATTTTTCACTTTTGTTGAAGAAGAAAAAGAAATCCAGATCTGGGTCTATAAATCTGAGATGGAGATGGATTTACGCATTTCTATTTTTCACAACGAATCTCACTATATTCTATCGTATTGTTTCAGATCTAGATGTTATGTGTGTCTGCTTATTTTTTAATATTTTTGATTGGATGTTTTTGTTTTTTCTCTGGGTTCCGGCGTCTTCACCGGTGCTTTGCATTGAAAATCATGTGTGATTTAGCTAAGCTCAAGATCTGATTTTGTTTTGTATTTCGTTTTGACTGGATTCATGGGTTTTTACTTGGGAATTCTGCTGTGTTATGTCTAAATTAGTTCGAATTGGGGTTGAGGATAGATGTTCTGTTGTGTTATGTCCCGGCGAATTGGGGTCGAGGATAAAAACATACATATTATAAAATAAAACATACATATTATGAATATTATAATATTAATATTTATTAATATTATACATATTAAAAATATTTAGGTAAAGAAAAAGAAAGAAAATAAAACATAAAAATATTTTTATTTTTAAAAATTTTACAAGTATTTTAAAACATAAAAGTATTTTTATTTTTATTTTTAAAATAAAACATACATATTATAAATATTATACTTTTATGTTTTATTTTTAAAATAAAACATACATATTATGAATATTATAATATTAATTTTTATTAATATTATACATATTATAAATATTTATGTAAAGAAAAAGAAAGAAAATTAAACATAAAAATATTTTTAAAACCACAGTGGGCCAATTGCATTTTTTTAAAGTGTAGTGGCTCAATAGTATTAAGAATTTGAATAACTGGCTTGCCACGTAGGAAATAACTTATTTTATTTTATTTTTTCAAAAGCCACGTAGGAAAATCAACCTAATTTTTTTACGTCCGTCTGCAAAATTGGACGGAATGGGTTGATTGAACATTTTTAAAAAGTACAGCTAATTGAATATTTTAAAAGTACAGTGACTAATTGCTTAAAACACTACAACCACAGTGGTGAAAAAGTGCTTTTTTGCCCCAATCAATCATAGTCATTACTCATTAGGAGCCACATGAAAGTGAGAGGAATTCAGTATTCGAATGCATTTAATTCAATACATTAGAAAGGAAAGAACCAATAAAAAATAAATTTAAAAGTTTCTCCACATAAATAGTTGTCAAGTAATAGACTTAATTGTTTTCGAGCTGAAAATATTTGTCCACTGATATTACAGGTGCAATCTAAGCTTAAAAAATTTCTCCGACATCAATAAGCAAACTTTGTTTTCATCTTCTTTTGATGAGGAAAACTTGTGCAGTTAATATCCTAAATCTCAGAAGTACTAATATAATGTTTTTGAGAACTGCAACTGTTAAGAAACTGGAAGTACAAGAGTGCAGGCGAAGAAGAATTTACATATTCTATCAAAACTCAAACAGAATTCCAATCACATAGCTGTCAGCCCAAGAGATATAACTGATTGTAGGAGCTCATCATAGCTTTCCACAATTTAAGTTCTCCACTGTATATTTTTAAAAAAGGTACGCTAGAAAACCTCAATGTGTATTATTTTTTCACCTTACTGAACTCTTCTTTCCTACATCCAAAGTTTAAAATATTAGTTCAGGAATCAAGAAACCGGATCACGGACACCCTTTTTCTAAAAGATTATTAATGGCAATCCTATTGCTCCCTGGGCCTTAAATAAATAGTTTAGGTTATTCAGGAGTGAGCTATAAGAATTTCTCTTACTAAACACAAATAACAGTAGGTTTTGATCGCTACCTTGTCTGTACTCGAATGCCTAGCGGAGCGCACCTTGTCTGATCGCTACCAAGCAATGAATTTTGCTGGCGATGGTTTTGATCCTCGTAGTATGCTTTGTCATTATGTTGGTTATTGATTTACACATTGGTGTGCAGTTATTCAAAGAATGCTATGTGCTAAATGTTAATAGATCTCTAAATTTGAAATTTGGTGTGCTCAAGATGGAGAAGTTTATCTGGCCTGCCTGAGTGACTAATACTTAATCTAGCTCAAATGTCCTAACTATTTATGTACTCTTTCACTGAGTAAACTGCAAGACTTTACATAGTATCTTTTTAGATATCATTTCTTCTGTAGTGTTTTTTTTACTGGACTATCACTTGCATTAAAAGTGATAATAGTGACTATATGATAGAGTCTTAAGTTTCAAGTCCTCCTCCTCTTTGCAATTTTATTTAATGTTTTGTTTATGCTTGTCAACAATTTTTGCAGTTTCAGAGTGGATGCATTTGCTCCTACCTCTGGCTATGGAAAGAGGGGTTTGCATAATCACCAACATGGGTGCAAGTAAGAAGCTAAAGATTTTAAATTATTGGGCATTTAGTTTTGCTTTAAACTTTAAGCAATGGCCCTAAGATTTGCTCAGAGAGTAGACTACACGGAATTAGCATGTCCTGTAACTAAAGTGGTAGTATACATTTATACTTTGTGCAGTTTAATTGAGTTTTTGTTCATGAAATAGGGATTACATACTTGAATGAATGAGATGCACTCAAAATCGGGATTACAAACTAAAAGAATGAGATGCACTCACAATACTATGATAAAAATTATATGTTAAGCAAAATTCTTTTCCAAATAAGAATGAGATGCACTCACATTTATACTATGATTTGTAAGTAATTATTTCAACCAAAATATAGATAATACATTTGTCATACATGTGGGAAATATCATACATTTGTCATACATATGGTTAATATACTATGATTAAGGTTACTATCAATAGTATTGACGTCAAAATCTTTTGGGTGAGCTTATGATGGATCAAGATGACCCAATCATTTGGGTGAGCTTATGATTAAGGTTACTATCATATGTTTATTCATGAAATACAAATGTTTCAATATGTTCAAGGACTCGATGTTACTCTTGGGCTCAATGTGACCTTAAATCAGGGCTAATACTGAATTTGCAGAACTCAATCAGGTCTGGGATTGGTTTTTAGATGCAGGATTGACTGGTATGCTACCAGCAGTTACGCAGGCATGGGGTTGTGTTGGGTTGGGATACCATGTGACCGGGTTGGGATACCAGATACCATACTAATGAATACTTCTCAAAGCGCTCGACTGTGATACATTATTTCTTTCTGTGCTTTATTATTAACCCTAAAATCACTAATTCTTTCACATACCTTAGGAATTCCAAATATCTAGTTAATGGTATAAACAACCTGGGATGGTATACCCATTGAAGACTTTGTAGTTTGTGCATGAACACATTGTATGCAAAATTTTGTCCCTGCACCATTTAGTCTCCCTATAGAACATGTATCACCCAAAAGAAAATCCAACTGATGGCTGGAAATGAAAAGTTTTCATCATTGATGGCATTTTGATAAGGTGTCTATGCATATGATTTCTATAAGGCTAATGTTTGGTAGTTGCTAATTTTCATTCTTATGCATTTTACCATTTTGTGGTTTTCTTAGTGTTTGCTTCTCTGTTGGTATCCACACGAAATTTTCAAAAACGTAAGAGCATTCACAACAGTTTTCTTATCTTTATCCCTACTCTACAGTGCTATTGGGTCATTCTGCAAAATAGGGATTCAATTTTTTGATTATGTACCCAACAGGTTCCTTATATTGATTCCTTAAATAATGATATTTGAAATTTAAAAGTTAAAATTTAAAAGTTCCAACAGTTAAAACATCAAATTAATAATAATCTTATAATTTATAAAAGAGAGTATAATTTATCAATTATATTCCATTGTAAAATAAATTTTATTTTATTTTAAATTTTAAGTAATTTATGGATAGAGTATTGTAGTTGTAAATATACATAAGATCAATATTAATTTTTAAAAGTTAATTTGTGATATTTTTAAATTTAAATTTAAAATGATTCATTTAAATTTTGAAAATAATAAATTTTATAATTAATAGTACTTTTATAATATTTATAATTATATTGGCATAAATTAAATAAATTTATATCAATTTTAAATTTAAATATGTTTGAAATTATTTTTTTTAAAAAAGTCAATATTAAGTTTATAATTTGAAAATGAAGTACTAAAAAAATGTCAATGTGTATGCTTGATGAGTTGTCCACTTAAATGAGGGTGTGAAATGTCATTTTGTATATATAGAGAATGATTTTTAGATTCCCTCACACTGGGGAGTAAAATTCTATATAGAGAATAAAATAGAGTCAAATAAGAATAAGAAAACTGTTGGATAATGATTTGTTGTTATATTCTTTAAAATTGGAGATAGAGAGTTGATTAGGAAAACTGTTATTAATGCTCTAATAAAAAATCTTACAAAGTAAACATGAGAAATTGAAATTATGTCAGCATACTAATAGTATTCCTGATCATAAGTTCACAACAAAAGCACATTATATTAGCTCACATACAACACTAAAAAAATCTCATACAATGATGAATCAAATTCACAGAGTAAAATTGGATTCAAAGTATTTTTTACCTCCTCATCCCAAAATAAAAGCATGCTAGATTTCGAAGTATTGGTATTGGCTTGTGATTTTAATTTTTTGGTTTTACTACTTATTCTTCTGGAGTTACTGGTATAAGGCCTAATTAAATATAAAGATTCATTATTTGGAGAAATTCCATTTCTTGTTTCCTGTTGATTGAAATATCTTTCGGAGAGAACTTCTGTAGTTTTATCTCTTTGTAGAGAGGGAGGATACATATTGAATACTACATTTTGTGATGGTGACATGCATCCTTCCAGAGAGTTTAGAGAATAATCTGATGAAATAAGGTAATACTGTGAAAACATAGATATGTGTGCTAGTAGAGGTGCTTAGTGTGCTGGAATGATCGGTGTGCTGAATACATTGCGAATTATACATACAGATATAATGCTGGAAACACTGACCGACAGATCCAGGAAAAGTAAGAATGTATTTCGATACAGTGAACAATTAAGAAGAAGTTTAATCTTCTGATAAGGGAATTTCTAAACACTTGCTACAGACAAATATGAGTCGCATATTTCTCTTATTCCCTCCGCGTATTTAAGGTTACTATCAATATGTTCAATTTGTTCTTGAAGTTGCTACCAATTTCGAATATAATTTAAAATTAGATATATAATCAGTAGAGAATGCATAATCCAACCATAAAGCAAATTACAACTCCAAACATATAAAATTGTGTGTGCATAAACCAAAAAAGGTCGCACAAAAGATACAGAAAAATTGAGTTTGTAAATCTGACCTGGAGGAGTTTGGCGCCATCGGCATTAGACACTGAATCACTACTTGTGCCGCCGATGACTCTGTTTTAAATCACTTTTTTTCTTCTTTTCATTAAATGTTCTGTTCAGATACAAAATCAGGAGAAAGGATGTAAAAGAGAAATTTGGTTTTGAGGGACTTTACCATTTCGGGCGAGGAGAGAGTTCATTGAAGCTAGTAGAAGCCATTGATGAAGTTACCTGTATCAATCCGAAAGAGTGGCGTCGCCTGAATTCTTCTTCTCCTTCGAAAGAAAGAGACAAAGAGGGGAAGGAATAATTTTTGGAAGGGTATACAGAGCAGAGTGTAATTGGAGGAGAGTACAAGGGAAGGAGGCGGGACTTGGGTAGAGTGTAGGGGGGTTTTGATTTTGGGTTTTTCTTTTTTTGAAATGAAATCTGTGCCTTTAGATTAAGTTAGATGAACTTAGATGAAATCTGGGCCGTTATTGTGGTTTTATTATTATGAGAGATATATTACTACCCGTTGGATGATGAAGTTTTAATTGAGGTCGTTGGATGTTGAAGCCGCTCTGTTTTATATTATAGATTGTGGTTGTATGGTGAATTATGATAATTGTTATGTCTAATTGTAAGTTATTTTAAGTTGCAAAGAATCTTTAGGTAATGTATTACTTTTCGAATTTTAATCTAATTTTTTGTTTCGCCGTGCCTTCAAGCACGGACGATTACTAGTTAGAGATAAAGTTCGTCACCTTAAGAAAGTCCCAAATACTTTTGAGAATTGGTTGCTAACCATGGAATGGGGTATTAAGCAGGAAATTATAGTTTAGTTTGACTTGGGGTATTTTCCTTCTGGTTTGTTTGTCCCTGTTTGGTTTTGTAGCTGAGCTAGTTTTGTTGGAGGGTTATCCTCTGTTTCTTTTGTTCAAATTTTTAGATTTTTTTACCTAATACAAATTTACTTTTACTGACCAAAAAAAAACTGAGACATGAATGTTCTGTTGGAAAGCTAATTATTTTGACCCAATGAACTTTCTTGAAATTGGTCCTTTCCCTTGAAACTTAAGCTTGATTTTAACCATAAGTTTTCAGCACTTCTATCAACCTTTATTGTTGGTAAAACTGTAAGAGTACCTCAGAAATATGTATTAAATTTCAACACATTTGCTGGGTGGCGATTAACTGACATTATCCAGTTAAACAGTCGCCATCACTCACACCCACACATCATCATAGTTTCATGCATATATAATTGTGAATTACGAATTTAACATTCTTTTTTGTAGTGTATTTCAAAATTGGTTAAATATAAATAACTCAATTTCTCAAAATTAACATTTTTTTTATGTTGTGGGGGGGGGGGGGGTGTGCTGGTGCTCGTATTGCATACTAATCCGGTTCCTATTTCCATAGACTGAAAAACTGATTATGATACTAGCACGAACATTCAGTGATGATCTGCCATCTACTGTATTTGGTCACTACTAAAACATCAAGGTTTTATATGTTTGTCTTCTGGAATTTCAGACTTTTAAGTGGCAAGAGTATTTGAGCTGGCAGAGGAAGGTCAACGAGGCAAAAGCAAGTGCTGTAGCACTCAAAGCGAGTTTAAGCGAACTGACTCCTGAAGGGAAGCCTCCAGAGAGCAAATGGATGGCTTTCTTGCGAACATCTCGACTAAAGGATGTGGAGGTTGTTAAGAATAATATCTATGATAAAGGGTTTCTCCACAATCTTGTTGAGATTATCTTTCCTATGTCGACAAGAAGATCATTTTCACAAACTAAATCTAAATCAGGTTAAGTTTAGATTGCCCATCATTCTTCCTTTATGTTGATTTAGTGGTGCTTGGTCTTGTATACTGATTCAACACATGGACATAGCTTTAGAGGGAGAGATTAGATTAAACTTTAAAGTTACAAGCCTTTTAAAAATTTCATCTTCATGATATACTATGATGTATGTAATTTAGTTTTGGTTTATTTTTTTCCTTTAGATACTGTAGTTTATGAATATTGTGTATAGCAGGACCAAAACCTGAGAACCGAAACCCGTTGCCTTAACACTTGGCCACGCTTCATTTAGATTTCTATTGAACAATTTATAAAATGAAGAATTCCATTTTTCGAATAAGCTGATGCAGCTCTTGCTTACTGGTCTTGTGGATCACACGTCGGCCTCCAAGGTTAGGGAGACATCCACAAGAGTTTAAGGCTTGTGGAGGTAGTTGCAGTTAAGAAATGCTTAATTATTGAGTCTCAACTTCCCTGCTGCGTGTTCATTTCCTTCATGTCCTTAATTCTTGTAATATTATTTTCCTTTATTTATTCAGTTTCTTCTCTTTGATTTCTGCATAATGTCAAATATCCAATATCTATCTGGTAAACGAGTGAAGTGTGAACTATGATAGAGGCTAAAGTAAAGCTATAATAGTAGTGTTATTGGTGAAATCTGATCCGAGCTTTAATTTAGTGGTGATTGTAAAAGTAAAACTACATAAAATGTATTTAAGCTTGTTCTTGGAGGTAGGTAGTTTTGTACTTTCTAGTAGAACTAGGGTTTCTTATGTTTTATTATATGAGGGAATCTTGTTTGATGTATAAAAATTCTAAAGAAAGTAACATTAATTTGTAGCTAACCTTGAACTAGCCCAATGTTTGGGTTAATTATGTAAATTTTGTTTCTTGTGTGATTGTTTTTCTTTGTTGTGGGTTTTCGCTACATTATTAATTAATTAATTAAAATATGTAATATAATTAATTATATATATAAATCTAATCAAACTATTATTTTTATTTATCATTAATTATAATGTACATGTTTGGGGGAGTGAAAAACAATCCCGATGATTATAATAATCTACACTTGCAGATGGACAATGCTAATCTTAAAGGATAAATCCTTTGAATGATTTTTAGGCCGTCTGTTTCTCACAACTATTATGGAGCCAATCTTTCCACCTGTGGTACATTATTAGCAGCAGTAGGTTTGATATCTCTGCTCCGCATATAAGTCAAAAACTGACCTGGTAGCTCTTCCAGTAGGGCTTGGACGACGGAGATCTGCCCACCTGCAGAAGAGGGGAGGGGCAGGGATTAGTCGAAAACGTCACGTCACTTTGTAGTCGAAAATTTGAAATGTATCTATAATTTTGGAACAGACAAAAAAGGAAAATATACTCACCATGCACCTCATGCATTGGAACAAATTGAACAATATCCCTTGTAGCGATTCTTCCCGTAGAGCTCTCTAAGCGATGTCCATTATCAGCATCAAGGATCTGCCAGTTGACAAAAACAAATGAATGGGAGAGATTAAGAAGAAGGAAGATAAACCAGTTCATATTGCAAAAGGAGTGATGCGTACTGCCAGACCAAATAGTATAGGTTCCAAGAATAGAAAACAAGTATTTACCTCCATTTGCTTAAAATCTGCACCTCCAACTCCAACTATAAGAATTGATAGTGGTAGATCAGATGCTCTAACCAGAGCATCTTTAGTTTCTTGAAGATCAGTAAGGACTCCATCCTAAAAATATGGTCAAGATCTTACTATCGAAATCATAGAAAAGTAAGACTTATATATATATATATAAAATGAAAGGAATAGTAATGGTGGCTATAGAAATGGACGTTATAAGATGTGGTGGCAGTTAAGCCCTATAGCCACCATTTACAAAAAAACAAAAAAATAACTTTCTAAATGTACCGTAATAATTAGTAAGACAAAGTATTTGTTGCGGTTGTAGGAAAAAAGGGACCGGGCAGCTATTTCTGCAGCCCTGTTGATGACTTGACCAAATAGAGTAGGTCCTGAAAGAGAAACATTGCGCAAAGCGCTTGCATATGCAGCCATGATGCCTTCAATTCCTTCAACCTGTCATAGAGGGTCATTGAGACCATGAAAATTGTACAAGAAATTTAATACCTAATTTCGTAGTAAAGTCAATTTAAGTGAAAACATGATATTGCACTTTGTAACTGTAACAAATACTGCAGAAATTTGTATTCTGCACGGGTAAACCAAGATTTTTACATTAGGAAGACATTTTTTTAACCTTACACTAATCCATATTATTATTCGCATTAGCCAGAGCTATAAACGAGTCGACTTGAGTTTTGACTTATCAAGTTCGAACTCGTTTGAAAGCTAAACGAGCCGAGTTGAGTTGGGCTCTAAATGAATTTGAGTTTTAATGTACAAACTCAATCTATTTAGTAACGAGTTGAGTTCTAGCTCAGGTCAGACTTATGCAAGCCGATGCTACTCGAGTTTAAGTTCAGTTTGCGTAACTATTTTTTATCATAAAAATAAGAAAAATAATTATTTACGCCACATTGTTCGAGCTTTGACTAGTTTTACTAAATGGATAAAGGAGCTTGTTCGAGTTTGAATCATTTAACGAACGAGCTCAAGTAGGGCTTAGTCGAGCATAATTGAATTCACAAACAGTCTGATTTCATTACTATATAATATTCACAAATTTGTCAAAAGGAAGAGTTATCAAGCAATAACTGCTATATAAGGACATAAGAATTTAATACATCTCTTCACTTGTGAAAGAAAGTATTACCTCAAAGTCATTGGGACTCCCATTCAAGTTGAAACAATGAGATATTGAACTATCATATGTCTTTCCACCAAAGCCCCAAGCAGGAAAGAGCCTATCTGAATCATAGAATTGGATAACCTCCCCAACCTCCATTATAGCCTGCAATTATTTAAGTAATTAATTTAAATCCTTGTTACATGACATATTTTGTTTGGGATCTTGATTCCAGGTAGTTTAAAATGAACAGTCTATTTGTGCAATTTTCAAAAATAAGTTGTATTTTATATAGCAAATAAGTTACAATTATATAATACTTGTATCAGTCCATTTCAAGGGCATACCCCTTTATTTTACATACCATGCTCACCACCTTTAGCGACGGACCAGACGGACTAGGCGACCGTTTGGTCCATCGCTATAGAACAGATAAACAGTTTATATGTTATGGCGACGGTTCGATACGTCGTTAAAAGCTAAAACGACGGTTTTCTGATATACGCAGTGGATCGAACTGTCGTCCGGTCCGTTGTTAAAGGTGGTGAGCAAGGTATGTAGAATCAAGGGGTATGCCCTTGATCCTTTCCGATACTTGTATAATAAGGGTTACCTGAAATGCAACCCTTTACTATATAAGATGCAACTTGTTTCTATAGACTGCACATTTTAAACCGCGCGTCTAGAATCAGAATTCTTTATTTGGTTTTGTTTTGGGGACAGGTGTGCTTTCCATTATATCTCAAGGAATCTGAGATATAATCCTATCTGTTTAGTTAAACTTATAAGATAGTCGATACTATAACAACTTCTTAAAGTATAAATATCTTGAATTTGAAAAATAACAGAAGTGACATCCCATTACCTGCTGGTAAGCATTTAACCGGCCTGAAGGATTAATATAGTGCAAGGAATCTGGACTTCTAGGATTTCCATTTGAAGCTGGAAACAATAATAAGGCATACATCATATATTACCAAAAGAATAAAATAAAAATAAAAATTATATAGGATTGTTCATGGCTAGTTACCAGTAAAATCAACAGCAACCATGAAGTTGAGCTCAAACCCACTAGAGACGTAATCAACAAAACTGTACATTTGCTTCTCAACAAATCCATCCACAAAAAGCTGGCCCTTAAGAACCTACAAGTAAATAAATACAAGGCTTCAAAAATAGGTGACAATTAACATGTTCCTCAAAACCTGATCCAAGTATAAATTATGTTACCTTGTCATGACCCCGGTGACGAAAAGATGGCAAGACAAAATTCTCACCAACTTTTTCTATGTGAAGCTTTTCAAAATCTGCAACTGATTTCTGTATTTTACTGCTAACAAAAAACTTTTATCAATGAAATGAAAGGAATACTAAACTAAAAGTAGATGCTCGAAAAATTGCAACTGCAACAATTACCCGATAAGGACATGATCTCCACTACTGTTAAAATCGAAACATTCGATAACTAGAGGGTTATCCTGCAACAAAGAGAAAACTGTGAATGAATACTTAAAAGACGAGGTTTCAGTAAACTAGTATCTACACCAAAAAAATGAATTTGAATTTTAGACAGTCCAAATTGGGCATTCATTTGGACAGTCTTGTAAAAATTGGTTGCATTGTACGGCAGAGTTTTTTTTTTGTATAATACTTGTATAACAATAGTTATCTGGAATGCAAAATATAAAAATATAACCAATTTCTATAAACTGCTCAATTAGACCACCTGTCTATTTTGAACAGCTTAAAATCAGTATCCCCAAAAGATGACATCTCTATTCCGTTTAGATTGAATAAATTTAATTGAGGAGGGAATGAAATGAAAGATAGTGTATTTGATGATCATTTCAGAAAATAAACAAACACGCATTCCAATGGAATAAAAATTCTTCCAATTCCCTTGATTATATAAAAATATAACTAATTTCTATAAACTGCTCAATTAGACCACCTGCCCATTTTGAACTGCTTAAAATCAGTATCTCCAAAAGATGACATCTCTATTCCGTTTAGATTGAATAAATTTAATTGAGGAAGGAATGAAATGAAAGATAGTGTATTTGGTGATCATTTTAGAAAATAAACAAACACACATTCCAATGGAATAAAATTTCTTCCAATTCCGTTGATTTTATCATTGCATAGATGAGGTGATGGAATGGGATCCATTAACATGGAATGGATGAATGTGACGATTATATCATCCTTTCACGCCACCCACCGTCACCAACAACCAAACATGCACTTCAGATACTACAAATCATATCATTCCTTCAATTCAAAGATGGCAAAAGCATCCAGAAATGACAATGGTAAGCTCACCTTGCTCCCAAATTGCTGCATGCTTAGGCACAAGGGCTTCCAAACTGGATTCAAGTTGTTTGTCACAACTTCTGTCTTGCAAATCGGTACAAAACCTCCTGTCTCAATAATCCTGGAGATTCTTAAAAAAGGATCCTGAAACAGTAAACCGCAAAAACAAGAAAATAAGAAACAAATTTACCTACAAATAGAAATATAACTTGATAGACACAATGATTTGCATATACTTACACTTTTGGAAAAATTGTCCTTGTTATCCAAATGCGCACAACGAAATGCAATCTCAACAGCATTTTTGGAAGCAACTGTTTCCTCTGCATGGACTGTGATTGTGCCCAAGTTCTTCAAACCAGGCCCATGTGTATTGTGAATATTTAGCGTTAAAGATCGAGTTTGTTTAGCCACAATCTGCCATAAGTTAGTAATAGAACAAATTAATCCGATATAGAAATCATTTCATTTGAATGATAATCATATAAAAGTAGATAAATCACCTCAAATTGAATTTTTTTGTGTGAAGTGTAATATAATATCAAGCAACCTTAACACAAATATTTATAAAACATTCCAAAGTACATCTGTACTCTACACTTGTAAAATAAAAACGTGTAAAATAAATTTTTGAAGGAAAAAAAAGAAGAAAACAAAACAAGAAACTCACCTCGGACAGAACACAACCGGCCTCGCCCAGAAATTCTTGATCTTTCAACTTCAACATCTGCTAGGTGCAGCAATAAGAGATTAAACTTAATCTTCTACAATCTCCAGATATTTGTTGCTCAAAGACTGATAGTAAGTAATGGATGAGGGACTGAGTGGCAATTATATGCTTACAAATGTAACAGCTCCTTATTGCTTACACACATCTGACACTAAAATTTATTCCTCTAATCTATGTTACATGCATGAACTCTTCACTTTGCCCTAAAATATCCGTATTCGACACTCGACAGTAAAATTAACAAGGGTATGGATACTGAACACTTCATGTTCATATAAAAAATTGAGAATACCCGGGTTGGATTCTTCAAAATGCTGAATCCAACCGGACATTCCATCCGAGTCCTTGTAACATAGCCCCTATTTGAAGTAGTGTCCATGTTTCTTAATCCCAAGTTGTGGGACTGTACATGTAATGCTAGTATAACGAAGGTACAAAATCTGAAATTTAAGTAAACTTAGATTAATCTTAAAAGCAGGAAATTATAATACCTTTGTAGGTAAACTGTGATATTTAGTATCTACATCATACACTTGGAAGCTGAAAAAAGAGAGAAAAATTGACTAGGCTAAATATTTCTTCCCCAGATTTACTGATCAATAATAACCAAAAGGCTTCAAAAGGCTTACATCAATGGCTGAACAGTCTCAAACTGATATGCAACTTGAACTTTTTCTATCCACATAGGATCCAAATTGTTCATTATGACTTCCGTTCGACCAAGTTCCTCTAGTTTCCCATCTCTTTTCCTTGTATAAACTACTACCATAGGATCACTCTGCATAAGAATATATGATGGCAATACGATGAAGCATGATCTGAATTAAAGAAAATTAATTCAGAGGTGACAGTAAAACTACCGGAAGGTAATTTGGTCAGTTTCTAAAGCTGAGGGCCGGTAGGGCCCAAATTTTAAGGGGCTAATTTTGTACTTACAAGTTGAAATAGGATTTGGTATATTGTATATTAATATAAGGAGGGGGATCATGCATTGTATGATTTATGAAACTTCTAAAGATAGTGGGACTTATGTCGACCGTGTATTAGTCCACATTTGAGTGAATCACGTAAATTGTGTATTTTGTATGAATTATAAGGTGATATGATGTTTTTAATTTGTTATTACTTTTTTACTATCATTTTTAATATTTGAGAATATAAAGTTATCATTTTATAAATATATCTTTAATTTTGGAACAGAAGGAGTACTAAATTACACAATACTAAATTAAACAGTAATTTTTTAGAGTACCTTTGAAAAGTAGTCAAGATCACGTAATTTTGATGCCGATAAAGATAGCTGCATTTCACATTTTAAAACTAATGTTATGTTATTCAAATGGAATAAACAAACAACTTTATAGATGAATAAAAACGATAATCTTAGAAGGATTCGGTTAGCATAAAGTGAACTTCATGGTAAATTCACTTCATGCCCAATACAATATTGACACGATGGCGGAAAAATCAACCTCCGGGGTGTGTGTCAGGACTGTAAAAAATATCCAAAATTTCCAACAACGGTAAAAAATATCCAAAATTTGACAATATTAAATAACATGTCTCCTTACATGTACATAAAATTTGGTCAAATTTTGGGCATTATTGACAAATATTTGAAAGTTTAATGCCAAAAAGAATAAATGTTCGTATATATATTTCTTGATGTGAAAAAGAGATATACCCTAGAGGGTATCTAGTTACTCATAGGATTAATATGTTCATTTTTAGGATTTTTTAGATGAATTTAACCGTACGAATTTAAAAAACGTTTAAAAATATTTAAACATATAAATTTTCATATGATTCAGTGATGTTTATTATCAACTTTATCCTAATAAAAATTCAATTAATATATACCTAGAGGGTATCTCTCGCAAACACTTTTTTGATAGCTTTTTAATTTTAGGGTCATTAAGTCAAGAAAGAATCCTCGTCAGAAAGATATTTTGGCCTAAGATAACTTCAAGTGATCTTAGGACAAAAGCCCAGAAGATAAGATAAAAGGATTTAGTGAGTCAACGTGTGAAGAATTTGTATATTTCTATGCCAGCAGATCCAAACTTCTGTGAAATTTTTACAACAAAGTCTTTCAACTATGTCAAGAAGACAACAAACTCTACAATCGATAGCTTTGTCTTTTACTTAAAAGTCCAATATGAGCATTCTCAATGGAAATTTTACTCAGTTTCTTTTGAAGAACCAATTCCCATAATAATATTTTTAGCGAAATTTATGGATAAATAAAAGGGTTAACTGCAAAAATGTCCCTCAAAATTCAACTTTTAGCCCTAAAGTATTAATTTTCTCAATAGTGTGTCTTCAAGTTTAAATTTTTTACAAAACTGTTCATTTTTGACATATTAAATAAAGAGTTAATTGCAGCTTAGACCCTCCAAATTTTACCCGTGTTACAATTGGGCTCCCAAAGTAAAAATCTCTCAATATAGACCCCAGAGTACATAAGTAAGCGCGATGGAACCTAATTGGTAATCTGATGATTTGTTTTGTCGGAATATTGTCAAACATACGGTTTTACTGTATTTGACTTATTAAATCCATATTTGACTTATTAAATTCGTATATTTATATTAAATTTGTATAATTTAATTATTCATACAATTTAAAATTATAAAAAATTATAAATAAATTGTAAATACAATATGTAAAATTTAAGTTGTAATATAATTTGTAAAATTTATAATTTATAACTTGTGATATAATTTATAATTTGTAAAATTTATAAATACAATTTGTAAAATTATAAATAAATTTTAAAATTATAAATAAAATTTGTAAAATTTATAATTTGTGAAATTTAAGTTGTAAAATTTATTAATACAATTTGTAAAGTTATAAAAGAAATTAAATTATAAAAATTTATAAATTCAATTTGTAAAATTTAAGTTGTAATATATATTTTTTAAATTGTGATACAAATTTTAAATTTTTTTCTGAATTTTTTTTACAATTTTGATTAAATTAATGTGTAGTATTATTAAAAACTCTGAATATTTTTTTTAAAAAATTTTGGACTATTTTTTTATATTGAATAATTTTTTGGCTTTTTTTCTCTTTTGTATAACTTTTTTAATTAGTATAAAAAAATTGGGTTTTTTTTTGTACTGATTAATTTTTTGGCCTTTTTTCTTCTTCTTTTGTATGAGCTTTTTTAATATAAAAATAGTATTATTTAATTTTGATTAAATTTATTTGTAAAATTTTAAATAATTTTGTTTTATAATTTTTTTAAAAAAATTGTATGTGATAACCTTTGTATTAGTATTTAATTTTAATAATTTAACATATAACAATAATTATTAATTTATAACGATTTATACAGATTTAATACGTCAAAATAAGTATTTATACAGATTTTATATGAATTTAATAAGTCAAATACGATCAAAACATATTTTTCAAGTATTTCCAGCCAGCCAAAATCTTGTCTGAATATCAGAAAGGGTCTATATCGGTTACTTAAACGAAATTTAGGGTCTATATCGAGAGGATTTATTCTGTAGGGGCCTAATTATAAAATGGGTGGAACTTGGAACGTCTAAAGTGCAATTAACTCTTAAATACGTTTTATATAGCGTTTTATATAGTTTAATACACATTTGACTAATTAACAAGTTTCTCTCTCTATGTGTCCCTGTGATGTTTTCGTTCTTGAGCTTAACTAATTAGCAAGTTTCTCTCTCAAAGTACAGTTTTTAGTACAAAAACGTATCTCTTAAAGTATAATTGATAGTGCAAAACTAATTCAAAATATATAACTTTGCACTACTAATTGTACAACGAGTTATCAATTTGCTATACTATAAAGGCATACATCATATATTCACAAAGTGATAAATTAATGATAAAGTTTTATATTTTAGTGTTAATAATACGTGTTATTGATGAAGTCTGATCCAACTTTTTAATAGAGAAGTGATTGTAAAGTTACCCAAAAATTAGTTAGGTTTATTTTTAGAGCCGAGGACAAATAGGTTCGGAGAGATAATTTTAAAAGTAGAGACGTTTTTATAATTTCACGTGCTTTAAGGTATCTGCAAGTTACATTTTTTTTTTGTTATATTTAACTTAAATTTAACATTCTTGTCTTACCAAGAATAAATTCCAAAAACTCGTACATCTAAATTTTATAAGTAATTTTTTTATCACTGAACCATGAGATGTTTGATCTGCAAGTTCTACTTGCGGATAATTAAAGTACCTTTTTAATCTTAGCTTCCCAAAGTTGAAACTGGGTGTTTGAATATACTATGTATGTACCTCAATTTGTGTGGAAAGAGCATTAAGACCTTTGGTTTTGCAAAAGAACTCAACAGCCTCATTCTGTGATCCACCGCCAGTCAACTGTTGCAGCTGGGTCGCACCTCCTCCTACGGCTTGTTGTCCTCCCCTTACATCAGAAAAACATCCACCCATCTCACAATTTTTCTCTCTCTAAAAACACTCACTTCAATTTTCTCTCTCTAAAACTTCTGAACTCTTACGTTTTGTTGTAATTGCAAAACTACAATTCGCAATTGGAATAAATTTATAAGCCTCCCCCTTTCCAAAAATAGAAACCAGCGTCTTCTTTTCTTCTACCAAACGCGGGCCGAGTCAGGATAGGAAAATGGAAAGAGATTTAAGGGCGGAATTTACTAGACGTTAGAAATATTCATATGGAAAGAATTTAGGAGGGAATGATATTGCATTTTCCTATACGTTTCTTTAGTCAAAAAGTCTCTCTCGGAAAATTATATATAAAAATAATAATACTTTAAGATCTTGTTTTTTTTTTACAAATTGAGAAATGGTTCAATTACAAAATTAAAATTAAACCAATCACTTGTTATACTCCCTCCAGCTCACTTTTCTTTTTTTATTTATCCCATTAGTTGTCCCATTTTTTAATTTGTAATCCCTCCGTTACTTAATATAAGTCGTTTTAGAGAAATATTTTTGTTCCTTAATATAAATCGTTTGAGAATTTCAAGTATGCATTAATTGCTTAGTTTTCAATATTACTCCAAGTATTAAATGTAACTTTGGTTCTCACACTATTTTTTGTCCAATAAATAATAATCTCTTATTTCAATATAAGGGCAATATAGACAATTGTGACTCTCCCAAAATAGGTATACATTACCCATTTTGAGTCGCCAAATACATGGTACAGAAATAAATATAACTTCATGAATACAATTGTCGTACAAAATACGACAACACATATACTGTGAGTTTAAATACAAATATTATCTAATAGACAATATTCAAACTTAAATAAAGTCATCATTACAATTATTATCATACTATTGTATAAAATAGGAGGACTGCTAACACAACTGCCTAGAAATATCACTCCACACCCCGACTAGTTCCCGATATATTCTCGCTTCCTGAGAAAAAAAATGGAACAAAAAGGAAAATGGTGAGCTCAACTAGCTCAATAAGGAATATTATGACTAAGATAACGAACAATAAATTATCGTTAGCCTTCAACAAATCAGATAAAATATAATGGACAACCAGTTTTAGATCAATATTCGCAGCGAAAATAATAATTCATTAAAAGAGTTAAGTAAATAATGAAATCTACTATCATCTATGAATTTAAAAGTTCATCATCAATATTTTATCCCTGTAACATCAATCAATATACATCTTGAATCAAATATTCATCTTTACCCTAAGGGCCCAAAGATATTCATCTGCATCACCAGTTGGTCATGTTCATCTCAACACCTGTTCATCTTTGCACTACGGGCCAAAGATATTCATCAGATAATCATTCATCTTTGCACTACAGGCCAAATATATACAGTTATATCATCATTTAGGACTGAGGATGATGAAAAATATTTTAAAGAAACGAATCCAGTGAGATAAAAGGACAAGGATTAAGGATTCGTACTTTAGATAATTCAAGTTCAAAAATGCTCCATAATAAATCATAGTGGAGTAAAATTCAAGAATAAAAATCAAAACATGGATACAATCAAATATAGTAACCATAATAGACATCTTGGACAAAGAAGAGAAAATTTTATTTTTTTTATGAGTAATATCGTATTCGTGAATAGTGCCGTATACGTGAATAGTAACCCCGACACAAAAAGGTAAAAATTTCACAAGAAAATTCATATCAATATTTCGACATAATGATATTGAAAGAAATAATATCATTTACAAAGAAAATAACATCCCTTATCTCAAAAGAACAGTACTTTCGGCTGAAATATCAGGTATAAGGTTGAAGAAAATCTGTACTGAATAACAACTCTCAAAGTATCTAAATACTCACAAAAATACGCTCGATAATATAGAGAGAGAAAGCTTATGATTCTGATGTGATTTTCAATTTTAACTAAATATCATATTTATAGGAAAATGCTTAGAACGCCAAAGCAGACTAAATAATAAAATAATATTTTATAAACAAATTTTCACGCCCACCACAATTGATCAAACTTCAGCACACCGCAGTGGGCCCCATCCACAAATCAAATTTTCCACACCAACCAAAAGTGGGGCCCACCATATTTTTAATAAAAATATTTATTTCTGAAACTTTAATAATTCATAATAAATAGCACTTTTAACAGAAAAATACGTATTTTATGTCCATTCCATAGGAAATTAAATTTTTTATAACTTTGTAGATTTAAGTTTTTCTAGATTCCAAACGAAAAATGACCGAAATTCACATACAGACGATTTTCAACACCTCTATTCCGACAAAAATACTGATAAAATATCTCAGCATTAATTCTTTCATTTATATCCACACAAAATAAATATTTTCATATCCATCCACATAGAATAAATATTTTCTTATCATATAAATTAATAATTAATTATTCATAAATAATATTACAGAATCATAAATTTGTACTCCCTCCGTTCCTTAATATAAGTCGTTTTAGAGAAATATTTTTGTTCCTTAATATAAGTCGTTTAAGAATTTTAAGTAAGCATTAATTGCTTAGTTTTCAATATTACCCCAAGCATTAAATGTAACTTTGGTTCTCTCACTATTTTCTGTCCAATAAATAACAATCTCTTATTTCAATACAAGGGTAATATAGGCAATTGATATTATAGTTAATGTTATACAATCATTACCTTAATACTTGTACACAACCCCAAAACGACCTATATTTAATAACGGAGGGAGTATTATATTTCCTCACTTTTTTTAATTATAGCCTCCACAATTTCTAAATACATTGATCTACTTAGTTTATGGGAAAGTGAAACTATTAACAACTTGGTCATCTTGAACAAAATAAAAAATTGAATTCTAATGTTAGTTTTGTGAACAGAAGTAATTAAAGCATTGAAAACTAAAATAATTTTATCCGTTCCAAAATTACAGATACATTTATAAAACGAAAACTTTAAAAATAATTTTATATTCTCAAATATAGCCTTTATATAATAGAATTAACTATGAATTCAGTTGTGGTGGTGTGATATTAAAAATGATGGTAAAAAAATAATGACAAATTAGGAACATTATATCATTATATATATATAGTCTTAAAATAAAAATGTATCTCTAATTTTAAAAAGAATTAAAAAGTAAAATGTATCTTTTATTTTGAAACATATGGAATAATTATATATTGGTTGAATGACACTTTTGTCCCTCCAACTTACAACCCACTTTTAAAGTCGTTCCTAAAATTTATTTTCGACAATTAAGTACTTAAAGTGATATTTTTTAGAATTTCCGTTCCTTTTACCCGATTTAACCCGACCTCACCCATTTAGATCAAATTTTGACATATTCTGACCTAGTTTGATCCGATCCAATTTCACCAATTTTTTTTTAAAAAACTAAAAAGTATTAAACTTATTTTAAAAATAATTATTATTTTAAAATATAAAAATAATTATTAGTTCAAATTATTAAAAATAATTATTATTTTAACTTTTTTAAAAATAAATATTATTTTAAAAATACTATTTAATTTTAAAATATTAAAAATAATTATTATTTAAAAAAAATAAAATTTTTAGAAATTTTTTTAATTATATTAAAAATAATATTTATTTTAAAATATTAAAATTAATTATTATTTTAAATATTTTAAAAACTTTTTAGTTCTTTTTCCTGAAAAATATTAAGTATTTTTAAAACTTTTATTTTAAAATAATATTTTATTTTAAAATTTTAAAATAATAATTATTTTAAAAATAATTTAAAAACTTTTTAGTTTTTTTCCTAAAAATAATAAGTATTTTAAAAAAAATTTTAAATTAATATTTTATTTTAAAATATTAAAAATAATATTTTATTTTAAAATATTAAAAAATATTTATTTTAAAATAATAATTATTTTTAAAATAATTTTAAAACTTTTTAGTTTTTTTTCTTAAAAATAATAAGTATTTTAAAAAAAATTAAAAATAATATTTTATTTTAAAATTTTAAAATAATAATTAGTTTTAAAATAATTTTAAAACTTTATATTTTTTCCTTGAAAATAATATGTATTTTTAAAACTTTTAAAAAATAATATTTTATTTTAAAATATTAAAAATAATTATTATTTCAAACTGGGACGGGTCCAATCAAAATTTGATCAAAATGGGTTGGCTGGGGTCAAATCGGATAAAAGGAACATAAACAAATAACAATATCACTTTAAAGACCTAATTGGTTAAAAATAAACTTTAAAGACGACTTTAAAATTGGGTGACAATTTAAAGGGGCAGAAGTGCTATTCAGCCCTTATATATTGAATGATGAATGAGTTGGAGATATTAATTTATAGGGATATTGTAATGATCGCAACGATCAAACAATTTTTATAAATGAGATTATGTGAAATTATTTAATAAAATGAGATTTTATTGATAATTTGTTCTTTATGTGACTTATGGTCGTTATATGACTGTGCTACGAGTTATGTGCGCGTTTTTAAGTATTTAAAGGGTAAAAGTGGAAAATAATTGTTTTTATAAGAAAAGACGTAAAAACACTTTTCACGCTAAAAATACAAACTCGTTTTTTCAAATTTTCGAATTATGACATAGCGTTTCTTCTGAAAAGGGGGATCGGTGACGAAATCGAATTTTCAAAAATCAAAAGTCGGGTTTTCAGCTAACCGAGCGGATTATGAAAAGTAATTGAAAAAAATTAAAAAACCTAACTAGATAAGAAAATGTATAACTAGAATTAGGTTGTGTTTGTTTGTGTCTAAATGCCTCTTAATTCATTTGCCTCTGAAGGCAAATCTTGTTTGTTATTTTTTTTCCTCTTAATACCTCTTAATCGTTAAGACAAAAACTAAAATTTTAACGATTAAGAGTTGTCTCTTAATAGTTTATTTAAAATTTATGGACAAAAATAGACTCAATAAATATTGTATTCCTTCAATTTTAAATATTAAAATCATTCAAATACATTTTTTAAATAACTCAGAGGGTTAAAATGGTAAAATAGTATCATTTAGATGTTTTACACTTTTTAGTTAACAAACAGTTTTTCAGATTTAGATGTTATTTCATTCAGATGATCTAATTTATTAAGATATATTAACCATTCAAATCTTAATTACTCAGTTTTATCAAACACCAACTTAGTTAGACTAACTAAGCCTAAGAATTCTAAGGATTAGTTAAGAAATTTGGAATTGGCTAGGGTTGAGCCAATATTTGAGCCTAGGGTTTGAGAGGCTTGACAAAGGTTTAGCTAAGGAAAAAACTAAGGGTTTATGATGGCTTGACTTAAGGTTGAGTTATGACTCAAGCCTTAGGGTTAAAACCTAAGACTTGGAGCCAAAGCTAGCAAGTATTGGTGTTTAGCCCATATAGGATAAACACATGATTACTCATACCTTATCTAAAGTAAGATAAGGGGCAAATGAGGCCATAATGGTCGGATTTTTGAGGTGTGGGGGGACATTTGGTGAATCATGAGGCGTGACTCACCACACCTAAGGTATAGACATTAAGTGTTTGGTTCCCCATCAAGTGATTTTAGCCATTAAGTGGCTATTAAGTGCCATGAGTTAGTTTAATTATGGTTTGATTAAGCTAGCTTAAGGGGGTGATTAGTAAGTTTTTAAACATAAGGGGAAACACCTTGTGTGACTTAAGTTGGGTGACCAACTTGTAAGAAGTGGAAAGTAGGTTTTATATATACCAAATCCAAAGTATAATCTCTTCACTTTGCAAAGAATAAACTATGTGTTAGAGAGAGCAAAATAGAGAAATATATAGAGAAAAGAGAGTTAGAGGGGGCAAATTAAAGAGGAGAAGGAGGCCAAGATCAAAGCTTAGTTCAAGCTAGGAAGAAGAAGAAGAAGCCATAAGAGGTAAACCTTGAACCACCATATCTTTATCTTTTTATTTTTCTTTTTCTTGTTTGAAGTAGTTGTTGGTGGTTGGTTAATTGAAGGTCATTGTGGACCTTAAAGTTATAAGGTGTAAACTTGTTAAAACACCTTAAAGATGTATGCTAAGGGAATTAATGTATTAAAATGGTACGCCTAAGCATGAGGATGTAAAATAAGTAATAGATGACTATAAACGGACTTTAATACATGTTTGTATGTTGTGGTATGATTTTGTACGATGAAATCATATATATGTATGTTGTGGAAGAATTCCAAGTGGAACGGAGGAAAAATACGTTATAACGAAGTTATGATGAAATTTTTCGTAAAAGGTGTCAAGTACGATAAACCCTAGCTTGGTACTCTTTTTGAACCAAGTTTACGGGTAGTTAACGCTGCCAAAAAATTATTTCTTTATGAGGTTTATGTAGTTGGGTGAATATTTGAGCAGTGGGCTCAAGAATGAGTTCAATCCGACTTCGGATGAATAAGTTATGAAGTTTAGAAAATTTATCGTTAAAACGACTTTCAGTGAAAAATGACTCCCAAAGGGGTTTTAAGCAATTTTCTCGACAATT
This sequence comes from Panax notoginseng, assembly GCA_016801055.1. Classification (NCBI taxonomy): domain Eukaryota; kingdom Viridiplantae; phylum Streptophyta; class Magnoliopsida; order Apiales; family Araliaceae; genus Panax; species Panax notoginseng. The sequence goes on from CM029019.1 coordinate 39,337,650, forward strand.
TAGAGAATTATGAAATTTTTTTTGTTTGGGGAGATTTGAAGAATTTGTTATAAGGAAGAAAATGGCGTAAGAACGAGCTCGTTCCGATATCGGACTAGTAAGTTATGATGCTTCAAAGTAGGCGAGTTAAAATTGTTCGAAACCGAAGATTTTTGAAAAATAAAGTTTTTTCAACCTACTGACCTCTAGCGCCGAGGCGCTGGAAAATAGCCTTGGTTGGGCATTGTGGCACTAGGCTCTAGGAAATGAAAAGTCAGCTTTGACGGCCTTTAATAAATTGGGCAACTCTTTCATTTGAACTCTGATTGAGGTGATTCAAGATGATCCGGAAAGCTAAGAAGTAGACCTACAACTTTCATTTTTTAAGTTTTGAGAGTTAAGGTCGGAAACACTTCTAAAAATGAGGCTTTTTAGGACTGTAGCGTAATCGGAGGCAAACCGTGATGTTTCTTCAGAACGTTATGGTATCGAGCCATGTTTAACTAGTATTTCTGAGTTCTAAACATTAAACTCTAAAAATATAGATGTATTGGACGCGTTAATCATACGCAATAGCATGTCGGTTAGGCGTTCGGGCTAGATAAGTCGGACGTACGACAATCGAACGTCGAAACATCGAGTCGAATGTGTTAGTTCCTGGAGGCACGAAAGTTATCTAGAAGGGGGGGGGGGTTGAATAGATACTTTAAAATTTATTTCAAAGAGTAACTTAACAAATTTGTTAATTAATAAATTAATTAAGTAGAGTGGAATAAGTAATTTGATTATCCCCTTTAAGATAAAACAGATATTACAGTTCAAGTTGCAGTTATAATAGATATAGTAGTTATGGTAGTTAGTAGATGACTGAAAGTAAATGACACAGTTGTTTTATGTGGTTCAGAGTACTCAAGACTCTTAATCTACTCTTCTACTCTACGAGTAAGAAATCCACTAAAGACGTCGATACAACTTCGAATCACTAAGATTCCTTCAAGACCAGCAGCCTTGGAACACTAGTTCACTAAGAACTGTTCAAGCCCAGTAAACTTGGAACATTAGTACACTGAGTACTCTTCAAGCCCAACAGACTTGGTACCTATGTTATGTGAGTTTGTTGTTATGCTACTAAGTTGTAAGACCCCGAATTTTATGAAATAAACGTATTCAATTTTTCTTATAATTAATATTCAGTAAATAGTTAAATTAATAAATGTTAAAGTTAAGGGTGATATATGAATTTTTTTCAAAATATACAAGTGGTTATAAAATATTCATTGTTGTCGGGGAATATTCGTTTGGTCGTAGAATATTCTTTTTGTCGGGGAATATTCGTATGACGGCGCAGCTATTTGTGGGCCCCATAACAGAATAACTGTCGGATGAAGAAAATGACAAATTTGAGTTTTTACAAATAACGGCGTAGTTGTTACCGTTAACACTGTTGGAATACTCGGTGGTTAAAACACAGTAATACGCGTTGTTGCACAGTAGCACACGGTATTGCACCAATTATTAATTCTTACGTAAGAATGCACTACTCAATAATTGTTACAGTAATTACTGTTCAGTATTTTATTTTATTGATTCAATAATTGTTGCGTTGATATTTTATATTATTGTTGTTTCAATAATTGTCACTACACAATATTTTCTATTACCGGAGCAATAATTCATATTATCTGAATAATATTATTAGATAACATTATTGGCAATATCTAAAAAGTTCTGTCTAAGGAGAGGTTTGGTCACCTAATTGCGCGCCAGTAAGGAGAAATCCTTATTGGAAAGCTCCCTCTTTCCTGGGAACGACTTGGTTCCAGTACTGTGATTCTGTAATATTATTTGTGAATAATTAATTATTGATTTATATGATGAGAAAAATATTTATTTTATGTGGATATAGATAGAGAAAATTTTTAAAGTGACAATTGTTGAAAAATGATATTTTATCTTTCCTGATAAAATAATTTATTATTATATTTAATAATATAATAATGGTGATAGTTTTACAATGAATGTGGGATATATGAGTATATGAGGAGGAAGAGTATTTTTGTTGCATTAAATGATTAACACATGTTTTGTGTGTCGGTGGACCCCATTTTTTGACTAAAATTTGATTATAGCCTGTAAAATCGTCCGTTTATGGATTTCGGTCAATTTCTGTTTAGAATTTCAAAAAACTTTTTTCTGCAAAGTTGTAGAGAATTGAATTTCCTATAAAAAATCGCGAGATTCGAATTTTCTGATAAAAGAGCTATTTTCTATGAATTATTGAAATTTCAGAAAATAAAATGATTTTTATTAAAATTATGGGTGTGACCCACTTTTACTTTTCAAACCATGTGCTGAATTGATTTCATTGTTGGCTGCTCAGATTTTTTAGCAAGAGCGGGCGTAGAATGAGGAAGAAGATATATTAATATTTTATTAATTTAGTCTCCTTTGGCGTTCTAGCATTTTCCTATAAATAGGTGCTTAAGTTAGAATTGAAAATCAAACTAAAAACAAGTTTTCTTTCTCTCTATATTGTCAAGCATATTCTAGTGAGTATTTAGATACTTTCAGAATTGTTATTTAGTGCAAGTTTCTTTCAGCCTTATACCGATCAGAAGTACTGCTCTTTTGAGGTACGGGATTTTAAGGGTTATTATGTTTTTTAGTTCGTACTTCTTCCGACCTTCAGAAAATTCTAGAAAAATTTATAATGATATTTTGATGAGATTTATTGATTGTGTCCAAAAATGGTGATTTTTGGATGTATATATTAAGAGTTATGAATTTTACGGGAAAAGATTATTTTAAAAGTAATCGCTTATAACTCCTTGTGGTTAACTCCAAAATTGATGAAATTTTTATTAGAAGTATATCTATATAATATCAGTGTACTATGTGAATTTCGGAATTTTTGGATAAAAGTACAATTTATGATAAATGTCTAAATATTCGACGGTCTTGGCCATATGAAAAATAGTAAATAAATTTTAAAAATTTTGAGAAAAATATATGTTCAATATGGGACTATATTCGCTAAATCCCAAAAAAGAAATATTTTTGGAACTGATTTGGTATTTTTCATGAAAATGAATTAGTTATGAGTAAATGAATTAAATATGTTATGTGAAGTAAGAAAATTGAAAAATAGGATTTTATGGCTTGAGAATCCTATATGACGTATATGCAGATTTTTGATGAGTGTTTTGGTTATTGGTAATGAAATCTTATGAGTTTGACATTTTAGGATGATTAAATACATTATTTAGTAAAGTGTAAACAATTAAAATAAATTGTTTATAAGCTTAAGAAATATTATTCTTTCAATATCATTATACCGAAATATTGGTATGTATTTTATTGCGGAATTTCTACCTTTTTGTGTCGGGGTTACTATTCACGAGTTAATATTCATGAGTTACTATTCATGAGTTACTATTCACGATAAAATTGGTTTCTTTTTCTAACCAAATTATCATTGATTTATGAATATTGCTCTTGAAATTAAATTCATGTATTGATCATATTATTTTTATTATCATATATAACATTTTTATAACTTTGATGTTGAAATTCTCTTTCGCTTAAGTGTAAAGATGGGTAAATTATTGGGATGATCATGACTATGGGTTCTCTTTGGCCAGTAGTGCAAAGTTGAATTGTTGACTGGTATGAATATGACCATTGAATTTATAATTGAATATCTTTAGCTTAAGTGCAAAGGTGAAATGATCAACATGGTTATAATTATTGTTTATATAAATTCTGAAATGATTATATATTTCTTTGAGATATTAATATATTTGGCCTGTAGTGCAAATATGAACTGTTGATGAATATATTTGGCCTGTAGTGCAAATATGAAGTGTTGAGGAATATCTTTGGCCTGTAGTGCAAAGATGAATTGTTGATGAATATCTTTGGCCGTAGTGCAAAGATGACATGTTGTTGAATATCTTTGGCCAGTAGTGCAAAGATGAACTGTTGGCGAATATCTTTGGCCGTAGTGCAAAGATGAATTTATTAGTATGATTATGAGCAGGAAATGTGATTTGGTATAACCATGATCTTTGATGTTTCAGGTAAAGATAGGTGATGAAAATTATCTTCGTCCTGGATGAGAAGAGGAATTTAGAACTACAATTATGGTTATGAGTTATTCATATGATTGTGGACCAGAATTGTTGATTGATGTTATAGGGATAAAACATTGTTGGTGGATTTTTAACATGGAGAAAATAATAGACTTTATAGTCTATTTGACTCTTCTAATGGATTGCTCCTTCCGCTGCAACTTAGGTTAAATTTTTTATCATCTACCATATGTTCAAAATCTCTGATTTATTACTGATGAAGGCTATTGATAATTTAATTATCTTTAGTCATGATATTCTTTACTGAGTTAGTTGTGCTCACCCTTTTGCTTCACAATTCCTTTCAGGTAATAAGAGTGTAACTGGGTCGAGCGAGGGTAACAGGGAAATAGAACGGTGGTCTCTATCTGTGGAGGTTCTCCCGAAGCAGTATAGAAAAGTTCATTGTAGTTATATTTGGTGAATCCAATAGGGTAAGGTGTACCCAACGTTGGAAGGGTGTTTTGCCACTATCATATAAGATGTCTAACGACATACAACCTCGTGTCATCATAAGACAGGGTTGTGCACATCCACTTGCTAAGTATATCTACGAGTACTACCTATATCACTACAAGAAAAAGGGCTATCAGCGACCACTTATATCAGCGACCGGATATCCGTTCGCTGATATTCTTAATAGCGACCGACTTTAGCGACCAATTAATAATCTAGTCGCTAAGTGATATCAGCGACCGACTGCGATCGCTAATCGGTCGCTAGAACAAATTTCCCACCCAAAATTTGGCAGGAAATGTTGGCGCGTAGTTTCTTTGCGACCACTAAGAATCAGCGACTGCATGCGGTCGCTGATAAGTCCATGTCATTAAAAATCAGCGACCGCATGTGGTCGCTGATACCAGTCGCTGATCAAACTAAATGAAATCAGTATCAGCATTCGCTCGACAGAACACAGTAAGGAAAAAAAAGAGGGAGTTCACCCGAAATAGAGAGAAGAGGGAGAAAGGGGGAGAAGAGAAGAAGGAGAAGAAGGTTGCGCCGCCCACCTGCCGCCCACCTACCGCCCACCTGCCATTGTAGAGCCACCCACCTGCCATCGCCTCTACAAGGGTAACTCACTTGAAATCCATTAGAAACCTTGAATGATCTGTTTTTAATTTGTTAATTAAATGTGGTTTAGACAAACCCTAACTTTTTTTTGTTATTAATTGAATGTGGTTTTAGACAAACCTTAATTTGTTAATTTTTGTTATTCAATAAACCAAGGAATGGTGTTTACTCCTTATTTGCAGCTTAATGTTCATCACAAACATAAAATACTCTCTCCATCCGAACACATTTTGGTTTGTAAGACTTGTGTATTTGTTTATTTATTTATTTATTCAAATTAAAAAGTTTCTAGTGCATGCTAACAAATTTTAATTTTTAATTTATTCTTTTAAAAGGGTATAACCAAAATAATAAAAAATTTATGTATAAGTGTGTTCTAGACTAATTTTATCATGCCTAGAAAACTTAACTACTATTTCTTAATTTCTCATGGCCTACAATATAAAGAGGTTCTAGGAAAAGGGACTTTCAAAAAAGTGTATCCTCGACACAGCAATTTATCACTGAGACTCTATGCCAGTAAGTTTGTATAGCCATCATATTATAGGTATTGATTAATTTTATATATTAGTTTACCTTTTCCACCAAAGTATATAGCAATTATTTGATATATTTGAGTAATAAATCATGAAAATCATGAATACAAAGGATATAGCAATTATTTGATATAGATTGTTTATAATGGAAGGATTGGGGACTGTTAGTATAATTTAGTACTTAATCATGCTTAAAGTACCTTTTATTATCATGATTTTAAAGTTATTTGAATGTCTAAAGGTTTTTTTTGCCTATATATGGACTATTTTTGTCTATGTGGACTCTTGGTTTATGTCTTGGGCGCCTAGAAATGACATTATATACATGCCGTCGTGCATGTGACTAGTCCATATTACAGGGGAGACTCTGGCGAAATTTTTTTATTGGTCGGGTAGTTACGAATATTTATATTATTAACGAGCCTATTGGTGATTCACTAGAGCCTATTAAGGGGATGTTGGAGCTGATGGTCTCGGCTTGGGGCCGCAAGGCCACACGAGGCCACGCCAAGCTTAGCCAAGCCTCACGGGGCCAAGCCAAGCTTGGTTGTTAGGGGGCTGTTAAGCCTAAATAGGCAGTGCTAGGGAAATTGTTACTGCAACAGAGAAGGTAACTAGACACACTTGGTCAATAAAGAGACTATTTTGGCTATAACAGAAAAGCAAGGGTATTTAACACTTAAGTATACAAGAATAAAGCTATAAAATGTTATAGAAGCTATAAATTGCTCAACCAAGTTGTGACTATCCCAGAAGTTGCTTAACACACTAGTTGATATAAATGAATCTCCAAGATACTCAAAAGTTGTATGAATGAGTTAGAAAACTCTGATATAAAGCTAGCATGAATGAAATACCTTACGTATTCACTTACGATAAACAATAAAAACAAATTTAAAACAAACTAAAATAAAATAACATGAATATAATATAACTATTAAACTAAGTAGCATTTACTTAGTTTTTCATACTAAATTTAATAACATTTAAAGTTTCTCATACTGCTTTAATTTGCATTCATTCGTTAACATCAAGTATGCTTCCTGGTCCTAAGAGTCCTGGAAAGAACTTAGATGTTTACTTGAGACCTCTTATAGACGAGTTGAAGGTATTGTGGGAGGATGGAGTACAGACTTGGGATGTTGCAACGAAAACAAATTTCAACCTTAGGGCAGCGGTTATGTGGACTATAAATGACTTCCCAGCTTCTGGTATGTTAGCTGGATGGAGTACACACGGGAAGTTGGCTTGTCCGTATTGTATGGAGCATACAAAGTCGTTTAATCTATCAAAAGGTCAAAAGCCTTGTTGGTTTGACTGTCATCGTCGATTCTTACCGGTAGATCACCCGTTTCGAAGAAATAGAGAACACTTCAGGAAAGGGAAAATAGACAATGATATGCCTGCACCGCGATTGTCAGGAATGGAGATACGAGATCGTGTGATGAGATTGCCGGTTATCCCATTTGGTAAGGTTGATGCCATAAACATAATCAATGGGTTTGGTGAATCTCATAACTGGGTTCGGAGAAGCATATTTTGGGAATTGCCTTATTGGTCTACAAATTTGATTCGTCATAATCTAGATGTGATGCATATTGAGAAGAATGTGTTTGACAATGTGTTTAACACTATGATGAATGTTACGGGGAAGACAAAAGACAATGATAAGGCACATTTGGACATGAAAGATATTTGTAAGCGTCCCGGATTAGAACTTTACGAATCTCCTAATGGTAAGATTGTCAAACCGCATGCAAGGTACACATTGTCCAAAAAGCAAGTTGAAGATGTGTGCACATGGGTTAAGTCTCTGAAACTACCAGATGGATATGCGTCAAACATTGCAAGGTGTGTTACGGGTGGGAAATTACAAGGGATGAAGAGTCATGACTGTCATGTGTTTATGGAGAGGCTCATGCCTATATCATTTCGGGATCTGCTTGATAAACCAATATGGGATGCTTTAACGGATCTTAGTCGTTTCTTCAAAGACTTATGTTCAAAATCATTAAATGAGAAGGGCATGTCTGTACTTGAGAAGAACATCATAGAGATCACGTGTAAACTGGAAAAAATATTCTCACCTGGTTTTTTTGACTCCATGGAGCATTTGCAAATCCATCTTCCCTATGAAGCTCGTGTTGGGGGTCCAGTTCAATATAGATGGATGTACCCTTTCGAAAGGGTGATGGGAAACCTTAAGAGAAAGGTGAAGAATAGAGCTTATGTCGAGGGGTCGATATGCGAGGTATACAGTTTCAATGAGATATCTACGTTTGTCTTAGACTATTTTTCGGACGAAGTCTTGACAAAGGCCAATCGAGTATCGAGACATGATGATGGGAAAAATGTTGAACTAAATGGTCGGCTCTCTGTATTTGGTCTATCGGGCCGCGCTTATGGAAAAGGGAAGCACATAGTTATCTCTGAGCAAGAATTACATGCTGCACATACTTACATTCTTCTCAATTGCGAAGAGATTGACGAATTTGTGAGGTACACATGTAAACTTGATAATTTATCTTTTAAGTTGAAAATTTATTCCAATATCTTAATGTTTATAATATGGTATAGATTGTACGATGACGAGTTAAAAGTGAAGCATCCTGGCATAACTGATAAAGATATTCAAATCAATCGGGATAAAAACTTTGCACTTTGGCTAAAGGACAAAGTAAGTTCAATTTTTAAGCACGTAGTATATATATATACTCCATGTTAACTATGACTTCATTTAATAAGATGGATTTTTTGTAGGCTTTGACTGAGGGATCAACGATTCTGGCTAATGTACAAGTCCTAGCTATGGGACCAGACAGGGATCAAGTCAGCCGCAATGGTTACAAAATAAATGGTTGTGAATTTCACACAAAGGCATATGGGCGCGGTAAAAGAACAACAAACTCTGGAGTGTGTGTCCAAGGAGATTGTTACAATGAGCTTGGTCGTCCCTTTTATGGGGAGTTGGAGGAAATCGTAGAGTTGTCGTACAAGGGCACGTACGGGAGTCATATTCATTTGTTCAAGTGCCGTTGGTTTGATTCAGAAAAAGGGATACGTGTTGACAGACATGGAATCGTCAATATTGACCTCCATAGGTCAGCGTACTCCAACGAACTGTTTGTTTTACCAACTCAAACAGTACAAGTATACTACACTCCTAGTCCTGTTAGGAAAAGGGATAGACCGCCTACAGATTGGCAAGTTGTAATTCATACTCCCGCACGTAGTCGTGTAGAATTAGTTGATGAGGAGATTTACCAAGAGCAGATGCTTCATAGTCAAACTATAATAAATGTGGAGGACGACAATGAAGTAATCCAGTTAGATGGTGGAGATGAACCACATGAATTAGATCCTAAGTCAATACTTGTGTCAGATGACATTGATACTGAGGAGGAAGAGTTATTGACTGAATCTGACAGTACTGAATCTGAAGCAGATGATGGTTATGAATCTGCAACACGTATACAAGATGATTCTGAATCAGACATTGACACTTGAACAAATGAAATGTATGTTTAGCATTCCATGTTTTTAATATCATTGTCATGTTTATGTACTAAACTATTTAAATGCAATTTTTGTTTATTGTCATTTTATATTCATATATATACATGTTTATATCACTGTCATGTTTATGTACTAAACTATTTAATATATAGATGGCCTCTGAAGCAGCGCAGAAAAAGCGCGGCTTGGGTAGGGGGCCTAATCAAGTGTCCAAGGCCCCTACTAATTCGGATGATCGGATTCTTATTCAGATTCGCCCTCCTCTGAATAGCACGTACGTCCCGCATATACCATTTATATATAAGCATTTAAGATTCTATTTATTGTATATTGGTAATGTTTTGATTGATATTATATTGGTAATGTATATGAGTGTAAATTTTTTACTGCTTTAATTTGCATTCGATCAATCGTTATTGTTTTGGTCTTATTGTATTGAAAATTTATATATTTCTCTTGGTTTGTGTCTTGGGTGCCTAGAAATGTCCATATATGCATGCCGTCGTGCATGTGGCTAGTCTATATTATAGGGGAGACTCTGGCGAATTTTTTTTAAGTATTATAAGTATAAGTTTGAAAATTGTTCATAAATATTATAACTTAGATATAAATTGCTTTAATATATGCTAATTGATGTTGTATATTATAGTGATTTTTCAGATAATAAGATCGTCAAGTGCATATCACAGTTGTGTTTACAGAATTGGCCTACACCTGTGATTACGTGAGCGAGCACACCTATCGCCCACAAGGATGCTGTTTGGGCTGAATTTCAGGTATGTTTTTTAATTATGACAGATAATATTAATATAATATTAATATAATATTCAAAGGATAATTATTTAGTAATGTTATTATTGTTGTTTTATTTGCAGAAACGGTATAGATGGGAGGACGCGCATGCTTCAGTGATACAGACATTATTTTGGTAGAAGTGCGCGGTCCGCACCAAAGATAATTTGAATAAATAAAGACAAAAAGCCCTTTACAATGTCGAGATCGACCATCCAGGTCAGGGAGAAGATTACATGCACGAGCATAGTCCCTGGTGGTGCACCCAGGCCATATGGGCTGAGATGTGTGCCCAATGGAGGGCTGAGAGTTGGGTGAAGAGACGAAAGACTGCCGCCAGCAACAGATCCTCGGGTGTACCCGATGGCGAAAAGGCTAAAGGGACATACAAGGGCGATAGTATTTCACAGTTGCAGCATATCACTATCAGGGTACGTATTTAATTACAAGTTTTAATATATTTACAATCATATTAAATTGTAGAAAATATATCACATTTTTACTTAGTAATATTATGCTTTTTTTTGTATAGGAGTCTCAGTCTCAAGGTCAGCCTATCCATTGGCTGGATGTGTACGTGGCCACCCGTGATGGTCTGCCTGAGGCTATCCAGATATCGGTAATAAATTTTAACAACTTGATCTTGTTTATCAATGCTTTCAGAATTAATTTATTTTTAACTATTTAATTGTTAACATGATGACAGGACACTTATAAGCGTTTATTGAATGAGCACTATCCTGAAGGCACTCCACGTCCGCCTATTGATCAAGAGTTGTGGGAGAGGGCGTCTGTTGTGAAGAAGAACTACATTAAAGGTCAAGGACGACGACGATGCCCATCCTTCAGTGGCTCAGGCTGCTCTTCTACCCAGTCATCGAGCCATCTAGCTGTTCATACTCCAGCTGACTGTGTGAGAGCTATATGTCAGGATCGAAATCTTCTGACGATACTGGGCGGACATCTGGGGGCTCTGGATTCTGAGGAGTTAGCTAAGGCAGTGGCGGCAACAGCAGCATCACAACATGTGGATGGCGTCGAGGTATAAAATCAATATGTTGTATATATTGTCGTAATATACCAATATTAACATATTTAGTATATATTTGTAACTTGTTTTATTATTTTGTTAATTGCAAGGTGATCAAGGAGGCGATGATGCTTGACGTACCTGCTTTATATCAGTTTTGTAGTTATAGTATAAGCTTGTACTTTCACAAATTATTCTTTGGATGTATGTATGTTACTTAAACAAGTTTTAAAATATTATTATTGCATGTGTATGTTTATAACTTGTATATTTAGTTATGTTATTTAAACTAGTTTTGAAACTAGTTTGGTGTATGTGTTGGTGGACAATGGATGTTTATATTATTGTGTATGCTGTTTATCTTGTTGTGTATGTGTGTATAAAATAGGTACAAAACAGGTACAGGTTTTTGGGAATTCTGCAAAACAGCAAAAACCTGATTATATTTTTTTTTCATATCAGCAACCGCATGCGGTCGTTGATTTTTATTAGTGACGGCCATGTGTCTGAGGAGATCAGCGACCGAATTCGGTCGCTAATATCGGTCGCGGACACGTGGACCACGTCAGCTTTGGTCCTGGACCATGCTGACTCATCTTAGCGACCGAATTTGTCATTTCGGTCGCTCATATCGGTCGCAGCTATGTCCGTCGCTAAAAGGTGGTCGCTGATGTGCACATCAGCGACCAGATTTTATGCGACGCCTATCAGCGATCGGAAGCGGTCGCGGATGTCTATCTGCGACTTAAATCGGTAGCTGATTGGTGGTCGAAAATAGGCCTTTTTTTGTAGTGTATAATCTTGGTGTTTGTTTGAAGTATAATTCTCAGTTAGAGACAGTGGAGATAATGATATGTCAAGAGAAGACTCACCATTGGGAAGAATATGATAGTAATCTTCTCGTTTTTCTTTGGGGTCTATTGGGTCAACTAAGGATAATTCTGTGGCCATATGATATCTATCATAACCTAGAAGCATGGCCTCCCATTTACGAAAGTTTCCTTGAGCACTTCTCAAAGATTCTAATTTCTAAAACAGTTGTTGACTATACCTTTATGTAAGATGTCATTGTGAGGTGCTGTTCACGGTTGGGACATGAGTCACATTTGGTATATATTTGTATCCAAACTCACAGCATATGTGTTGTATTTTGCACGACAATTGTTGTAATAAAGTTGTAGTTGTTTTCTGTACCATGTATTTGGCAACTCAGAATAGGTTGGGTGAAATGGACCTATTTTGGGGTTGTCACATTTGGTATCAGAGCTTAGGGATATGGTCTCTGGCGGAGATCGGGGAATATAACTAGGAGGGGAAAGATGAGTAAATCCTTCGCTACTGTGTCCTACCTAAGCTTATTTTTTGGTCAGTCATAATATCGAGATATAATGTGATATGTTAATTTGTTTAATTAACCCTTATTTTATGGCAGTATTTGAGAATAGCTGCTAAGAATGCTAACAATGGAGTGAATGAGACTGTGGGGATACCTCTAATCACTAACCATGATAATGTGATGTCAGACGAAGAAGGAATTAGAGATATTCTTGTGGTGAGTGAAGAATTGATAGTTGCACCCGAGATAGTCGCAGAAGTAACAGCTGAGGGTGAGGAAGAAGAGGTACCTGAGGAGAGTTTATTAGAGGTATTATATGATCAAAATGTAGAATTGTAAAATCGTATTCATGAGTTAGAAGAGCAGGCTGAAGAACGACAGGCGGTCGTGGAGCAAAAGTATACAACAATTCAAGCTTGTGTTACCCGATATGTGATGCTTGAACAAAAGTATTCTTTGGTAGAGTATAAGATGATAAAGATGGAATCTGAGCTGAAAGAAGAAAAAACTAAACGAGTGAGAATAAGTGATGCATGGGCAAAAGCCGCACAACACGTGGATATTGTGGAAAGAGATGTCCGATCTAAGAAGACTAAAATAGATGATATGAATTTCTCTTTTTAGAAAGCAATTGGGAGAACCCAACATCGAGTTTTGAATAACCCTGTACAGAGCGGTCAACCTGAATTCGATATGGATCGAAGATTGATGATTCGGATCATGAATCAGGAGTACGACGAGGCAGTTGAGGGAAGAATATGTCCTATAGAAAAGTATATTCCAACGGTAGTGATGACGCCAAATGCTGTCCCAGACAAGTCAAAGCTGAGTAGTTCGAGGGATGGCGGTTGTCATGACTTCCCAACAAGTGAAGAACCCAAATGAAGTTACCACGGGAGATGAGCAATGGAGAAATCATGATGACCTGGGAGATAGAATCTGAAATGAAAGCAAGGTATTCTCAACTTTTCGAAATACCAGGTACGTAAATTTCGGGGACAAAATTTCATAAGGAGGGGAGATTGTAAGACCCCAAATTTTATGAAATAAAAGTATTCAGGTTTTCTTATAATTACTATTCAGTAAATAGTTAAATTGATAAATGTTAAAGTTAAGGATGATATATGAATTTTTTTCAAAATACACAAGTGGTTATAAAATATTCATTGTTGTCGGGGAATATTCGTTTGGTCATGGAATATTCTTTCTGTCGGAGAATATTCGTACGACGGCGCAGCTATTTGTGGGCCCCATAACAGAATAACTGTTGGATGAAGAAAACGACAAATTTGAGTTTTTACAAATAACGTCGTAGTTGTTACCGTTAACACTATTGGAATACCCGGTGGTTAAAACACAGTAATACGCATTGTTGCACAGTAGCATACGGTATTGCACCAATTATTGATTCTTACGTAAGAAGGCACTACTCAATAATTGTTACAGTAATTACTGTTCAGTATTTTATTTTATTGATTCAATAATTGTTACGTTGATATTTTATATTACTGTTGTTTTAATAATTGTCACGACACAGTATTTTCCATTATCGGAGCAATAATTCATATTATCTGAATAATATTATTAGATAACATTATTGACAATATCTAGAAAATTCTATCTAAGGAGAGGTTTGGTCACCTAATTGTGCGCCAGTAAGGAGAAATCCTTATTGGAAAGCCCCCTCTTTCTTGGAAACGGTCTGGTTGCCAGTACTGTAATTTTGTAATATTATTTGTGAATAATTAATTATTAATTTATATGATGAGGAAAATATTAATTTTATGTGGATATGGTGAAGAAAATTTTTAAAGTGACAATTGTTGAAAAATGATATTTTATCTTTTCTGATAAAATAATTTATTATTATATTTAATAATATAATAATGGTGATAGTTTTACAATGAATATGGGATATATGAGTATATGAGGAGGAAGAGTATTTTTGTTGCATTAAATAATTAACACATGTTTTGTGTGTCGGTGGACCCCATTTCTTGACTGAAATTTGATTATAGCCTGTAAAATTGTCCGTTTAGGGATTTCGGTCAATTTCTGTTTAGAATTTGGGAAAACTTTCTTCTGTAAAGTTGTAGAGAATTGAATTTCCTATAAAAAGCTGCGAGATTAGAATTTTCTGATAAAAGAGTTATTTTTTATGAATTATTGAAATTTTAGAAAATAAAATGATTTTTATTAAAATTATGGGTAGGACCCACTTTTACTTTTCAAACCATGTGCTGAATTGATTTCATTGTTGGCTGCTCAAATTTTTCAGCAAGAGTGGGCGTAGAATGAGGAAGAAGATATATTAATATTTTATTAATTTAGTCTCCTTTGACGTTCTAGCATTTTCCTATAAATAGGTGCTTAAGTTAGAATTAAAAATCAAACCAGAAACAAGTTTTCTTTCTCTCTATATTGTCAAGCATATTCTAGTGAGTATTTAGATACTTTCAGAGTTGCTATTCAGTGCAGGTTTCTTTCAGCCTTATACCGATCAGAAGTACTGCTCTTTTGAGGTAAGGAATTTTAAGGGTTATTATGTTTTTCAGTTCGTACTTCTTCCGACCTTCAGAAAATTTTGGAAAAATTTAAAATGATATTTTGATGAGTTTTATTGATTGTGTCCAAAAATGGTGATTTTTGGATGTATATATTAAGAGTTATGAATTTTACGGGAAAAGACTATTTTAAAAGTAATCGCTTATAACTCCTTGTGGTTAACTCCAAAATTGATAAAATTTTTATTGGAAGTATATCTATATAATATCAGTGTACTCTGTGAATTTTGAAATTTTTGGATAAAAGTACAATTATGATAAATATCTAAATATTCGGCGGTTTTGGCCATATGAAAAATAGTAAATGAATTTTAAAAATTTCGAGAAAAATATATGTTCAATATGGGACAATATTCGGCTAAATCTCAGAAAAAAAATATTTTTAGAACTGATTTGGTATTTTTCATAAAAATAGATTAGTTATGAGTAAATGAATTAAATTTGTTATGTGAAGTAAGAAAATTGAAAAATAGGATTTTATGGCTTGAGAATCCTATATGAGGTATATGCAGATTTTTGATAAGGGTTTTGGTTATTGGTAATGAAATCTTATGAGTTTGGCATTTTAGGATGATTAAATGCATTATTTAGTAAAGTGTAAACAATTAAAATAAATTGTTTATAAGCTTAAGAAATATTATTCTTTCAATATCATTGTACCGAAATATTAGTATGTATTTTATTGCAGAATGTCTACCTTTTTGTGTCAGAATTACTATTCATGAGTTACTATTCATGAGTTACTATTCACGATAAAATTGGTTTCTTTTTCTAACCAAATTATCGTTGATTTATGAATATTGCTCTTGAAATTAAATCCATGTTTTGATCATATTATTTTTATTATCATATATAACATTTTTATAACCTTGATATTGAAATTCTCTTTCGCTTGAGTGTAAAGATGAGTAAATTATTGGTATGATCATGACTATGGGTTCTCTTTGGCCAGTAGTACAAAGTTAAATTGTTGACTGGTATGATCATGACCATTGAATTTATAATTGAATATCTTTAGCTTAAGTGCAAAGGTGAAATGATCAACATGGTTATAATTATTGTTTATGTAAATTCTGAAATGATTATATATTTCTTTGAGATATTAATATATTTGGCCTGTAGTGCAAATATGAACTGTTGATGAATATATTTGGCCTGTAGTGCAAATATGAAGTGTTGAGGAATATCTTTGGCCTGTAGTGCAAAGATGAATTGTTGATGAATATCTTTGGCCGTAGTGCAAAGATGACATGTTGTTGAATATCTTTGGCCAGTAGTGCAAAGATGAACTGTTGGCGAATATCTTTGGCCGTAGTGCAAAGATGAATTTATTAGTATGATTATGAGCAGGAAATGTGATTTGGTATAACCATGATCTTTGATGTTTCAGGTAAAGATAGGTGATGAAAATTATCTTCGTCCTGGATGAGAAGAGGAATTTAGAACTACAATTATGGTTATGAGTTATTCATATGATTGTGGACCAGAATTGTTGATTGATGTTACAGGGATAAAACATTATTGGTGGATTTTTAACATGGAGAAGATAATAGACTTTATAGCTATTTGAGTCTTCTAATGGATTGCTCGTTCCGCTGCAACTATAGTTAAAATTTTTTATCATCTACCATATGTTCTAAATCTCTGATTTATTACTGATAAAGGCTATTGATAATTTAATTATCTTTAGTCATGGTATTCTTTACTGAGTTAGTTGTGCTCACCCTTTTGCTTCATAATTCCTTTCAGGTAATAAGAGTGTAGCTGGGTCGAGCGAGGGTAACAGGGAAATAGAACGGTGGTCTCTAGCTGTGGAGGTTCTCCCGAAGCAGTATAGAAAAGTTTATTTAGTAGTTATATTTGGTGAATCCAATAGGGTAAGGTGTACCCAACGTTGGAAGGGTGTTTTGCCACTATCATACAAGATGTCTAACGACATACAACCTCGTGTCATCATAAGACAGGGTTGTGCACATCCACTTGCTAAGTATATCTTCAAGCACTACCTATATAATCTTGGTGTTTGTTTGAAGTATAATTCTCAGTTAGAGACAGTGGAGATAATGATATGTCAAGAGAAGACTCACCATTGGGAAGAATATGATAGTAATCTTCTCATTTTTCTTTGGGGTCTATTGGGTCAACCAAGGATAATTCTGTGGCCATATGATATCTATCATAACCTAGAAGCATGGCCTCCTATGTACGAAGGTTTTCTTGAGCACTTCCTAAAGATTCTAATTTCTAAAACAGTTGTTGACTATACCTTTATGTAAGATGTCATTGTGAGGTGCTGTCCACGGTTGGGACATGAGTCACATTTGGTATATATTTGTATCCAAACTCACAGCATATGTGTTGTTGTATTTTGCACGACAATTATTGTAATAAAGTTGTAGTTGTTTTCTGTACCATGTATTTGGCGACTCAGAATAGGTTGGGTGAAATGGACCTATTTTGGGGTTGTCACATAAGTTTCCTTAAGCATAAGTTCTGAAGAACTTAGTAGCGAAGCAAGAGATTTTTTTCAATTTCATAGAGTGAGGCTTTGACAAATCTTTTTTTGGATTGTGCGTTCTTGCTTAGTTGATATGTTTAATATGCTTGCCTTATATAGATCCCTTTGAATTACTTCCTATTGAAAGGCTTCTATTGGAGCATTTAATGCTTCAGATATTCTGAGATATTTGATGTTCATATCCTAGGTTCATGTGTTAGCTCGCTTATCACATCAGTCTACTTTTTCACCTAACACCTCTGATCCGTCACTTTCAGTAGACTAGTTGGTAGCCACCCCTTTTATTTTCTCGGTCTAGACCAAGGGAGTTGGTGAGTGTATCGGGATTCTCAATTAGCAACGTTCTTATGTCAGTCATCAATGTTAGACATCCTCTCTCATTAGTTAAATGAACTTGACGATTCAGATGCTAACTGATAGGCACTACGATCGTTATCTCACTACTATGATCGTTGTGTCCTGATGAGTGCTTGTAGGAAACTCTTTCTGGATAGCTCATATGTTGAGAATCATTAAATGCTTTAAGATTTTACCTTAGCTTTGTAAGTACTTAACTGATAACAATTTTAATTGATGACGACTTGAAGACTCTACGATTTTGAGTGTAGCCTAAGAATCTCCTTTGGCTTGTTAGGCACTCGACAGATGGCTTCAATGATTCCACACTTAGCACTACACTTGCTTGGGCAGACTCTACGATTTTGCACTTGGTGAAATTTAGACTTCTCACAGTGTCAAAGAGGCTTTTTGAACCTTTCAGCTATTACATCAATTCAGCCCATAAGATCAACCTAACAAGTTTGATCTTTGATCTTTCTATTACATAGTCCTTGTACAACATAAATCTTTCTAATTCAAAGGACTTTACAAGATGATAAAGATGATAATCTCTTAGCTCAGATCAACTTAACATTTCTGATCTTTAATCTAAGTCCTTGTACACAAGCTCTATTAAGGACTTTACAGATTTGTTAATGCATGCATACATGCATATTTATGTATTCCAACATCAAATTTAATTATGCAATTTCCAACTATCTCCCCCTATTTGATGTTGACATAACCAAGTAGATTTGCATCATATCATCAATTTCTAATGCAAGTTGCTAGAAGATAAACATGACTTAATGTTCAGTGAGCAACTGAATTTATTGATGTTCTTAAAGGATATTAAAGTTCATAATAGATACATCAATAAAAAGAAAAAGGAACTTATCTTCTACCTCCTCTTGGTCTCTTGAACCTTGGGGGATTTGCATATTCTTCAGCTCTACTTTTTCTGCTAGCCTCATTTCGCCTTGCAATCTCTTCTATCTCACTTTGATCAAGAGGTTCACCGTGATCATGTATGTTCATGAAGGCAGGATCTCCAATAGGTTCGGGATACTATTTACTACCTGGAGGAAGTGGGGCCTTGATGCCCTAGAGGGATTGCCATTTTGATTTGATGATCATGTATGTTCACTATGCTCTTGGAGGCTAATTTTGAATTGATGATTGCCTTTGATGCTGCTTCCCTTTCCTTTCACTCGTACTTCCTTTAATCTTCCCCCTCTAGTATTAATCTCCCCTCTAGTATTCTCCCCCTTTATGTCAGCATCTAGGGTTTGAATATTTTGAGATAAACGATCCATAACTTGAACCAATTCGTGCAGTTGAGAGCTTAACTGAGCAATGTCATTATGATTCTCCTGGACCATAGCTTCAGTCTTTAATTTTTGTTGCTGCATTATGGCCATGATTTCATCTATTTGCCTCATGTGAGCTAAGGAGGATTCTTTAAATTCAGTTATAGAGGAACTCAGTTTATAGAGGTTTTCATTGACAAGTTTCATCTGAGTTTCCTGAGTCTTCTGAATGAGGATAACTACTTCCTTATGTTTGGTCGTTGATTAGAAATGTAGTTGATCCCTTTCTTAGATGCTAGTTATAATCTCCTTGATGATTTCCCTTAGCCTCTTTGTGAGCTCGGATCCCAAGTAGCCAGGAAGGTTGTTGGCAGCTTCGATCATGTTTTTGAACCGTTGATGAATAATGAGAGAATGGGCTTCAAGGTTTTCTTCCATGTCCTTAGCCATTTTCTCTGTCACTCTTGTAAGCTCATCTTTGGTGGGAAGGAAAGACAGATGCTCGATTATCTTCTGGATATCAGAAGGAGGGACTTTTGTTTCATTCTCTTGCATATTTAAGAGAATAAGTGCTAGATCAAAGTATTTATTGTTGGAGGATGAGGGAACACCTGATTGAGAGATCGGGGCTCTATATAGTTGTTTAGAGGGTGAGTGAGCAGTTTGTTCGTCAGTAGTAGTGTCATAACAGTCTACGATCGTGGGGTGAGAGGATTCTCCTACGACGGGAAAAAGTGGTTCATTTGGTTCATCAGTTACAGAGTGTTGGGACTCTGTAACTGGAAATTGGTCTCTCGGGTTAGGAATGACCTCACTCCATAGAGGCAGTGCATCAAAGCGGAAGTAGTCTGATGAAGGATTATGATTTAGTTTGAAGTTTGAAGGAATGAAGTATACATTTTGCTCATGGTGAGAAGAGGCATGATTAGTGATTAGCTTTTGAGTAAATTTGAGGTTCCATAGATATTCTTGGGCGAGTACAGATACTGCTGGATAGGCTTTGAATGTCTAGAACATATGGTCCCAAGAATTAAGAATTAGGGCTCTATGGAAGGGCATCATTGACAGGTAAGAGAATAAGCAGTTGTAATTGATGCTCCTTTCTTCACTTCTGAATTCAACAATGATTTCCACTTCATCTTCTTTTTCATCTTTTTCCTTATTCATGAGCTCTATAATTTTGGCTTCTGTTTCCTCAGTGTTTGCTTCTATTTCTTTAGGGGTTGAGGGGGATTCAAATTGAATTTCTAAGTGCTCCCCCTCAACCTGAGCTTCCATATCTTCTTCCATTTGAACAGTACTTGGTTCAATAGCTTCTGGTTGCTCTCCCTCAGTTGATAACACCATCTCATCATTGATTTATGTTACAACTGATGTAATGATTCTTGTTAGAGCTAAGGAATCATTTGGTGAACTTGGAACTACATCTGTGATGATTATTTCTTCATTTCTAGCTGCTACCTGGCCAAGGGATGCTAATCTTCTTTCCTCTTCCTTGATCTTGAGCATTTTTTTGTCATTGTCGGGAAAAATATCCTTTTTTGGAATTCCTATTTTAAATCTTACCCTTTATGTTTTCTATGTGGTTCAAATTTGGTTTGAAATGGTGAAATTAACAAAAGAGTCCGACATGAAATGTCGACGATTTGAAAATATTAATTTTTACAGAGCCGCCAGTTGGTAGGAGTGAAATAGTTGTACCAAATCAACCGAGTTTATCAAAGGTTTTGAAAAAAGGCCCAATTATTAGACTCTGTTTAACAGGCCTTGAAAATCGAGATTCATAGATTTCGGGGGCTTTCTTAAGCTGGGGGAAGGTGTTAGGCATCCCCCGACTTCCATGAAAACACTGTTACTGCGTCTTTTCAATTCCCTAATTTATTTGAAATGGGTGTGTGTGTTGCAGTTAATTGGGCCTAAGTGCTTTATTTGGAAGTAATGCCATGCCTCTTTTGCACCTATATACAAATGGTTTGATTTGTATAAAAATCCAATTTTAAGTAAAATATACAGAAATAATGTTTTGAAAATAGGTTTTCAAATCCTTATGCTTATATATTAATTGAGAACTTTGATACTTCCATTTTATTCCGTATTCGGCTTGTTTTGATTTTATTCTCGAGATGCGAAGCATCTTCGACAAAATAATATATATATATATATATATATATATATATATATATATAAGTGTCAGGCTCCTTATGGGCATAAAAGCCATCAAAGAATGTCCGAGCAGCACACATATGATTTACAAGCTACTTGTACAACTGAAAAGGGTCCATCATGGGAACCGAATCTAGATCCGTCAGCTGGATCTTAGATCCCATGGCTCCTAGGCTCACATAATATCATATGAATAGCTTGCATAACAAATATGCTGAAATAAAACATATATTTAATCTAAACATCGCAAACAAAGGATTCATTAGTTAAATCCTTGCATGCGCATAGCCAAAACTTCCAGTTTCCTCTAGATATAGATCTTGGGTCGTGCGGTTGCTTAATATTTATAAAACTAGAAAGAAAACTAGATTTAAATAAATTTTAGCCATTCTAGCTCAACGGTTCTAGTTTTACAACTTTTGAACCGGTTAAGAGTTAGATATGGCTAGATTTAGATAAATATAGTCAACATATTTAAATATTACAGCTTTACATTGAATGAATAATTAAAACTGATATTTAAGCATAATAAATAATATATATATATATATATATATATATATATATATATATATATATATATATATATATATATATATATATATATACGGTCCGGATCTTAAGCTCACCCTTTATTCAACTCACTCGATCTCACCCCCCTTTAGCGATGGACCCGGCGACGGTTCGGTCATACAACCGTCGTCTATACTTTTAGCGATACTATATGTTGTCCGTCGCTAAAAGTATAGACTGCGGTTGTATGACCGAACCGTCGCCGGGTCCGTTGCTAAAAGGGGGTGAGCTCGGATGAGTTGAATAAGGGGTGAGCTTAAGATCCAGACTATATATATATATATATATATATATATATATATATATATATATATATATATATATATATATATATATATATATTAAAGTAGGAAAAGGTCACAGATTAGCAATCCAGGCTAAGCTGGTAAATATAAATGTATATATATGTGATTATATATATATTAAAGGAAGAAAAAGCCACAGATTAATAATCCAGATCAAATTGATATATATATATATATATATATATATATATATATATATATAAAGTAGATGGAAGCTTTGAATCGGAAAAGATCTTACAGTGTGTAGCGAGGGAGGCTTTAAAATGCTTCTGAAGCTTGAAGACTCAATTTCCACTGGTTAAAACTTGATATGTTGTAATATATATGTATACAAGTATTTATAAAGAAGAATATCGAAATTTGGAACACTTAGCATTGTCTGATACGATCACCTTCGGTTGTCCATATCGACAGATTACATTATTATTTCTGATAAATCCAATGATTACCTCCTTAGTGACCTTGGGAAAGAATGCAACTTCAACCCATTTGGTGAAGTAGTCGATAAATCGATGACCATTGTTGGCTTTGGGCTTGATTGGCCCGATCACGTCCATCCCCCACATGAAAAAATGCCATGGTGAACTCATATTGTGTAATTCATTTAGAGGAGCGTGGATGACATTTCTATGGACTTGACATTGATAACATCTCCTAACGTGATCATCACAGTCGGCTCTGAGAGAAATCCAATAATACCATGTTCTTAATATTTTCTTGACAAGTAAAGGACCGCTCATGTGTGGAGCACAAACTCCACTATGAACTTCATCCATAAGTTTTTATGCTTGATCTTTGTCTAGGCATCTCAATAAGCCTATTCTAGAATCTCTTTTGTACAGTGCATCTCTGCTTAGATAGAATTTCATAGTCATTTTATGGATCCGCTTTCTTTCAGCTTGACTTGCCTCAACTGTTGTAGATCTATCTCAGAGATATTCTTTTATATCCTGATACCAAGGCTTTTTGATGGGAGACAGTTCATCTGATACTTCTCCAATGTAATTTCTGGTTTGTAAATTTGATATCTGGGATTCCTCCCCTTGTAGATATGTTGATTAAGGAATCCAGGGTTGCTAGTGCATCTGCGAAATCATTTCTGTTCTGAGGGATGTGGATGAAGGCTATTTCTTTGAACTCCATAGCCATCTTGATGACCTGCCGATGGTAGGGAAGCAAATGCAATTCTTTGGTGTGATATGCCCTAGTGGTTTGCTTGATGACCAACTCAAAATCTTCAAAAACTGCTAACTGTTGGATACCCATGGATTGGGCCA
This sequence comes from Panax notoginseng, assembly GCA_016801055.1. Lineage (NCBI taxonomy): Eukaryota > Viridiplantae > Streptophyta > Magnoliopsida > Apiales > Araliaceae > Panax > Panax notoginseng. The sequence goes on from CM029019.1 coordinate 39,361,068, forward strand.
GTTTCAATCCCATTATACAGCCTTCATACTCGGCTGTGTTGTTGGTGTTGATAAATTGTAGTTTGATGTACATGGGATACTTTTCTCCCGTGATAGATATAAGAACTACTCTTGCTCTCGCACCTTCCCTGTTTACAGCCCCGTAAAAGTACAGTTTCTAGAATTGGCCTGCATTTTCTAGATGGTTTTGCTGAATTATCATTTTCCCATCATTCGATAAATAAGTTTCCAAGGGCTTGAAATTCCGTGATGGTGCTTCGACCAATTGATCTGTAATTCCTTGACCTTCGATGGACTTTAGCGTCACGTAGATGATGTCGAATTACTGGAGGATTAATTTCCACGTGGACAATCAATAATTTAACATGGGCTTACCGAATATGTATTTCAGAGGATCCATGCAGGATATGAGATAGGTTGTGAGCCCATGAAGATAATGATGTAATCTCATGGCGGCCCACGCTAAAGCACAACAAGTCTTTTCAATCAAGGTGTACTTTTTCTCACCGCTGTTGAATCTCTTGCTGAGGTAATAGATAGCTCTTTCCTTGCCTCTATCATCTTTCTACCATAACATATAGCCCATAACATTGGCATTGATTGATATGTACATGAACAAGGGAACTTTGTCTCTTGGCGGTACCAAAATAGGACCTTCCACCAGTTGTTTCTTGATGGAGAGGAAGGCTTTTTGACATTCTTCACTCCACTTTTCGGAAGAATTTTCCTCAATAGCTTGAAGATGGGCTCACAAGTTGCAGTGAGTTGGGAGATGAATTTGCTTATTAAATTGATTCTCCCAAGGAATCCCTGTATCACTTTTTTTGTTTGGGGTATAGGCATCTCAGTGATCGCTTTAATCTTGGCGGGATCCAGCTCAATGCCCCTGTTGTTTACCAGGAATCCCAATAATTTTTTGAATTTGACACCGAAGGCACACTTGGCTGGATTTAGCTTCTAGTTGTATTTGTGAAGCCGATTGAATAGCTTTTTGAGATGATCGGCGTGGTCATCTTCCTTTTTGGACTTAACGATGATATCATCCACATAAACCTCTATCTCCTTATTCATCATATCATGGAAAAGGGCCATCATGGCTCGTTGATAGGTGGCCCCAACATTGATAAGACCGAAAGATAACCGCCTATAGCAGAATGTTCCTCAGGGGGTGATAAAGGATGTTTTTTCCCTATCTTCTTCGGCAACCATGATTTGGTGATACCCGGCGAAATAGTCGACAAAAGAGTACATGACATACTGCACCGTGTTGTCTATCAGTATGTGGATGAAAAGGTACTGGGAAGTCGTCTTTGATATAGGCTTTGTTAAAATCCCAGTAGTCCACACATACTCATACCTTCCCTCTGGGCTTAGGCACAGAAACTATATTGGACAGCCATTCAAGGTAGGTTGATAACATGATAATGTCTGCTTTGAATTGTTTGAAAACTTCTTCTTTGACCTTTAAACTCCATTCAGGTTTTAGTCTCCTAAGTTTCTGTTTGAAAGGCATGAATCCCTTTTTAATGGGCAGTCGGTGGATGACAATATCAATAGACAATCTAACCATGTCTTCATGTAACCATGCAAATACAGCCTGGAATTGAGTTAGGAGTTTAACCAGGTTAATTCTTTGGTTTGGGGTAAGGTCGTTGCCTATCTAGATTTCTTTAGGATTTTCTGAGGTTCCGATATTTACTGTGGTGGTTTGATCAAGGTTTGGTTTGGGTTTGTCGTCGTCCCATTCTTTGATCTCTTCAGGAACCTCATAGTCATCTATCTCTTCTTGATCGATCCCCATCAAGTCAAAGTCCAGCTCTACATCAAAGTTGTAGTCACTGCTGAGACTTGGCAATTCATCAGCAAGGCTAAACAAATCTAGGTTTGGAGTCCTAAATACAAAATGCTTTCATTTATTATATGAAATTGCTTAAAAATATAAAGCATTAATGAAAGTATGACAAAAGTAACTGCTAGTACTATGCAACAAAAGTAAGCAGTATATAATATCTACACTTTATGGCAGATGAACTTTATGCCCTTTTACCCTTTTCGAAAGATGCAAGGAGTTCTGCTCCAATTGTCCAGGGTCAGGTCTTGAAAGTAGTATGCATACAAGCCAATCATGTATGATGATAAAGCATATACTTTGTAAACAATCTTATTCATTTATTAATAAAAATGTATTCATTTATTAAAGGCATTTAATTTATCTACAAGGTGATGTTTAATAATATGTGATAAACATAGTTTTAAATAATACTTTTAGAATCATGATGAGATTATGCTAATGAGATCTAAATTTTTAGATAGCTTAAAACTAAAATAGTTTCCAATCAATGGACTACTAAAAAGGGCATTAGTGAATCTGAATAGATTGATACATACGTTGGTTGCTCATTGGATGAGGATGATTGATCTCATAATCATTTGTGTGGAGACACTAAAGCAAGTATGAAGGTATTATTGGAGAAAAAGTTCACTGAACGTGGCTCGCTAAAGAATACCTAATAGAGTTTTACTTACCTGTCAATAGGAATTCCTGTAGTGATAGTAGTACAAGTGATCCTTAGACTTGAGATCATCATAGTATCTTATGTATAATGAATTATACTTTGACTTATTCCTTAAGACCCTTAGGGTTTATCAAAGGGTATGCTTGGGTGTAATAAGTTATACACGGAGATAATGAATAATCAATAAAGAATCTACCACTTCTAGTAAAAGAAGAGAAATGTCCTATGTGATTAGATAAATGACAACCCAGGAATCCTTGGCCAAGGTGGAATAAATTAGAAAGGAGTTTCTAATTTGCATGCATTCGAAGTTGTGCATTTCAGAATCGAAATACATATAATTAAATAAAATAAGGCTTTACAGTAATTACATGTCTTATATTTAATTGGGACATTGTATAGTGGAAGGATTGAATTGTACGGAAACTATTTACTCAAAGGTTCTTTTGTGATTAATGTTGAAATCTACATTATCTGGAAAATCGTTGATTGCTAAGGAGGCTTATCCTTATTGTAGAATAAATATTATTTATTTAAATAAATTAATAGCTTAATTTATTTATTTAAATGAGATTAAAATTGTTCTAATTGATTTATTCACAATCGGTTTAATATAGAGAACCTAAAGGGTCACACCATAAAAAGAAGAATAATTATTTAAGAAGTTAATGGCATAATCGTAATAATATGTTAAGTGTATTTATTTTAATATATGGTTATAGAATAAATTATATAGCTTAATATTTATTGGAAATATTAAATATAAATTAATAAGATGAGTCTTGTTAATATTATTACAATTGTTATTATTTTAATTTCTAAAGAAGTTTGAAAATTAATTTAATATAAGTACTCTCATTTATTCCTAATAAAATTAGGAGGCAAATTAATTAAAAGAGTTTAATTAATTATCCCTGATAAGATTATGGAGCTTAATTAATTAAAAGAATTTAATTAATTAAATAAAACCCTATTTCTATTTAGATTAGAAGGGTTAACTAATATCTATAGAGGAGTTTTAAGCTTAGATATCAGTAGACGTAATTCCAAGTGTTGGAGAGTACTCATTTTTCTACAGAGATAGAAAAATTAGGATTTAGCCAACCACCCTCCTTGAATAATCATTCTTCCTTGGTGGATCACCTCTACAGGCCAAACACTTGGGTGTCTAACGTTTATCAAAGGAAAGAATAAATCTCGGAGATTCAAGGAGATCGCGAAGAATTAGGAATTGAACTCGTACCTGTGGAAGCTAGAATCTACAAGGGTATGATTCTATAACTTCTTATCCTTCGCTTTAATTAATAACATGCATAAATGATGATCTGGGTAATTGGTTTGTGAAAATTTTTAAATATGATTTTGCCTTGATTTCGCTGTTTTATGCAATTTGATTGCGTCTATGATTCTCACAAACTTAACAGTGACATCAGAGTCAAACCTTTATGAAGTTATTAATTGTTTAGATTTGATATATATGATTGATATGTGTTTTGTACAAATTTTCTGGGCATAGAATTGAGTTTTTGGAAAAAAACTGCTGAATTCGCGATCTGAAAAATAGTTTTTGCAAACTGGCGCTGCAACGCCTGTTTACATAGTAAACAACGCGCTGTAGCGTCGGGTCAATTTTCAAAATGGGTCAATCGGCACTGCAGCGATTCTTCACACTATAAACCTGGTGCTACAACATCAGGACCGAGTTTCAGAAAACGGGCTGATCTAGCTCTATAGCGCCCAAATCCAGTACATTTAGGACGCTGCAGCACTGGTACCTAGAAAGGAATAAAGATTATTTTTATTTATAAAATCTAATTTCTAATTAAAATAAAAGGTTTATTTAAATTAAAAATTGGATTTCATGTTTTTCCAGAAATTCTAAATTAAAATAAAATTGTTTATTTTGTATTTAGAATATAATTTCATGTTGGTTAAATAAAAGAGTTTATTTTTAAATCATAATTAAAATTGATGCTAATTAAATTTGCACATTAAATCGATATCAATATATAAATTAAATATTTATTATTCATGAGATGAATGTTTTATTTATTGATACATATGGTGATATGTATGATAATAAATGGGATTGATTATGGACTATTAACCAATGAGATTTGATTTATTTTGATTGGATGCTTGAATGTATGAGTTTTATTAAATGAGGTCTACGTACATCGTCTTTTCTGGTTTTTTTCTTGCTGTAAATTCAATCTCTCTTCCTATATACTACCCCTTGACTGCTGATCAATGTTTCTATTTAAATTAAATAGTTTATGTAATAGGATTAGTTAGAATTTCTCGAAGAACCGAAGATCAAGGAGCAAAGAGCACTTAAAAACCCGTTTGTAATGGAGCCCGGGTTTAAATGTAATAGTTATATTTAAATGTTAATTCCTGCACCCTAGGGTTTGACCTTTTGGTTCACTTGGTGGCTCTAGTGAACCAAACTAGAATAAAAGTCCATAATCAATTCAGGTAGGATATGGTATTCTATATATGCATGCTAGTATTCTATATATTATATATTATGCAAATATACTTCGCATGTTTAATAATATGATGCGTATTATATATATATATGTGTGTGTGTGTGTGTGTGTGTGTGTGTGTGTGTGTGTGTGTGTGTGTGTGTGTGTGTGTGTGTGTGTGTGTGCGCGCGCGCGCGCGCGCGCGTGCACGCTGAACAAGATGAGACATATAATAACAAACTCCTTAAAGAATTTATATTAAGTCCTAAGCGTTCAAATATATTTGGAATATCGAACATCGCCTTCTAGCATGATAAAATTAATAGAGTATTAAATATTTAATATGAGTTTCTTGTGTCACCATAAGGCAAGTATTAAATATTTAAAATGTTAATTTATCACATTTGATGCTTATATAAAAAATTGAACAATGTTGTTTTGTTGTGTCACCACAAGGAAAATATTTTTCTTTTTTGAACATATGGAAGTTCTAGGTTAAACTTAACTTAGATAATTTTGATTCGGATGTATCACCACTTGATTAAAATAATCTAAGAGGCAATAGAAAAGGAGTTACATGATGATGTAATTGACAAGAAGTTGTCTACCTATTTATTTATATATAGTTTGTTGTGTCACCACAAGGTTGTATATATTTGAAATGAGATCTTTATTCTTACTAGAAAAAACTTTAATTAGATTTTTCTGAACTATATAAGTGAGGGTAATATAGTTTGAAGAAAATAGTGGGAGATGCCAATTTAAAACAAGACCTAATTTATTTTGGTAAAACTAATTAATAAAATGAGCGTTTGCTAAAATGTTTTTTTTCATATGTAGAATTTTGAAAATGTCACACTCACTAATATCACTGCGTAGCATATTGGATGCTAACAAACTGACCGGGCCGAATTTAACGAACTGGTTAAGAAATTTGAGAATTGTTCTCACTGTTGAAAAGATTTCTTATGTCCTAAAAATTTGCTGACAGCTTCTGAGGAAGAGATTGCTACTTTTAAGAAGTAGCAAGATGATGCATCTGTGGCTCAATGCATCATGCTCGCATCCATGAGTAACGAGCTTCAGCATCAGCATGAAACTATGGATGCTCCTGCTATATTGATGCACCTCCAAGAGTTGTATGGTGAGCAAAGTAGGACTGCTAGATATGAGATATCTAAGGAGCTCTTCCTATCTCGGATGACCGAGGGCACTGCTGTTGAGACTCATATCCTAAAGATGATCAATCTGATTGAACGTCTTGGACATCTTGGGTTCGTCATGGATGGGGAATTGAGTCAAGATTTAGTCTTGCAGTCACTTCCTGACACCTTCTCATAATTTGTTGTGAATTTCCATATGAATAAGTTGGACGCCAGCTTGCCTGAGTTACTTAACATGTTGAAAACTACTGAAGGTCACTTCCCATTCAAGAAGAACCAATTCTTACTAGTGGATGATTCTTCCAAGAAAAGGAAGAGACCCAAGGTATCTTCTGAAAAGAAGAAATCCAATAAGGCTAAGGGAAAGGTGAAAAGAACGGATAATAAGAAACCTGATCTAGATAGCAAATGAATAATGCTTCCATTGCAACAAGTCGGGTCACTGGAAGAGGAACTGCAAGGATTTCCTTGCAAAACAAAAGTAGAAGAAGCTTGGAGAAGCTTCGACTTCCAATCAAGGTTTGTTCATGATTGAAATTATTTTTTTTGAAAGTCAAACTTCTACTTGAGTATTGGATACCGGCTATAGTTCTTATATATGTAATATTATGCAGGGACCAGTCAGAAGTAGAAAGCTAAACAAGGATGACGTCGTCCTATGAGTGGGAAATGGAGCAAAGGTTGCTGCATTAGCTGTAGAAACTTATTGTTTAGCACTGCCTACGGGCAAGTCCATTAGATTAAATAATTGTTATTTTGTTTCATCACTTATTAGAAACATTTTTTCAATTTCTGTATTGGATATGGATGGTTTTGACATTATTATAAAGAACAATAGTTGTTCTATTTATAATAATAATATTTTATATGGTGCTGGTAATTTGCGAAATGGATTTTACATACTTGACTTGTATGAAAATAAACTTCAAATTGAACAAACTAAGAAAAGGAAAAGAGATGACGTAAAATAAATGAATCAAAAAGATTAAAATGCGACATAAGCCCTCTAATATCCCCAGCAGAGTTGCCACCTGTCGACGCCGGAAAGATTTTATCTCCCTTTTCCTATGTGTTTCTTACCTTTTATATGTTCTATGTGAATTTGTTTGATCTGAAGGGTGAGATTTTTAGGATAAAGCCCAACATAAAATGTCGACGATTTGAAAAGATTTGATTTTATTAGTCCGAATTAGACACAGTCGCCAGTTGGTATGAGTTAAATGAATGTACTAACTCAACTGAGTTTTGAAAGATTTTGCAATATGGCCCAATATTGGACTCTATTTAATTGGTCTTGAAAACCGAGATTCATGGATTTCGGTGGCTTGATTAAGCGGGGGGAAGGTGTTAGGCACCCCCTGACTTCTGTGAAACACGGTTATCACGCTTTTTATTCCCTAATTTGTGTGTATATGTGTGTGCGTGCATTGCAGCTAATTGGGCCTAAGTGCTTTATTTGGAAGTATTGTTATGCCTCTTTTGCACCTATATAAAAAGGTTTTGACTTGTATAAAAGTTTAATTTTAATACAAGGAATATAAAATGATGTTTTGAAAACAGGTTTTCAAACTCTCATGTTCACATAGTAATTGAGGCTTTTGATATTTTTATTTTATTTCGTATTCGACTTATTTTAATTTTATTCTCGAGATGCGAAGTATCTTCGAGAAATATATATATATATATATATATATATATATATATATATATAAGTGTCAGGCTCCTTATAGGCATGAAAGCCATCAAAGTATGACCGAGCACCACACATAAGATTTTCACTATTATGGGGACCTTAAATTCGGATAAACGTTTTAAGGTTCTATATTTACAATTACAAAATTTACAAGCTAGCTATACAACTGAAAAGTGTCCATCATGGGAACCAGATCTAGATCCGTCAGCTGGATCTTAGATCACGTGGCTCATAGGCTCACATAATATCACATAAATAGCCTGAATAGCCAATATACTAAAATAAAACAGATATATTTACACTCAACATCGCAAAAAAAAAGGATTCATCAGTCAAATCCTTCTATGCGCGTAACAAAAGCTTCTAGCGTCTTCTAGATACAGATTTAGGGCCGCATGGTTGCTAAATATTTACAAAAACTAGAAAGAAAACTAGATATGTACATATCTTAGCCATTCTAGCTTCTCGGTTCAAGTTTCACAACTTTTGAACCGGTCAAAAGCTAGATCTAGTATATATCTAGTAAATACAACTCAAATATTGACTATTTACAAGAAATGAATGGTTAAAACTTTAGATTTGACGAAAATCAACCTTTAAAAAGCTATATAAAACACATATATGTATTAGAGCAAGCCAAAAAGCCAGATCTGGCGAAATCTTACAGTTAGGCACGAGAATGGCTATCGAACGACTTTAAGCGCCTTTAGGAACGACTTCCACCGGTTAAAACTTGATATGTTGTATTATATAAGTATAAGAGTGTTTACAAAGAAGTTTTACAAGAATCAGAGCACGATTCGAGCTCCGTTTAACTATTCTAGCCTCTATTTCTCTCGCTTGGGCCCTCTTTTTTCCTAATCTTCTCTTGGAAGCTAAAGGGGTGAGGGTGTATATATAGACCAGAGTTTCCGCAGGTCTACCTGCTGCAGCTGTGGGTCTACCTACAGTTGGTCCTGGTGGACCCGGCTCGGTGGGCCCCGTTGTCTCGAAGTACTTTCACTCCGACCAACGCGCTGTTTACTTGAACATTCATAACTTTCAATCTAGGAATACGATGGACGCGTGCTATACCTTTCCGAAAAGCCCTTTCTGAGAGTTACACAATGACATGGGATTTGACCTTTTCCAAATACGGGAAGACGGGTCCATGACCAAATCTTTGAGTTTTCGCAGTCCGTCTGTTGAGTTGTCTTGCGTTGTTTCCACTCGGGATTACTTTTATGGTTTCGCATGACCTTCTTCATGGTAATTTGATTTGATGTTGAGTTGGCAAATTACTCTTTTGCCCCTCCGGGTTGATTTCCTAATTGATGTGTTGTAGCTGTCTTTCCTCAAGGTTATCTCCGAGGTTTGACTGATGTCGACTCTTGTCTGTCTTCAGGGTTGTCTTTGAAGTTGATTTGATGTCCCACAGGGCTGTCTCCGAGGGTCTAGTTTGATGACTTCCTAAGGTTATCTTCGGGGTCTGTTTTGATGATTTCTCGGGGTTGTCTCCAGGGGTGGTTTGATGATTTCCCGGGGTTGTTTATGGGGTCTGGTTTGATGATTTTAACTTCTAGGATTATCTCTGGAAGATAATTCTGCCCTCCTGCATAGTTAGTAATAGGAATGTGAAATTTTGAGTATCTACAATGTCAAACTGGCTCAAATCACAATCTAAAATAATTATTACAACTCCAAATAAACTGATATATCAAAGCCTAAACATAATATTTCTAAACCATTGGAAAGTAGGAAGCTCTCATCACATTTGCCCTTAATCCCCTGATTACCTGGCGGAAGAAAAATGCAACATGAGCCAAATGCCCAATACAGATATAAAATAAAAGAATAATGAAATGAAATAACTAACTCTGTAAGACCCCAACTTTTATAAATAAAGATGAATTTTCTATAAATATCATTTTTGAATATTATGGAGTTAATTTGATATAATATTATAGTTGTGGGTAATATTTATAAATTTTGCAAAGTACGCAAGTTGTTATATAATATTCGATTGGTCGGAGAATATTCGTTTTAACAGGGAATATTCGTACAACGACACAATCATTGGTGGACCCCACAACGGAATTATTGTCGGATTGAGAAAACGACAAAAATATTTTATTAAAAATAACGGCGGAAGTTTTACCATTGTTACTGTTGAACTACTCGGTAGTAAAAGTACAGTAATACGTGTGGTTGCATAGTAGCACACGGTATTGATTATTAATGCTTATGTGAGAAGTCACTCAGTTTGATTCAATTATTGTCAGTTAATAATATGAATTATTTAGCGATAATGACGTTTTGTTTTATTCGTATTATTAACGTAATAAAACAGAAACATCTTTTTATATAAAACAGAATACTTTATTAAAGTTATTCTATAAATAGAATATATTATATTTTATTTAAAAGATTTTTCTTTAATTATGGACCGTCAGATTAAAGTAATCAATCTGGACCGTTCATGGATTAGTTACTATGCATTCTATTTTTCTATAAATAGCAGCTCATTCCTTCATTATTTCTTACGAATTCACTGAACTCTAGAGAGAGAAACTATAGAGAGAAACTGTAGAGAGAGAAGAAGATTATTCTGCTACTTAACTACTTCCTTATTTCAGCTCTTCTTTAAAACGGTAAGGGGTGTTATTCTTTCTTATTCATGAAGAGAACTGTTGTTATTCCATTTCTTATTATTCTGTTGGAATAACCTGTATACGCGGTCTACCCTATACTTGGTGACATTCTTCTATTATTATGTTGGAACATCCTGTCTGTGTGTTTTACACCGGACCTGGTTCCGTTTTTGTTATTATTCTGTTAGAACATCCTGTCTGTGTGTTTTACACCGGACCTGGTTCCATTATTTATTATTCTGTCGGAATATCCTGTCTGTGCGTTTACGCCGGACCTGGTTCCATTATTTATTATTCTGTCGGAATATCCTGTCTGTGCGTTTACGCCGGACCTGGTTCCATTATTTATTATTCTGTTGGAATAACCTGTTTGTGCGGTCTATCGCATGCATGGTGATTTCTTTTGTTATTCCATTCTTTATTGTACTCAGTTGGTTAAGTTTTGACTTCTATACTCCATGAAATTTGTGGAATATCCTTGATAATTGCGGTTCATCCAGTATCTTTTCATGAAAATATTCTTCTAAGTATTCTTGAATTTTACTCCACAAAGCAGTATCATGTTGACAATTTGGACGTTGTTAATTCTTGGATAAATTAATTCTTAAACTTGTTTTATTAAATTCTTATATCATTGTCATCATCCTCATGTTTATAAAATGTTGAAAGTCATCTGTGGCATGTAGTGCATAGATGGACTTGGTATGATTATGACCAGGGATTATTCGGTATAATCATGACCGTAATGTTACAAATGATGTGGTAAAAGTCATCATTGGCCCGTAGTGCATTGATGAACAGTTGTTGGCATGATCATGACTATTAATGAATACACGAATATCCTTGGCCGTAGTGCAGGGGTGATTCGATGATGTGGATTATTTTATTAAGCTGAGTCACAGCGATAACAGTGTTGAAAAACCTTTTAAATCATAAAAGATAGTAGAGTTTATTTTCTACTTGACTCTTTTAATGGATTGCTTGTTCCACTGCAGTTAAACTTGATGTCTATTATATTTTATCAGTTTAACATTGTTGAAGGCTAATGATAATTTATTCTGCATTATCTTAGTCATAATATTTCTTACTGGGCTAGTTGAGCTCACCCTTTCTTTCACTGTTCTCTTCAGGAAATGAGAACGTAGCTGGGGCAAGTCGGGGAACGGAGTGATGGTTCGAATGATAGTATTAGTTAGTAGTCCTCACTATTCTATGTAATAGTGTGTGTTAATAAATGTAATGAGGACTCCTTTTGAGTATGAATACTCTCTAGAAGATAATATTTGTATTCAAACTCACAGTTTATGTTTTGTCGTATTGTACACGACAGTTGTATTAGTAAGTTGTATTTGTATTCTGTACTATGTATCTGACGACCCAAGATGGGTGATGTATACCTAATTTTGGGGGCGTCACAGTTGGTATCAGAGCTTAGGGATATGATCCCTGGCTAAGATGTGAGAATAGAACTAGGAGGGGAGAGACGGGGAATTCCTTCGCTAGTATGACCTACCTAAGTTTATTTGCATGGTATTTAATTGGTCGGTCATAATATAAGGATAATATATGACATATCAATTAATTTTTATTTTGTGGCAGTATCTGAAAATGGCATATGAAAATGTTGAGAATAGCAATGGAGCACTGGCGACTGTTGATTCACCACATATCAATAATCAGGATAATGTGCATTAGGAAGGTGACAATCCTCATGCAAACAACAACACTGACCAAATGATGAATGATCAAATGTTCAGAGGCTTTATGCAATTCATGCAACAACAGGTGAAAGCGGCTCCTGTCCACAACGTAGGTGGAAATACTGGAAACTCTCAGGCGGTCACCGCTAAACAGTTTAAGGAGCTGGGACCACCGGAGTTTAAGGGAGAACCCAAACCACTTGTAGCTGAAACATGGATATAGCAGATCACCAAGATATTTGATGTCTTGGGTTGCTCCGAGGAGCAAAAGGCTCCCTTTGCCGCCTTTATGTTGCGAGGAGAGGCAGATTACTGGTGGGAATCGATAAAACGTACTCAACCTGCCGCACTGAAGATGTCTTGGGAGAAGTTCCAAGAGCTGTTTAACGACAAATACTTTCCCGAGAGTATTCGTCACATGAAGGAGGTGGAGTTCATCAAATTGGAGCAGAATAATATGACCGTGTCGCAGTACGAAGCCAAGTTTGCTGAGTTGTCCCGGTTTGCGTCCCACTTGGTGGATAATAAAGAGCGAATGACGCGAATGTTTTTGCGAGGTTTGAAACCTGAGATACGTCAACATCTTATTTCTCATAAACTGTGTTTGTATTCAGATGTTGTGAATAGGGCTCAGTTGGTGGAGCGCGATAACGAGACAACGCAACCAAAAGAGAGCAGCCGGCAAAATGATAATACCAGTGAAAGCAGTCATCGAAGCGGTGACAACAAGCGTGGAGGGAATCAACATGCCAGAAATGGTAACCACTTCGGTGGTAATCAGGGCCAAAACAATAAGAATGGGCATTTCAAGAAGAGGAGATTCAACAATGATGGAAAGACGTCAGCACCAGCACCTGTCGTTAAGGAAGGAGAACGACCACCTATCATATGTTTCAAATGCGGAGGGGAGGGGCACATTAGTCCAAACTGCGCGATGCCGTCCAAAGCATGTTATAATTGTGGAAGAGAAGGTCATTTAGCCCGATTTTGTCGTTTACCGAAGACAAATTTTGCTAGGATGGAGGCACCAAAGGCCGTCCCAGAAAAGTCAAAACCGGTTGTGCAAGGGAGAGCGCTTGTTGTGAACTCCCAGAGAGCAAGGAACCCGAATGAGGTCATCACGGGTAAGCTTATCATAAACTCTAACGAAGTCTACACTTTATTTGATACCGGTTCTACCCATTCTTTTATTTATCCTACTTGCGCTCATCGATTAAATTTGATTCCGGAGAAATTAGACTTTGACTTAGCAGTTGAAACTCCATTGGGAGAAACCTTCATTACATCCACGGTTTATAAGTCTTGTTTGGTTCAAGTTGGTACCCACACATTACCTGTCGATCTTATTTCATTAAAAATACTTGCATTTGACGTGATTCTAGGGATTGATTGGTTAACTACTTATCATGCAAAAAATTGATTGTTTTCGTAAGGTTGTTAGCTTTCATATTCCTAATCGACCTATTATGCGAATTCAAGCAACCAAACCATTAAAATCAATCGCTGTCATCTCAAGCCATAAAGCTATTCGTTTATTGAAAAACAGATGTCAAGCTTTCTTAGCTCATGTCACAGATCTAAACAAAAATACGTCAGCTTTGAATGATATTTCTGTTGTTAATAAATTTCCTGACGTATTTCCCGAAGAACTTCCTGGCCTACCCCCAGAGCGTGAAATTGAATTTTGTATCGACCTTGAACCCGGTACAAAACCCATTTCCAAAGTCCCATATCGAATGGCTCCTATTGAACTTCAGGAGTCAAAGACCCAACTGTAGGAATTGTTAGACATTGGTTTTATTCGTCCTAGTACTTCTCCTCGGGGTGCTCCTGTTCTGTTCGTGAAGAAGAAAGATGGGAGTATGCGACTTTGTATTGATTATCGGGAGTTGAATCATGTCACCATCAAAAATAGGTACCCATTGCCATGTATTGATGACCTGTTTGACCAGTTGCAAGGAGCACAATTCTTTTCAAAGATCGATCTTTGTTCTGGATATCATCAGCTGAAGGTTAGAACTGAGGATATTCCAAAGACTGCCTTCAGAACTCGGTATAAGCATTATGAATTCCTAGTCATGTCTTTTGGATTGACTAATGCTCCTGCTGCCTTCATGGATATGATGAACCGGGTATTCAAGGAATATTTGGATCACTTTGTGGTCGTCTTTATTGATGACATCCTTATTTATTTCAAAAGCCGTGAAGATCATGAGCAACACTTGAGGCTGGTACTCCAAAAGCTTCGTGAATACAAGCTTTATGCCAAGTTGAAGAAATGCGAATTTTGGCTGGAGGAGGTAGCATTCCTTGGGTACGTAGTATCAATTCGTGGAATATCGGTTGACCCGGCAAAGATTGAAGCCATTCAAAGCTGGGAGCAACCTAAATCAGTGACCGAGGTACGTAGCTTTCTTGGTTTAGCTGGTTATTATCAGAGATTCGTGGAAGGATTTTCTCGAATCGCTACTCCATTAACTCAGCTGACTCGGAAAGATACAAACTTTGGTTGGAGCAAAGAATGTGAGCAGAGTTTTCAAGAACTCAAGAGGAGACTCATTTCAGCACCTGTTCTAACAATACCATCTGGCTCGGAGGGATTTGTCATCTACAGTGATGCTTCGAGCAAAGGGTTGGGATGCGTTCTCATGCAACATGAAAAAGTCATAGCCTATGCATCAAGACAACTCAAGGAATATGAGAGGAATTATCCTACTCATGATCTAGAGTTGGCAGCTGTTGTCTTTGCACTTAAAATTTGGAGGCATTACTTGTATGGGGAGAAGGTGGAGATCTTTACGGATCATAAAAGCCTTAAATATTTCTTCACTCAAAAGGAACTCAACATTCGACAACGACGTTGGCTTGAACTGTTGAAAGATTATGATCATACCATTCAATATCATCCTGGAAAAGCGAACGTGGTAGCTGACGAATTGAGTAAAAGATCATATGCAAGTACAAGTGTAATATTAACAACGCAAATGCCCATTTTGTGTGACTTGCAAAGGATGGAGATGGAGTTAAAGACTCCAGGGACCCATGTGATGATGGCGAATATACGAGTAGAACCGACTTTAATCGATAAAGTTAAAGCTGCTCAAGCTACAGACATGGAGCTGATGCGTATGGGGAAGAAAGTGCAAGAAGGTGCTATGCTGGAAGCAAGAATCGATGAAGAAAGAATACTTCGAGTCAACTCCAGACTTTGTGTTCCTAACAACCCTGATTTAAAGTATGAAATCATGATGGAGGCGCACAACACACCGTTTGCAATCCATCCTGGAAGTATCAAAATGTATCATGATCTTCGTCATACATTCTGGTGGAGCAATATGAAGAGAGAGATAGCGTTGTTTATCTCAAGGTGTCTAACTTGTCAACGAGTCAAAGCGGAGCATCAAGTACCAAAAGGTCCATTGCAACCACTTGAAATTCCAGAATGGAAGTGGGAGCACATTACCATGGATTTCGTTACCGGTCTTCCTAGGATTTCTCAAGGTATTGATGCGATTTGGGTCATTGTTGATAGATTGACCAAGTCTGCTCATTTCTTACCGATACGAGAAACTTATACACTTGAATGTCTTGCTCGTATGTACATAAACGAGATTGTAAGACTGCATGGTATGCCAGTATCCATTGTTTCTGACCGAGACCTAAGATTCACTTCACGATTTTGGGTTAGTTTACAAAAAGCTATGGGCACGGAGTTACGATTTAGTTCAGCATATCATCCTTAGACGGACGGACAATCAGAGAGGACTATTCAAACTCTTGAAGATCTATTATGACTCTGTGTCTTTGACTTCAAGGGAAGTTGGGACAAGTTCTTACCATTGGTGGAGTTTTTCTACAACAACAGTTATCAAGAAAGTATTGGCATGGCTCCATTCGAAGCATTGTATGGAAGAAAATGTCGTTCTCCAGTATGCTGGGATGAGGTGGGTGAAGCAACGTTGTTGGGACCGGAGTTGGTACGTATGACTACAGAAAAGATTCAAACGATCCGACAACGTATAAAAACCTCACAAGATCGACAAAAGAGTTATGCTGATCATCATCGAAAGGACGTGGAATTTGATGTAGGAGATCATGTGTTCTTACGCGTTGCTCCATGGAAAGGAGTTACGAGATTTGGAAAGAGAGGAAAGCTCAATCCTCGGTTCATCGGTCCATTTTTAATCCTCGATCGAGTAGGAACTATGGCTTATAGACTCGCTTTACCGCCAAGTATGTCTCGTGTTCATAACGTTTTTCACATATCCATGTTACGCAAATATGTGGAAGACCCGAACCACATTATTGAGTTAGAACCGAACGAAATAGCGGAGGATTTGACGTATGAAGAAGTTTCTGTTCAAATCTTGGATAAGAAGGAACATATTCTACGCTCCAAGGTTATACCTCAAGTCAAGGTTTTGTGGAGAAACCACGATGTTGAGGAAATGACTTGGGAGTTAGAATCTGAAATGAAATCAAGGTATCCTTATCTCTTCGACATACCAGGTACGTACCCTAATTTCGAGGGCGAAATTTCATAAGAAGGGGAGGTTGTAAGACCCCAACTTTTATAAATAAAGATGAATTTTTTATAAATATCATTTTTGAATATTATGGAGTTAATTTGATATAATATTATAGTTGTGGGTAATATTTATAAATTTTGCAAAGTACGCAAGTTGTTATATAATATTCGATTGGTCGGGGAATATTCGTTTTAACAGAGAATATTCGTACAACGACACAATCATTAGTGGACCCCACAACGGAATTATTGTCGGATTGAGAAAACGATAAAAATATTTTATTAAAAATAACGGCGGAAGTTTTACCATTGTTACTGTTGAACTACTCGGTAGTAAAAGTACAGTAATACGTGTGGTTGCATAGTAGCACACGGTATTGATTATTAATGCTTATGTGAGAAGTCACTCAGTTTGATTCAATTATTGTCAGTTAATAATATGAATTATTTAGCGATAATGACGTTTTGTTTTATTCGTATTATTAACGTAATAAAACAGAAACATCTTTTTATATAAAACAGAATACTTTATTAAAGTTATTCTATAAATAGAATATATTATATTTTATTTAAAAGATTTTTCTTTAATTATGGACCGTCAGATTAAAGTAATCAATCTGGACCGTTCATGGATTAGTTACTATGCATTCTATTTTTCTATAAATAGCAGCTCATTCCTTCATTATTTCTTACGAATTCACTAAACTCTAGAGAGAGAAACTATAGAGAGAAACTGTAGAGAGAGAAGAAGAGTATTCTGCTACTTAACTACTTCCTTATTTCAGCTCTTCTTTAAAACGGTAAGGGGTGTTATTCTTTCTTATTCATGAAGAGAACTGTTGTTATTCCATTTCTTATTATTCTGTTGGAATAACCTGTATACGCGGTCTACCCTATACTTGGTGACATTCTTCTATTATTATGTTGGAACATCCTGTCTGTGTGTTTTACAACGGACCTGGTTCCGTTTTTGTTATTATTCTGTTAGAACATCCTGTCTGTGTGTTTTACACCGGACCTGGTTCCATTATTTATTATTCTGTCGGAATATCCTGTCTGTGCGTTTACGCCGGACCTGGTTCCATTATTTATTATTCTGTCGGAATATCCTGTCTGTGCGTTTACGCCGGACCTGGTTCCATTATTTATTATTCTGTTGGAATAACCTGTTTGTGCGGTCTATCGCATGCATGGTGATTTCTTTTGTTATTCCATTCTTTATTGTACTCAGTTGGTTAAGTTTTGACTTCTATACTCCATGAAATTTGTGGAATATCCTTGATAATTGCGGTTCATCCAGTATCTTTTCATGAAAATATTCTTCTAAGTATTCTTAAATTTTACTCCACAAAGCAGTATCATGTTGACAATTTGGACGTTGTTAATTCTTGGATAAATTAATTCTTGAACTTGTTTTATTAAATTCTTATATCATTGTCATCATCCTCATGTTTATAAAATGTTGAAAGTCATCTGTGGCATGTAGTGCATAGATGGACTTGGTATGATTATGACCAGGGATTATTCGGTATAATCATGACCGTAATGTTACAAATGATGTGGTAAAAGTCATCATTGGCCCGTAGTGCATTGATGAACAGTTGTTGGCATGATCATGACTATTAATGAATACACGAATATCCTTGGCCGTAGTGCAGGGGTGATTCGATGATGTGGATTATTTTATTAAGCTGAGTCACAGCGATAACAGTGTTGAAAAACTTTTTAAATCATAAAAGATAGTAGAGTTTATTTTCTACTTGACTCTTTTAATGGATTGCTTGTTCCACTGCAGTTAAACTTGATGTCTATTATATTTTATCAGTTTAACATTGTTGAAGGCTAATGATAATTTATTCTGCATTATCTTAGTCATAATATTTCTTACTGGGCTAGTTGAGCTCACCCTTTCTTTCACTGTTCTCTTCAGGAAATGAGAACGTAGCTGGGGCAAGTCGGGGAACGGAGTGATGGTTCGAATGATAGTATTAGTTAGTAGTCCTCACTATTCTATGTAATAGTGTGTGTTAATAAATGTAATGAGGACTCCTTTTGAGTATGAATACTCTCTAGAAGATAATATTTGTATTCAAACTCACAGTTTATGTTTTGTCGTATTGTACACGACAGTTGTATTAGTAAATTGTATTTGTATTCTGTACTATGTATCTGACGACCCAAGATGGGTGATGTATACCTAATTTTGGGGGCGTCACAAACTCAATTAAATAAACTGAACTGAACCGAAACGAAAAAAACTAACACAAAGAAATAATAGGCTGAATCAAATGGTTGTATGTTATTTCATACCGAGTTCAAAACAAAACATAAATATGCCTTGCCACACAGACAAATCACACACATTGCACCGTGAATCTAAATATACGTAAAATCGGAAGGCGTATTTGGCACAAACATCACCAATTCGCAAAACATAACAGAATATAAAACTAGGGTCGACTCATACGCCTTCCACAACAAATCACCAAATGCCCAACTCCCACCGGAGTACAAAACGGGGATGCCGTGGACTGATCACACTGTCACGGAAGGTGTCATGTCTCGGCGCCAAAATGATATGTCGGTGGTACCCCCACAGGTGGTTATAGCTCAGGTATACCCTACAATATATTCTAACAAAATTATCATGTCACAACACATGCGACACAATATCAACACAATGGGGTTCTAAGTGTACATGTAGCATCGAAACAAAAATAAACACGAAACTCCAAAGATACGTTAACATGTACATCTCTAAAAGATTAAAATAAATACTCACTATGTTAACATAATTCAAAGAGTATAGATACGAATTCTATGAATCAATGCCAACATGAAACTGCAATATTAATTTCATAAGGAATAATTATGTGAAACAATAATGAAATTCGAAACGAAAAATAAAACAAACTAATTAAATTTAACAAGAGTATCGCTGAACGAGTATGGAATCCGTACTTGGAATAAACAATGTAATACCCAAATAATTTAAATATAATTTTGCTAATCTCTGCGAGTCCGATCTAATACCCAAAACACAATAATGTAAGACCTTTAATTTTAATTATTTAACAATTTAAATCCTTATATTGTAATATCCTAAAATATTATCATTAATTAATTTATTTCTTTTATATTCCATATCCATACTACGCAAAATCATGCCATGAAACAAACAAACATATTAACTAAGCATGTGCATACGAGTATATATAAATTAAACAATTAGAATGAATTTAAATTTCATATATACAACATCTTCGATCACATTCTGCATATATATATATATATATATATATATATATATATATATATATATATATATATATATATATCATCAAGTACTATATCAGCTTAACAATTTCTTATTTTATTATTAGAAATTCAACGAATGGGCCATATACCTACATATACCTATGTATTTCATATACATGTGTTCCTTCCAGCTTCAAGTCTCAAATATGCAATTAAGATAATAAGCTGCAATAGCCAAATCTACAGGAAATCAAAAGAAATAAATTAGGTATATGCTTTTGCTTTTTTCTGTTCTCTATGTCGCCGCCTCCTTTTTTTCTCTTTTCTTTCAGTTACGAAGTAGATATAATGCTCGAGTAAATTAGGTCCAGCTATTTATTTATTAATTAATATATTTTTATTAATTTTTTTAATTTTAATAGAATTTATTATTACACAAATATAAATTAGATTTAATTAATTTTACGGTCCAATTTTATTAAATTAATTTATCTCTCACTTATTAATATTTATTAATCAAGAACTTAAATAACTATTTTGACCAAAATAAAAGATAAAATCTTAAATAACTATTTTGATTAAGAGTTCTACTCTTGATCCTTTCTGTATTAGGTATTACAATTTATATTGTTAAATATATATTATAAAAAATTAAAATATAAATGTAATGGAGGAGATTGTAATCCACTTTTTTTTAGTTTACCCTTTAGAATACTCCCGGCTCCATAGACTTTTAAGGAGAAAAACTCATGCCATCCATAATACATATAAAATTGGATTATGTAATACAAGCACGTCATTTTTGTTGACATCATCATTTTCATTGGTTGATTTTTATATGCAAATACAACAGTTTGGGCGAAACGCATAGACTTGAGCAATTTAGTCGTAATTCAGTAACATAACTTGTTAAAGAAAATGTGTTGACTACTCCTTAATCCATAATGGATGTATCATTAACCAACAAGTAATTTTATGCCTCACTGGTGACCAACTTATTCATCCAAATTTCGCTCCGTGCAAATCTATCATCAGGTCCCTCCTATTTAAAATTTGAGATATATTTTAGTATTGAATCAATTTACAAAATTATAGGACAATAAGTGAGAATTGTAAGTACATAATCATGGTAATAAGAACATAGATAAAATTTTTTTAACTGTTTTGTTATATGTGTCCAAATCACACCCAAAACACTGTATTATGTAAAAATTCCAGTTCCATAAAATATTAAAAAAAAATTTAGTTGTTTTAAAAAAAAGCAAAAAAAAATAAAATAAAAAATTCCGTATTTTAAGAAAATGTGAACTCCCGGACCTGATCATATATATATATATATATATATATATATATATATATATATATATGGCAATATGGCCATATACAATTGTGTATTTTTTATTTGTGTGCATTTTGTCAAAACTATTTCGTTTTGGCAGATTTATTTTTTTAAAAGAAAAACTTCTCTCCTACAAAATCAAAAATCAAAAACAAATCTTTATATTTAAAACATGTATATTGTGACGCCCCCAAAATATGTATACATCACCTATTCTGAGTCGTCAAATACATGGTACAAAATACAAATAAAAACTTAATTATACAACTGTCGTGTAAAATACGACAAAACATAAGCTATGAGTTTCAATACAACATTGTCTTCTAAACAGTATTCAAACTCAAAATAAGTCCTCAATATATTTATTTTTACACTATTTTATAGAATAGTGAGGACTACTAATGCTATCATCTGAACCGTCACTCCGTTCCCCGACTAGTCCTCGCTACGTTCTCATTTCCTGAAGAAAACAATGAAAACAAAAGGGTGAGCTCAACAAGCTCAGTAAGAAATATTATGATCAAGATAATGCAGAATAAATTATCATTAGCCTTCAACAATGTTAAACTGATAAAATATTACAAATATCAAGTTTAACTGCAGCGAAACAATAAATCCATTAAAAGAGTCAAGTAGAGAATAAAATCTACTATCTTTTATGATTTAAAAAAGTTTTTCATCACTTTTATCGCTGAGACTCAGCTTAATAAATAATTAACATCATCCCTGCACTACGGCCAAGGATATTCATTAGTATCACGACCATAAATTATCCATGCACTACGGGCCAATGATATTCGTGTATTCATCAATGGTCATGATCATGCTAACAACTATCCATCAATGCACTACGGACCAAAGAGGATTTTTACCACATCATTTGTAACATTACGGTCATGATTACACCGAATAATCCCTGGTCATAATCATACCAAGTCCATCTATGCACTATAGGCTACAGTTGAATTTCAACAAAATATAAACATGAGGATGATGACAATGATATAAGAATTTAATAAAATAAGTTCAAGAATTAATTTATCCAGGAAACAATAACGACCAAATTGTCAACATAGTACTTCTTCGTAGAGTAAAATTCAAGATTTCTCAGAAGAATATTTCCATGAAAAGATACTAGATGAAGCGCGAATATCAAGGATATTCCACTAATTTCATGGAGTATAGAAGTCAAAACTTTAACCAACTGAGTATAATAAAGAATGGAATAACAAAAGAAATCACCAGGCATGCGATAGACCGCATAGACTGCAGGTTATTCCAACAGAATAATAAATAATGGAACCAGGTCATGCGTAAACGCACAGACAGAATGTTCTAACAGAATAATAAATAACGGAACCAGGTCATGCGTAAACCGCACAGACAGGATGTTCCAATAGAATAATAAAGAACGGAACCAGGTCATGCATAAACGCACAGACAGGATGTTCCAACAGAATAATAAAGAATGGAATAACAGAAGAATTTCACCATGTATGCGGTACTTCGCATAGACAGGTTATTCCAACATAATAATAAAAAATAGAATAACAGAAGTTCTTTTCATGAAGATGAAAGAAATAATACCCTTACGAGTACAACAAATAATATCCCTTACCGTAAAAGAAGAGTATTCCGACTGGTAGGGCGAGGATATTCTTGAAGAAAACTTGCACTACGCTTAAAGCTTCTTAAAACTCTAAAGAAATACGCTCAAGATTATAGAAGAATTCTCTGAACTTCTGGTGTGGTTTTCAATTCTAACTAAGCATCCTATTTATAGGAGAATTGAAGGGGTACTATTTGATCACGGGTGTACTGAATATGATTTCACGGATGAAATATTTAGCATTCACATATGTTATATATCTAATAAAACATATATATATATATATATATATATATATATATATATATATATATATAAGCACATGGTGCTTTGAAAAAACTCCCTCCGTGATGCATTTTGTAAGATTCCTCCCCTCCCTCATTTTGTCAACTTTCAATATATATAAATAATATAAGCACTCCCTCCACCATACGTAATTTTCATTCACCCACCAATTTCATCACCCACTACACCCATTATAACATAATATATATATATATATATATATATATATATATATATATATATATATATATACTTATATATTTAGTTATACTGAATAACTTTCCACCGATTATTATTTTTTAAAAAATGGGTAAATTGGAATCTAAATAATAAGCAAAATTTACAACAAATATTTCATAAAAATTCTCTCAATATTTTTAACAACATTATCATCATTATTATAATTCACAATATTTAACAACCAGGTCGTTTCCAGGAAAGAGGGGGCTTTCCAATGAGGATTTCTCCTTATTGGCGCGCAATTAGGTGACCAAACCTCTCATTGACAGAACTTCTAGACATCGTTAATATTACAAATAATAATATTAATAACTTCGTCATCTCAATTATTGATTTAATAAAATATAGACAATAATTGAATCAAATAACGTGAGATACTATGCAGCAATTACTATAGCAATAATTGAACAAAACTGAGTGACTTCTCACGTAAGCATTAATAATCAATACAATGTGCTACTATGCAACCACGCGTATTACTGTACTTTTAACACCGAGTGTTTCAACAGTTAACGGTAAAGCTTCCGCCGTTATTTTCATAAAAATATTTTTGTCGTTTTCTCAATTCGACAATAGTTCCGTTGTGGGGTCCACCAATGATTGTGCCGTTAGACGAATATTCTCTGTTAAAATGAATATTCCCCGACCAATCGAATATAATATAACAACTTGCGTATTTTGCCAAATTTATAAATATTACCCACAACTATTACATTATATCAAATTCATTTCATATTATTTAAAAATGATATTTATAGAAAAATCATCTTTATATAAAAAAATTGGGGTCTTACAACCTCCCCTTCTTATGAAATTTTGCCCTCGAAATTAGGGTACGTACCTGGTATGTCGAAGAGGTAAGGATACTTTGATTTCATTTCAGATTCTAACTCCCAAGTCATTTCCTCAATATCATGGTTTCTCTACAAAACTTTGACTTGATGTATAACCTTGGAGCGTAGAATGTGTTCCTTCTTATCTAAGATTTGAACAGGAACCTCTTCATACGTCAAATCTTCCGCTATTTCATCCCGTTCTAACTCAATAATGTGGTTCGGGTCTTCCACATATTTACGTAACATGGATATATGAAAAATGTTATGAACACGAGACATACTTGGCGGTAAAGCGAGTCTATAAGCCACAGTTTCTACTCGATCGAGGATTAAAAATGGGCCAATGAATCGAGGATTGAGCTTTTCTCTCCTTCTAAATCTCGTAACTCCTTTCCATGGAGCAACACGTAACAACACATGATCTCTAATATCGAATTTCACGTCCTTTCGATGAAGATCAACATAACTCTTTTGTCGATCTTGTGAGATTTTTATACGTTATCGGATCGTTTGAATCTTTTCTGTAGTCATACGTACCAACTCCGGCACTAACAATGTTGCTTCACCCACCTCATCCCAACATACTGGAGAACGACACTTTCTTCCATACAACGCTTCGAATGGAGCCAACTTGCTTGATAACTGTTGTTCTAGAAAAACTCCACCAATGGTAAGAACTTGTCCCAACTTCCCTTGAAGTCAAGGACGCAGAGTCTTATTAAATCTTCAAGAGTTTGAATAGTCCTCTCTGATTGTCCGTCCGTCTGAGGATGATATGCCGAACTAAATCGTAAATCTGTGCCCATAGCTTTTTGTAAACTAACCCAAAATCGTGAAGTGAATCTTGGGTCTCGATCAGAAACTATGGATACAGGCATACCATGCAATCTTACAACCTCGTTTATGTACATACGAGCAAGACGTTCAAGTGCATAAGTTTCTCGTATAGGTAAAAAATGAGCCGACTTGGTCAATCTATCAACAATGACCCAAATTGCATCTATGCCTTGAGAAACCTTAGGAAGACCAGTAACGAAATCCATGGTAATGTGCTCCCACTTCCATTCTAGAATTTTAAGTGGTTGCAATGGACCTTTTGGTACTTGATGCTCCGCCTTGACTCGTTGACACGTTAGACACCATGAGATAAATAGCGCTATCTCTCTCTTCATATTGCCCCACCAAAATGTATGCCGAAGATCATGATACATTTTGGTACTCCCAGGATGGATTACAAACGGTGTGTTGTGCGCCTCCATCATAATTTTATACTTTAAATCATGGTCGTTAAGAACACAAAGTCTGGAGTTGACTCGAAGTATTCCTTCTTCATTGATTCTTACTTCCGGCATAGCACCTTCTTGCACTTTCTTCCTCATACGTATCAGCTCCAGGTCTGTAGCTTGAGCAACTTTAACTTTATCGATTAAATTCGGTTCTACTCATATATTCGCCATCATCACATGGGTCCTTGGAGTCTTTAACTCTATCTCCATCCTTTGCAAGTCATGCAAAATGGGCCTTTGCGTTGACAATATTGCACTCGTACCCGCATATGATCTTCTACTCAGTGCGTCAGCTACCACGTTCGCTTTTCCAGGATGGTATGATCATAATCTTTCAATAGTTCAAGCCAACGTTGTTGTCGCATGTTGAGTTCCTTTTGGGTGAAGAAATATTTGAGGCTTTTATGATCCGTAAAGATCTCCACTTTCTCCCCATACAAGTAATGACTACAAATTTTAAGTGCAAAGACAACAGCTGCCAACTCTAGGTCATGAGTAGGATAATTCCTCTCATATTCTTTGAGTTGTCGAGAGGCATAGGCTATGACTTTCTTATGTTGCATGACAAATCCCTCCGAACCAGATGGTATTGTCAGAACAGGTGCTGAAATGAGTCTCCTCTTGAGTTCTTGAAAACTCTTCTCACATTCCTCACTCAAATCGAATTTTGTATCTTTCCGAGTTAGCTAAGTTAATAGAGTAGCGATTCGAGAAAATCCTTCCACGAATCTCCGATAATAACCAGCTAAGCTGAGAAAGCTACGTATTTCGGTCACTGATTTGGGTTGCTCCCAGCTTTGAATAGCTTCAATCTTTGCTGAGTCAACTGATATTCCATGACTTGACACTACGTGCCTAATGAATGCTACTTCCTCAAGCCAGAACTCGCATTTCTTCAACTTGGCATAAAGCTTATTTTCACGAAACTTTTGGAGTATCAGCATCAAGTGTTGCTCATGATCTTCACGGTTTTTAGAATAAATAAGGATGTCATCAATAAAGACGACTACAAAGTGATCCAAATATTTCTTGAATACTCGGTTCATCATATCCATGAAGGCAACAGAAGCATTAGTCAATCCAAAAGACATGACTAGGAATTCATAATGCCCGTACCGAGTTCTGAAAGCCGTCTTTGGAATGTCATCGGTTCTAATCTTCAATTGGTGATATCCAGAACGAAGATTAAAATTTGAAAAGAATTTGGCGCCTTGCAACTGGTCGAACAGGTCATCAATACGTGGCAATGGGTACCTGTTTTTGATGGTGACATGATTCAACTCCCGATAATCAATACAAAGTCGCATACTTTCATCCTTCTTCTTCACGAATAGAACAGGAGCACCCCAAGGAGATTTACTAGGACGAATGAAACCAATGTCTAACAATTCTTGCAGTTGGATCTTTAACTCCTGAAGTTCAATAGGATCCATTCGATATGGGGATTTGGAAATGGGTTTTGTACCGGGTTCAAGGTCAATACAAAATTCAATTTCACGCTCTAGGGGTAGGCCAGAAAGTTCTTCAGGGAATACGTCAGGGAATTTATTAACAATAGAAATATCATTCAAAACTGACGTACTTTTGTTTAGATCCGTGACATGAGCTAAGAAAGCTTGACATCCGTTTTTCAATAAACGAATAGCTTTATGGCTTGAAATGACAGTGATTGATTTTAATGGTTTGGCTGCTTGAATTCGCATAATAGGTTAGTTAGAAATATGAAAGCTAACAACCTTACGAAAATAATCAATTTTTTTATGATGAGTAGTTAACCAACCAATCCTTAGAATTACGTCAAATGCAAGTATTTTCAATGAAATAAGATCGACAGGTAATGTGAGGGTACTAATTTGAACCAAACAAGACTTATAAATAGTGGATGTAATGAAGGTTTCTCCCAACGGAGTTTCAACAGATAAGTCAAAGTCTAATTTCTCCAGAGGCAAATTTAAACGTTGAGCGCAAGTAGGAGAAATAAAAGAATGGGTAGAACCAGTATCAAATAAGGTATATACTTCGCTAGAGTTTATGATAAGCTTACCCGTGATGACCTCGTTCGGGTTCCTTGCTTTCTAGGAGGTCATAACAAAAGCTCTCCCTTGAACTACTGGTTTTGACTTGTCTGGGACGGTATTTTGTGTCACCGTTCCAACTGTACTTGTCTTCAGTGCACGACAAAATTGCGCTAGGTGACCTTCTCTTCCACAAATAGAACACGCTTTTGATGGTATCGTACAGTTTGGACTGATATGTCCCTCCCCTTCGCATTTGAAGCATATGATAGGTGGCCGTTCTCCTTCTTTAACAACGAGTGCTGGTGCTGACGTCTTTCCATCATTGTTGAATCTTCTCTTCTTGAAATGTCCATTCTTTTTGTCTTGGCCATAATTACCACCGAAGTGGTTACCATTTTTGGCATGTTGATTCCCTCCATGTTTGTTATCACCGCTTCGATGACTGCTACCACTAGTATTATCATTTTGCCGGCTGCTCTCTCTTGGTTGGGTTGACTCATTATCGCACTTCAATAACTGAGCCCTATTTACAATATCTGAATACAAACACAATTTATGAGAAATAAGATATTGACGTATCTCCGGCTTCAAACCTCTTAAAAATATTCGCGTTATTCTCTCCTCATTATCAACTAAATGGGACGCAAATCGAGACAACTCAGTAAACTTGGCTTCGTACTACGACACAGTCATGTTATTTTGCTTCAGCTTGATGAACTCTACCTCTTTCATGTGACGAATACTTTAGGAAAAGTACTTGTTGTTGAACAGTTCTTGGAACTTCTTCCAAGACATCTTCAGTGTGGCAAGTTGAGAACGCTTTATCGATTTCCACCAGTAATCTGCCTCTCCTCGCAACATAAAGGTGGCAAAGGGAACCTTTTGCTTCTCGGCGCATCCCAAGACATCAAATATCTTGGTGATCTGCTTTATCCACATTTTCGCCTTAAGTGGTTTTGGCTCTCCAATAAACTCTGGTGGTCCCAGCTCCTTGAACTATTTAGCGGAGACCGTCTGAGAGTTTTCAGTGTTTCCACCTACATTTTGGACAGGAGCCGCTCTCGCCTGATGTTGCATGAATTGCATAAAGTCTCTGAACATTCTATCATTCATCATTTGGTCAGTGTTGTTGTTTGCATGAGGATTGTCGCATTCTTGATGCACATTATCCTGATTATTGATATGTGGAGACTCAACGGTCACCTGTGCTCCATTGCTATTCTCAACATTCTCGGATGTCATTTTCAGATACTACCACAAAATAAAGGTTAATTGACATGTAACATATTATGTCTATACTCTGACCGACCAATTAAATACTAAATAAACTTAGGTAGGTCATACAAGCGAAGGAATTCTCCGTCTCTCCCCTCCTAGTTTTTGTCTCACATCTTAGCCAGGGATCATATCCATAAGCTTTGATACCAACTGTGACGCCCCTAAAATAGGTATACATCACCTATTCTGAGTCGTCAAATACATGGTACAAAATAAAAATAAAAACTTAATTATACAATTGTCATGTAAAATACGACAAAACATAAGCTATGAGTTTCAATACAACATTGTCTTCTAAATAGTATTCAAACTCAAAATAAGTCCTCAATACATTTATTTTCACACTATTTTATAGAATAGTGAGGACTACTAATGCTATCATCTGAACTGTCACTCCGTTCCCCGACTAGTCCCCGCTACGTTCTCATTTCCTGAAGAGAATAATGAAAACAAAAAGGTAAGCTCAACTAGCCCAGTAAGAAATATTATGACCAAGATAATGCAGAATAAATTATCATTAGCCTCCAACAGTGTTAAACTGATAAAATATAACAAACATCATGTTTAACTGCAGCGGAACAAGAAATCCATTAAAAGAGTCAAGTAGAGAATAAAATCTACTATCTTTTATGATTTAAAAAGATTTTTCATCACTTTTACCGCTGAGACTCAGCTTAATAAATAATC
The DNA here is from genome assembly GCA_016801055.1 of Panax notoginseng. Classification (NCBI taxonomy): domain Eukaryota; kingdom Viridiplantae; phylum Streptophyta; class Magnoliopsida; order Apiales; family Araliaceae; genus Panax; species Panax notoginseng. The sequence goes on from CM029019.1 coordinate 39,390,605, forward strand.
CACATCATCCCTGCATTACAGCCAAGGATATTCATTAGTATCACGACCATAAATTATCCATGCACTACGGGCCAAGTATATTCGTGTATTCATCAATGGTCATGATCATGCTAACAACTGTCCATCAATGCACTACGGACCAAAGAGGACTTTTACCACATCATTTGTAATATTACGGTCATGATTACACCGAATAATTTTTGATCATAATCATACCAAGTCCATCTATGCACTATAGGACACATATGACTTTCAACAAAATATAAACATGAGGATGATGACAATGATATAAGAATTTAATAAAACAAGTTCAAGAATTAATTTATCCAGAAAACAATAACGACCAAATTGTCAACACGATACTTCTTCGTAGAGTAAAATTCAAGATTTCTCAGAAGAATATTTTCATGAAAAGATACTGGATGAAGCACAAATATCAAGGATATTCCACTAATTTTACGGAATATAGAAGTCAAAACTTTAACCAACTGAGTATAATAAAGAATGGAATAACAAAAAAAATCACCAGGCATGTGATAGACCGCACAGGCAGGTTATTCTAATAGAATAATAAATAATAGAACTAGGTCATGCGTAAACGCATAGACAGGATGTTCCAACAGAATAATAACTAACAGAACCAGGTCATGCGTAAACTGCACAGACATGATGTTCCAACAGAATAATAAAGAAAGGAACCAGGTCATGCGTAAACGCACAGACAGGATGTTCCAACAGAATAATAAAGAGTAGAATAATAGAAAAATTTCACCATGTATGCGGTACTTCGCATAGACAGGTTATTCCAACATAATAATAAAAAATAGAATAATAGAAGTTCTCTTCATGAAGACGAAAGAAATAATACCCTTACGAGTACAACAAATAATATCTCTCACCATTAAAGAAGAGTATTCCGACTGGTAGGGAGAGGATATTCTTGAAGAAAACTTGCACTACGCTCAAAGCTTCTTAAAACTCTAAAGAAATACGCTCAAGATTATAGAAGAATTCTCTGAACTTCTGGTGTGGTTTTCAATTCTAACTAAGCATCTTCTTTATAGGAGAATTGAAGGGGTACTGTTTGATCACGGGTGTACCGAATATGATTTCACGGATGAAATATTTAGCAATCACGGATGTTATATATCTAATAAAACAAAAATATATAATATATATATATATATATATATATATATATATATATATATATATATATATATATATATATATATATATAAGAACAAGGTGCTTTGAAAAAACTCCATCCGTGATGCATTTTGTAAGATTCCTCCCCTCCCTCATTTTGTCAACTTCCAATATATATAAATGATATAAGCACTCCCTCCACCATACGTAATTTTCATTCACCCACCAATTTCATCACCCACCACACCCATTATAACATATATATATATATATATATATATATATATATAGTTATACTGAATAACTTTTCACCGATTATTATTTTTTTAAAAATGGGTTAATGAGAATTGAAATAATAAGCAAAATTTACAACAAATACTTCATAAAAATCCTCTCAATATTTTTAACAACATTATCATCATTATTATAATTCGCAATATTTAACAACCAGGTCATTCCCAGAAAAGAGGAGGCTTTCCAATGTGGATTTCTCCCTATTGGCGTGCAATTAGGTGACCAAAGCTCTCATTGGCAGAACTTCTAGACATCGTTAATATCGCAAATAATAATATTAATAACTTCGTCATCTCAATTATTGATTTAATAAAATATCGACAATAATTGAATCAAATAACGTGAGATACTATGCAGCAATTACTGTAGCAATAATTGAACAAAACTGAGTGACTTCTCACGTAAGCATTAATAATCAATACCGTGTGCTACTATGCAACCACGCGTATTACTGTACTTTTAACACCGAGTATTTCAACAGTTAACGGTAAAGCTTCCGCCGTTATTTTCATAAAAATATTTTTGTCGTTTTCTCAATCTGATAATAATTCTGTTGTGGGGTCCACCAATGATTGTGCCATTGTACGAATATTCCCTGTTAAAACGAATATTCCCCGACCAATCGAATATAATATAACAACTTGCGTATTTTGCCAAATTTATAAATATTACCCACAACTATTACATTATATCAAATTCATTCCATAATATTTAAAAATGATATTTATAGAAAAATCATCTTTATATAAAAAATATTGGGGTCTTACATATATGGCCATTATTCCTATATATTTATGGGGACTGATCCATAGTCAACGTTGTAAATTTAAGTTTATCTTTATAAGAAATCGTGATCATCCAATCGCAAATCTAACGATGAAAATTATCCATGTTCGTAGTTCAATACTGCGAAGCCTGCACAACTAAAGTGTAGATTAAAAAATTACCTAAACGCCCTTCAAGATCGGGACTTTAATAGTGTGGACAGTCAGTTTCAAAATATTCAGTATATTATCATAATATTAAAATTAGTGGTATTTTTGTAATATTCTCGTTTGCACTTTAATTGTGCGGACGATAAAGTGAGAGATTATTGTGCCATAGAATCTAACTTCGTCAAACCACCATAACCTGTCATCGAGGAAGGATAAAAAAATGATTAAGAATACATGAAGTGTGTTACATCTTTCATTATAAATCTGGGTCACCATATGTCGTAAATCTATGTTTCATAGTAGATTTGGGTCTAAAATTTATTGGTATAGATTTGGATTTGTTGTAGATCTAAGTTTCATTATGGTGTTTGGGTTATTCTAGAGGAGGAATTATGGTGGTGCAGGGGTGGTGGTGAAATTGATTTTGTAATTCAGGGTGGTGATGAAGTTGATTTTTGTGGCTAGTGGTAGGAAGATGATAGATAGTAATTTCCTTCTGAATTGATGGTGGGTGTTGCTATAGTAGGTAAATGGTTAGACTAATTAGTAAAATAATGATTATTCTTTTTAAAATTGATGTTGGTGCACTGGTGGTGAAGATGAAATTGGTTTGGTGGTTGGTGAAATGAAGAAGATGATGTTGTGCACTAGTGTTTGTTATTGCTAAATAATTTATTTTCTTATGCTAATTAATTCTATTTAATTACTTAAGTTTAGTTTAATTTCATGTTTAGTATGTTTTATTGATTTTATTTGCTTAATAGTTTAATTGCTTTTTTTTTTAACTTTGTTGATATACGATCATTAAGTCATGATTCTATGATCTAAGTCAGTACTCTACAATCGTTTACTCACGACTATACGATCGTTAAGTCATTACACTACAATTGTTTAGTCATGATACCACAATCGTTAAGTCATTACTCTACGAACGTTTAGTCATAACTTTATGATCGTTAAGTCATGACTTTGCTATCTAAGCTAAGTCAGTCTACGATAGTAGAGTACTATCGTAGACTTTAACCTTTACTCAACGAATTTTCAGCTCCAACTATTACAAGGCTATACTGTACGATTTTGGAATCAAGCTAAGTTTAATATTTTCCAACATGAACTTTATTTTTGAGTTGGACAAAAAGAATGCAAGCATTCTCTCTCTCTCTGTGTGTGTGTGTCTCTCTCTCTTTCTCTCCATCCTGATAAATCACTATTCAACCCCCTTCTAGATTAATTAGGGTAACCAGATATATTTTTATGTCCATCCGCACTTTAGTTATGCGGACGAGTAAAATTCTATTTTTACTATCATCAATTTAATTCTGCGAACTAGAGCTCAAACAAAAAAAAATCGATTTAAAGCTATAAATCTTCCATTACGTCGTTTTTGCATATTCATATTTCAAATTCATGTTATCTAAGCTGAATGAGAGGCATGAATGATTAAACAAATGGAATCTAGCAATGGGGTGAAGTGTTTTCTCATAGTATGAAGCATGAGAGACAACATACTGTGGTATATATCCTTACAATTATTTAACCATACATGTTTCTCATCAGCCCAAATCACATTAATCAATAAGAACAATAATATGCAAGAAGAAATGAAAATTTTAATAATTATAAATGGTATTTGTGACGCCCCCAAAATAAATCCATACAACCCATTCTGAGTCGCCAAATACATGGTACAAAATTTAAATACAAACTTTATTTATACAATTATTAACTGCCGTGTAAAGTACGACAAAACGTAAGCTGTGAGTTTCAATACAAATATTATTTCGTAGACAATATCCAAACTCAAAATAAGTTCTCATTACAATTATTGTCACACTATTTTATAGAATAGTGAGGACTACTATAGCCACCATCTTGGACCATCATTCCATTCCCCGACTAGTCCCAACTATATTCTCATTTCCTGAAGAGAACAATGAAAGAAAAGGGTGAGCTTAACTAGCCCAGTAAAGAATATTATGACTAAGATAATATAGAATAAATTATCCTTAGTCCTCAACCGTGTAAAATCTGATAGAATACAATAGACAACAAATTTAGATCAACAACTACAGCGGAACAAGCAATCCATTAGAAGAGCCAAGTAGAGCATGATGTCTACTATCTTCTATGATTTAAAAGTTCATCATCAATATTTTATCTTTGTAACACAACTCAATAAATATTTCACATCAACGAATTATCAATGCACTATGGGCCAAGGATATTCGTTAGTATCACCAGTGGTCATGATCATGCTAAACAACTGTCCATCTATGCACTATGGGCCAAAGAAGACTTTCACCACATCATTTGTTTGTAACATTACAGGTCATGATTATACCAATATACAATCCTGGTCATAATCATACTAATCAACAGTCCATCTATGCACCACAATATAAGCATGAGGATGATGACAGTTGTAAAATCCCAACTTTTTATGAATAAAGATTTAATTTCTCTAATTATTATTTTGAATAATAAGGTGTTGAATTCATGTAATGCTTTAGTTATGGGTGAAATGTGTAAATTTTGCAAAATAAGCAAGTGATCATAAAATATTCGTTTGGTCGGGGAATATTCTTTTTGTCGGGAAATATCTGTACGACGGCGCAATCATTGGTGGACCACATAATGAAATAACTGTCGGATATAGAAAGCGACAAAAATAACCTTTTTATAAAAAATAACGATAAGGCTTTTACCGTTAACTGTTAAAATACTCGGTGATAAAAGTATAGTAATACGCATTATTGTACAGTAGCATACGGTATTGCACAATATTTTTAATTATTGATTCTTACGTAAGAAGTCACTCAGTTTCATTCAATAATTGCCATAGTAATTGTTGCACAGTATGTCATATTATTGATCCAATTATTGTCACATTATCATCTGCACAATATTTTATATTATTAAATCAATAATTGACACAACATTCATATTATTAGTTAACATTATTGGTAATGTCTAGAAAGTTCTGTCGAGGAAAGGGGTTAGGTTATATAATTGCGCGCCAATAAGGATAAATCCTTATCGGAAAGCCCCCTCTTTTCTGAGAATGATCTGGTTGTTATTATTGTGAGCTTATAATATTATTTATGAATAATTATTATGTGGTGGATATTGGTTCAATTTTGATATAAATGAAGGAATTTAGCATGAAATATTTGTTGAAAGTTTGGCAATTATCTTCTCCAATAAAATATTCATTCAAATATATTATTATAATATTATAATTTTTTTTATAATTTAAATGGTAATATTATTATAATAATATATAATTTTTAGCATGTGAATAAAAGTGGAGTGAATGTTATCATTTTGGTTTTAAATTCCTTTTCCAAAATAATTGCACGCACAATTTCCTGCAAATTCTTTTTCTTTGTCCAAAGTGTGGCTCAAAAGCATCTCCTGCAATGAATTTCTTTGTTGCCAAATTAGTGGGCCCCAGATATGGAAAATGAGAAGAGTTAGGCATGCAAGAGGTTAGGCAGAAAGAGAAAGAAAGGAAAAGTTAGGCACTCTGCTGAACTTTTCTCCCTCCGTTGTACTATAAAAGGAAGTTTACACCTCCTTCCTCAACACACCGTTTCAATATCAGAAATTCTTATTCTATAGTATTGTGAGTATTTCTCTTGAGTATAAGGATACTTTGAGTGTAGCTTTTTGTGCAAAAATTTTTCAAAATAATATCTGATATTCCAATCAAATCTAATTTTTACTAAGGTAAAAGATATTATTTGTGACGCCCCCAATATAGGTATACATCACCCATCTTGAGTCGCCAAATACATGGTACTGAATACAAATATAAACTTAATTATACAACATTAGCTGAGAGTTTTTACACGAATATTGTCTCATAGACAATATCCAAACTCAAATTCAATCCTAATTACATTTATTATCACACTAAATAGTTAGGAATACTAAACAACCATCTCAGACCGTCACTCCATTCTCCGACTAGTCCCGGCTACGTTCTCATTTCTTGAAGAGAACAATAAAAGCAAAAGGGTGAGCTCAACTAGCCCAGTAAGAAATATTATGACTAAAATAATGCAGAATAAATTATCATTAGCCTTCAACAGTGTTAAACTGATAAAATATAATTAACATAAAGTTTAACTGCAGTGGAAGAAGCAATCCATTAGAAGAGTCAAGTAGAGCATGATATTTACTATCACCTATGATTTAAAAAGTTTATCATAAGTTTTATCGCTAAGACTCAACTTATTAAATAATCCACATCATCGAATCATCCCTGCACTACGTGCCAAGGATATTCATTAGTATCACGTCCACGAATTATCCATGCACTACGGGCAACGGATATTCGTTTAATTATCAATGGTCATGATCATGCCAACAACTGTCCATCAATGTACTACGGGCCTATGAGGACTTTTACCACATCATTTGTAACATTACAGGTCATGATTATACCGAATGATCCCTGGTCATAATCATACCGATCAACAGTCCATCTATGCACTACGGGCCAAAGATGACTTTCATAATAATATAAGCATGAGGATGATGACAATGATATAAAAATTCAATTAAATGAAAGCAAATGATAAATTTTTAAAGATTTATAATTTAATTTATCCAGAATTCGAAAACATCCAAATTGTCAACATGATACTGCTTTGTGGAGTAAAATTAAAGAATAATATTATATCAAAAATGATTTGGACCGAAAAAAAATTAATTTTTATCAGGAATAGTACCCCAGGTGAATGGTACCCCGTGAATAGTACTTCAAGAATAGTACCCCGTGAATAGTACTCCGGCATAAAAAAGTTAACTTATCAAGAATGTTCAGAATAATATTTTCATGAAAAGATACTGGATGAAGCGTAAATTTTAAGGATATTCTACTAATTTAGTATAGAAGCCAAACCTTAACAAAATGAGGGTAGAATTCAAAATCTGAAACGAAATAATATTACTTACATACTACAGAGTATGGAATAAAATATTATTTTTTACGAATATTGAACAAAAATAATATACCTTACCTGAAAAAGAAGAGTATTACAACTGGTATAGCGGGGATATTCTTAAAGAAAACTTTCACTGTTTTCTACTCTCAAAGCTTCTTAAAACTCTAAAGAAATACGTTCAATATTATAGAAGAAGAATTCTCTGATTCTGGTGTGATTTTCATTTCTAAACTAAGTATCGTATTTATAAGAGAATGGCAAGATACTATTTGGATGCACAGTAATGAAAAAAAATTCACGAACGCACAGTGCTTGATCACAGAAATTTTCTAATTTTCAAAATTATTACTATACAAACACTATGCATAATAAAATATAATATAATCTATTTTTCATAAAAAAAAACTTATTATAATATATATATATATATATATAATAGTAATAATAATAATAATAATAATAATAATAATAATAATAATAATAATAATAATAATAATAATAATAATAATAATAATAATAATAATAAAACAAACCTCCCGTGACTTTGCAAAATCTCCCCCTGACATTTCATTTCTCCAACATGTGGGCCCCACCTGACCCACTCGTGGGCCCCACCACTTATTATATATATATATATATATATATATATATATATATATATATATATATATATATATATATACAGGGAGGATCTAAAGCGGACCAAAAGAACGGACCAAGGAGCGGACCAAGGCAAAAACAAGCGGGTTTCAGGGTCAACCCGCGGGTTGGTCCGACCCAGACTCTGAAACCCGCGTGTTTTTGCCTTGGTCCGTTCTTTGGTCCGCTTATTTGGTCCGCTTTAGATCCTTTCCGTGTATATATATATATATATATATATATATACTGAATAACTTTCTACCGATTATTTTGAAAAATGATAAATGGGGGTCCATAAAATAAACAAAATTTACAACAAATACTTCATAAAAATTCTCTCAATATTTTTAACAATATTTGTTCATCATTATTATAACTCGTAATATTAACAACCAGATCGTTCCCAGAAAAGAAGGGGCTTTTCGATAAGAATTTCTCCCTATTGGGGCTCAATTAGGTGACCAAACCCCTTTCCTCGAAAGTACTTTCTAGACATTGTTAATTATTCAAATAATAATATGAATAACTTATCATCTCAATTATTGATTTAATAATATAAAATATTGACAATAATTGAATCAAATAACGTGAGATACTATGCAGCAATTACTGTATCAATAATTGAGTATAACTGAGTGACTTCTCATAAGCATCAAAAATCAATACCATGTGCTACTATGCAACCACGCGTATTACTGTACTTTTATCATCGGGTATTTCAACAGTTAATGGTAAAACTTTCGCCGTTATTTTTATAAAAAGATATTTCTGTCATTTTTTACCTCCGACAATAATTCCGTTGTGGGGTCCACCAATGATTGTGCCGTCATACGAATATTTCTTGTTAAAACGAATATTCTCCAACCAATCAAATATTTTATAACAACTTGCATACTTTGCAAAATTTATAAATATTACCCACAACTATAACATTATATTAAATCCACACCATAATATTCAAAAATATATTTCGAGAAAAACTAATCTTTATTTATAAAAGTTGGGGTCTTACAACCTCCCTTTCTTATGAAATTTCATCCTCGAAATTGGGGTACGTACCTGGTATGTCGAAGAGGTGAGGATACCTTGATTTCTTTTCAGATTCTATCTCCCAGGTCATTTTCTCAACATCGTGGTTTCTCCACAAAACCTTAACTTGAGGTATAATCTTGGAGTGTAGAATATGTTCCTTCTTATCGAAGATTTTAACAGGTACCTCTTTATACGTTAAATCTTCCACTATTTCGTCCGGTTCTAACTCAATAATGTGGTTCGGGTCTTCCATATATTTATGTAACATAGATATGTGAAAAATATTATGAACACGAGACATACTTGGCGGTAAGGCGAGTCTATAAGATATAGTTCCTACTCGATCGAGAATTTCGAATGGGCTAATAAATCGAAGATTGAGCTTTTTTCTCTTTTTAAATCTCGTAACTCCTTTCCATAGAGCAACACGTAACAACACATGCTCTCCAACATTGAACTCTACGTCCCTTCGATGAAGATCAACATAACTCTTTTATCGATCTTGTGAGGTTTTTATACGTTGCCAGATCATTTGAATCTTCTCCATTGTCATGCGTACCAATTCTTGTCCCAACAACATTTTTTCACCCACCTCATCCCAGCATACTGGAAAATGACACTTGCGTCCATACAACGCCTCAAATGGAGCCATGCCAATACTTGCTTGATAGCTGTTGTTGTAGGAGAATTCCACTAGTGGCAAGAACTTGTCCCAACTTCCTTTGAAGTCAAGGACACAGAGTCTTAATAGATCTTCAAGAGTTTGAATAGTTCTCTCTAACTGCCCGTCCGTTTGAGGATGATATGCCAAACTAAATCGTAAATCCATGCCCATAGCTTTTTGCAAACTAACCCAAAATCGTAAAGTAAATCTTGGGTCTCGATTAGAAACTATGGATATACTGGCATACCATGCAGTCTTACAATCTCATTTATGTAAATACGAGCAAGGCGTTCAAGTGTATAAGTTTTTCGTATAGGTAAGAAATGAGCAGACTTGGTCAATCTATCGATAATGACCTAAATCGCATCTATGCCTTGAGAAACCTTTGGAAGACCAGTAACGAAATCCATGGTAATGTGCTCCCACTTCCATTCTGGAATTTCAAGTGGTTGCAATGGACCTTTTGGAACTTAGTGCTTCGCCTTGACTCGTTGACAAGTTAGACACCTTGAGATAAATTCTGCTATCTCTTTCTTCATATTGCTCCACCAAAATGTTTGTCGAAGATCACGATACATTTTGATACTCCCAGGATGGATTACAAACGGTGTGTTGTGTGCCTCCATCATTATTTTATACTTTAAATCAGGGTTGTTAGGAACACAAAGTTTGGAGTTGACTTGAAGTATTCCTTCTTCATCGATTCTTACTTCCGGAATAGCACCTTCCTGCACTTTCATCTTCATATGCATCAGATCCAGGTCTATAGCTTGAGCAGCTTTAACTTTATCGATTAAAGTCGGTTCTACTCGTATATTTGCCATCATCACGTAGGTCCCTAGAGTATTTAACTCTATCTCCATCCTTTGCAAGTCATACAAAATGGGTCTTTGTGTTGACAATATCGCACTCGTACCTGCATATGATCTTCTACTCAATGCGTCAACTACTACGTTCACTTTTTTAGGATGGTATTGAATGGTATGATCATAATCTTTTAACAGCTCGAGCCAACGTCGTTGCCGCATGTTGAGTTCCTTTTGGGTGAAGAAATATTTGAGGCTTTTATGATCCGTGTAGATCTCCAGTTTCTCCCCATATAGGTAATGTCTCCAGATCTTTAGTGTAAAAACGACTGCTGCCAACTCTAGATCATGAGTAGGATAATTCCTCTTATATTCTTTGAGTTGTCGTGAGGCATATGCTATGATTTTCCCATATTGTATGAGAACACATCCTAACTCTCTGCTTGAAGCATCAATGTAGATGACAAATCCCTCCGAACCAGATGGTATTGTCAGAACAAGTGCTGAAATGAGTCTCCTCTTGAGTTCTTGAAAACTCTTCTCACATTCCTCGCTCCAATCGAATTTTGTACCTTTTCGAGTCAGTTGAGTTAATGGAGTAGCGATTCAAGAAAACTCTTCTACGAATCTCTGATAATAACCAACTAAGTCGAGAAAGCTAGGTACTTCGGTCACTGACCTAGGTTGCTCCCAACTTTGAATTGCATCAATCTTTGCTAGGTCAACAGATATTTCGTGATTTGATATCACGTGCCCAAGGAATGCTACCTCCTCAAGCCAGAACTCGTATTTCTTCAACTTGTCATATAACTTGTTCTCACGAAGCTTTTGGAGTATCAACCTCAAGTGTTGGTCATGATCTTCATGGCTTTTGGAGTAAATGAGAATGTTATCAATAAAGATAACCACGAAATGATCCAAATATTCCTTGAATACTCGGTCCATCATATCCATGAAGGCAGCAGGAGCATTAGTCAATCCAAAAGACATGACTAGGAATTTGTAATGCCCGTACCGAGTTCTGAAAGCAGTCTTTGGGATGTCATCGGTTTTAATATTTAACTGATGATATCTGGAACGAAGATCGATCTTTGAAAAGAATTTGGCGCCTTGCAACTGGTCAAACAGGTCATCAATACGAGGCAATGGGTACCTATTTTTTATGGTGACATGATTCAACTCCCGATAATCAATACAAAGTCGCATACTTCCATCTTTCTTCTTCACGAATAGAACATGCGCACCCTAAAGAGACGTACAAGGACGAATGAAACCAATGTCTAACAATTCCTGCAGTTGGGTCTTTAACTCCTGAAGTTCAATAGGAGCCATTCAATATGGGGCTTTAGAAATGAGTTTTGTACCAGGTTCAAGGTCGATACAAAATTTGATTTTACGCTCCAGGGGTAGGCCAGGAAGTTCTTCAGGGAATACGTTAGGAAATTTATTAACAATAGAAATATCATTCAAATCTGACGTATTTTTGTTTAAATCTGTGACATGGGCTAAGAAAGCTTGACATCCATTTTTTAATAAACGAATAGTTTTATGGCTTGATATGACAGTGATTAACTTTAGTGGTTTGGTTGCTTGAATTCGTATAATAGGTTGGTTAGGAATATGAAAGCTAACAACCTTACGAAAATAATCAATTTTAGCATGATGAGTAGTTAACCAATTAATCCCTAAAATCACATCAAATGCAAGTATTTTCGAAGAGATAAGATCGACAGGTAACGAGCGGTTGCCGATTTAAATCAAACAAGACTTATAAACAGTGGATGTAATGAAGGTTTTTCCCAATGGAGTTTCAACAGATAAGCCAAAGTCTAATTTCTCTGGAGTTAAATTTAAACGTTGAGCGCAAGTAGGAGAAATAAAAGAATGGGTAGAACCGGTATCGAATAAGGTATAGGCTTCGCTAGAGTTTATGATTAGCTTACCCGTGATGACTTCGTTCGGGTTCCTCGCTTTTTGAGAGGTTACGACAAATGCTCTCCCTTGAACTACCGGCTTTGACTTCTCTGGGACGGCCTTTGATGCCTCCATCCCAGCTGGACTTAACTTTACTGTAGGATAAAATCGGGCTAGGTGACCTTCTCTTCCGTAATTATAACATGTTTTGGACTGCTACCTACAGTTTGGACTGATGTGTCCCCCCCTCTGCATTTGTAGCATATGATAGATGATTGTTCTCCTTCTTTAACAACGGGTGTTGGTGCTGACGTCTTTCCATCATTATTGAATCTTCTCTTCTTAAAATTTTCACTCCTATTGTCTTGGCCATGATTACCACCAAAGTGGTTACCACTTCTGGTATGTTAACTTCCTCCACATTTGTTGTCACCGCTTCGATGACTGCTTCCACTGGTAGTATCGCTTTGTCGGCTGCTATATCTTGGTTGAGTAGACTCATTATCACGTTCCAATAATTGAGCCCTATTTACAACATCTGAATACAAACACAATTTGTGAGAAATGAGGTATTGACGTATTTCAGGTTTCAAAACTCACAGAAATATTTGTGTCATTCTCTCCTCATTATCAACCAAGTGGGATGCAAACCGGGATAACTCGACAAACTTACCCTCGTACTGCGACATGGTCATATTATTTTGCTCCAGTTTGATGAACTCCACTTCCTTCATGTGACGAATAACTCGACAAACTTACCCTCGTACTTGTCGTTGAACAGTTCTTGGAACTTCTTCCAAGACATCTTCAGTGCGGCAGGTTGGGTGCGTTTTACAGATTCCCACCAGTAATCTGCCTTTTCTTGCAACATGAAGGTGGCAAAGGGAACCTTATGCTCCTCGGAGCATCCCAAGACATCGAATATCTTAGTGATCTGCTTTATCTACGTCTCCGCCTTAAGTGGTTCTGGCTTTCCTAAAAACTCCAATGGTCCCAGCTCTTTGAACTGCTTAGCGGTGACCGTCCGAGAGTTGCCAGTGTTTTCACCTGTATTTTGAATAGGAGTCTCTCTTGCCTGATGTTGCACGAATTACACAAAGCTCCTAAACAATACGTCGTTCATCATTTGGTCGGTGTTGTTGTGTACATGAGGATTATTGCCCTCCTGATGTACATTATCTTGGGTATTAATCAGTGGTGACTCAACGGTCTCATGTGCTCCATTGCTTAACTCGATATTTTCGGATGCCATTTTCAAACACTGCCACAAAACAAGGGTTAATTGACATGCCACATATTATCCCTATATTCTGACCGACCAATTAAATAACAAATAAACTTAGGTAGGTCATACTAGCGAAAGATTTTCCCATCTCTCCCTCTAGTTCTAGTCTCACATCTTAGCTAGGGATCATATCCCTAAGCTTTGATACCAACTGTGACACCCCCAAAATAGGTATACATCACCCATCTTAAGTCGCCAAATACATGGTACTTAATACAAATACAAACTTAATTATACAACATTAGCTGAGAGTTTTTACACGAATATTGTCTCATAGACAATATCCAAACTCAAATGCAATCCTCATTACGTTTATTATCACACTAAATAGTGAAGACTTCTAAACAACCATCTCGGACCATCACTCCATTCCCCGACTAGTCCCGGCTACGTTCTCATTTCCTGAAGAGAACAATGAAAGCAAAAGGGTGAGCTCAACTAGCCTAGTAAGAAATATTATGACTAAGATAATGCAGAATAAATTATTATTAGCCTTCAATAGTGTTAACCTGATAAAATACAATAAACATCAAGTTTAACTATAGTGGAAGAAGCAATCCATTAGAAGAGTCAAGTAGAGCATGATATCTACTATCTTCTATGATTTAAAAAGTTTATCATCATTTTTATCGCTGAGACTCAGCTTAATAAATATTCTACATCATCGAATCATCCCTGCACTACGGGACAAGGATATTCATTAGTATCACGTCCACGAATTATCCATGCACTACGAGCCAAGGATATTCGTGTAATCTTAAATGGTTATGATTATACCAACAACTGTCCATCAATGCACTACGGGCCAATGAGGACTTTTAGCACATCATTTGTAACATTACAGGTCATGATTATACCGAATGATCCTTGGTCATAATCATATCGATCAATAGTCCATCTATGCACTACGGGCCAAATATGACTTTTATAACAATATAAGCACGAGGATGATGACAATGATATAAAAATTTAATTAAATGAAAACAAAGGATAAATTTTTAAAGATTTATAATTTAATTTATCCAGAATTCGAAAACATCTAAATTGTCAACATGTACTGCTTTGTGGAGTAAAATTCAAGAATAATATTGTATCAAAAATGATTTGGACGGAAAAGAAATCAATTTTTGTCAGGAATAGTACCCCAGGTGAATAGTAACTGAGTGAATTGTATCCCGTTAATAGTACTTCGAGAATAGTACCCCATGAATAGTACTCTGGAATGAAAAAGTTAAAACTTATCAAGAATGTTCAGAATAATATTTTCATGAAAAGATACTGGATGAATCGCAAATTTTAAAGATATTCTACTAATTTCATGGAGTATATATAGAAGCCAAACCTTAACAAAATGAGTGTAGAATTTAGAATCTGAAACGAAATAATATTACTTACATACTACAGAGTCTGGAAGAAAATATTATTTTTTACGAATTGTGACGCCCCCAAATCCGGGTACTTGAAACTCAAACTCGGTGCTTCACGATACCATTTCTATGAGCGGAATAATACTAATAATAATAATAATATAAAAGTCAACTTAATTTACATAATTATCAGAGTCTAAATCCCAAGTACGTAACCTTTAAACATTCATTACAACCCATGATAGATAATTAATACCAATGTCTTACTAATAGTTAACTATTACATAACACCAACTCATTCTGCAACTTTCCCTTTCCCTTTGCTCTTAACCGAGCTCTCTGGTAGTTCACACTAAGTTGAAAACATTTAAATTAAGCAAGGATGAACATTTGAGTGCCCATCAAGTAATAGAAATTATATATATATTCTAAAATAATTTAAATGTTTTCTTTGTACTATTCTTCTACAACAAGTCAATAGTTGTGAAGTATTCTGAACCAATAATAATAACATAACAACTCTCTTTCAAAGTTTTGAAATTTCGTATAGACTATATCTGGGGTATGGTGACATGCCATGAACATTGTTTTAAATTTTCAATAGGGTAAGACAGAAATTCATCTGCAAACCGTCATAACTTATGGGCACGGGGGGTGAGCAGCTCGTTATGCCCTACATTGATCAATACTACATTGTTAGAACGATATTATCGTTCATCCTTTGTCCGCCGGAGCGCATAAAAATTTTCCCGTGTAGGGATGTTCATACCTGTCTGGGTTCTAAATCAAAGGTTTTATCTTGTCAACAATAATCTATAATTCAACATATATGTATACGGGTAATTGACAAAGGTATATCAACATGTGATTAAATACAATGATTATCCAAGTGGGGACACTTGTTTAACCATTTCTAGAAATTAACGAACAGAATATATATATCTGAGTTACCATATACTAACATGTTGATATTCAAGGAGCTTATATAATATAAGGTTAATAATCTGTACCATAATAATATAGTTTAGAAACATTCTTACTCACATCTATTTCATAAAGAAAATGTAAAGGTTAGATACTTGCCTGAAGCGCTGCTTACAACTTGTAATTAAGATCTATCGCTTATCTCACGACCTAACATTAATAAGATCGTTCGTTTGATTAGAACAACATACTATAACACATAACACTGCTTATTACAGTCAGCACATAACCTAATCACATTAGCACATATGTTTAATAACCATTGAATCACAAATAATCACTTATACAATCAAAATATCTAAGTCCAGATCAATTTCTGAAACATGTCGGTGTACCGACAACTTTATCGGGTATTTATCGAGTCTAAGACTCTATTCTATAACTCAATATCCGTACATATAAGTCATATTATTATTAAATGACTTAATATAATTTAAAATATTTATTATAATTTATCATAAATTTTCAAACATTAGAATCATATTAAAAAGATTTAAATACTAATCAACTCTATTATCATTAATATTTAATTAGTATTAAACTATTAATGAAATTATTTTCAAAATATTAAAGTTATGTATAATAACTCAAATTACTTTTAAAGTATTAATATTACCCTTAAATGATTTTTAAAATATTTAAAAATCATTTTTAAATAATTAGCATTAATATTAAAATATTAATGTTTCATTTATCAAAACATTAAAAGTCATTAAGTATAACTGAAAATATTTTTAATTCATTTATATCACTTTTACATGATTTTTAATTTAATAAAACCATTTATAAACTATTTATTTAATAAATTTAATATCATTAATAATAAATTAATAATCATTAATATTATATTATTAATAAAATTATTCTTTAAATATTAAAATTTATATTTTATAACTCAAAATATCTTTAAACACTTTATTTTCATTTAAAATGATTATTAGAATATTAAAATCATTTTTAAACTAAATTATTTAATATAATTATTAAATAACTTTAATATCATTAATAATAATAAATTAATAAAATTTACCTTTAAATATTAAAAGTTATATTTTATTACTTAAAATATTTTTAAATACCTTATTATTATTTAAAATAATTTTTAATATAATAAAATCATTTTTAATTAATTTATTTAATTCATTTAATAAATAACTTAATTATCATTAATATTAATTTATTAATGAAATTTATCACAAAATATTAAAAGTCATTAAAAATAACTTAAAATATTTTATTATCTCATAATATAATTTTAAATGATTTTTCAAATATTAAAATCATTTTTAAATAATTTATTTAATATTATAAATAAGTAAATTAAATACTTTTAATATTCCAAAAATATTAAATATTTATGAAATATATTAAAAATAATTTAAAACTAATTTTCGAAATTTAAAATAATTTTTAATAATTTATTATGTATTTTTAATAATTAAAAACTAATTTTTTCTATTTTATAAATAATTTTCGAAAAATAATAAATAATCTGCCCCTAAAGACCACCTATAGCGACAGAATCGTCGCTATAGGTGTTCTTCATGTTCTTCATGCATTCCCAGAACTTCATGCCAGAAATCGAGTGACCATGTTTGATCGAAATTAAATTCGTGTGTGATGTGATTCTGGACATGTTGTTGATCAGATAACGTAGTACAAGTACAAGACTACACGATCCAACAAACAACATCATCAAAACATGCATAACCAACGAGATCTGTAGCCTTGAACAAGCTGTCAGAGCTGTTCTTCATTTTCTGGGTTATCCAGAAATGAAGAACAGTTCGACTGGCTCGTTTTGGGCTTCCACAACTTGTTGAGCTTGTAATGTTTTTGTGATTTAAAACCTGCAGTGTGTAGCCAACATGTAGGACAAGAGATCCATCACATATAATCACCATAACATCAACAGATCTAGCATATTCGTACTAGTCAAATCATGTCAGACGAAACGTTCATCTGTTTTCTGGGTTACCCAGAAAAAAGAAAACGTGCTCGAGGTACCTGCTTTGACCAAACCATGAACTCATAATATTTAATGTTTAGATGCTTTTAAGGCCTACATATGTACTATAACCTACATACTACAACTTAGATACATAAACATTATCAAAACACTAATACACTGTCAGATCAAGACGGTCAAAAATGTTTTCAGGCCAGTTCTGGGCTGTTTCTGGGTTACCTAGAAACGCCTGGTCATGGCCGGTCAACCATGTTTGACCTAGAATATCTTGCAATATAATACTGATCTAGGCCTGATTCTTGATACAGATCAAAGAACACATTACAAACTACAAGTATAAACCTTTAAAACACCAAAACTCATAAACATGATAAGATTTACGGCCTTTGACAGTTGATGTCAGACTGCAAAATAAATTTTTTTTAGATTCTTTAAATCTTCAAATCCGAGCCCCTAGATGTTATGGATCTAACATCTAGCAACCCAGATCATCCTTAGACACCTTATACAACATATTTTAACACTTAATCATAACATCAAAATCAGATTTTGGACAGAAATTCGATCGTTTGTTTATACCTTTAAATGAGCAATTCTTGATTCTATGTTTCTGATTTGGTTCAGATAAACGTGGGGCTTGATTATGGGACTGATATGTTACTGAAATTCAAAGGTTTGGGGCTTGAGAGAAAAAATTTGAGTGTTGGACAAAATATAAGTAACAAAATGAATTTCTCTCTCTTCAATCCTATTTATAGACCTACATGGTGCATGTATTGGCTGATTGCTGGCTTGTTTGCTGTCAATTGAAGCATGTGGAGTTGTTGAAGTGGTTCACCCACTCATCCTATTGTCAAACTCTACTAATATAGCCAAATAATAAACTAGGGGCAAAATGGTCAATTGGTAAATTATTTTAATGGCAACCAAGTAATTTGCCAAACTCTTAGGGTTTAGGGTTTGGGTTAGGGTTTGGACCATTTTAGCAAAAATCTAAGATTTCCATTTTAGGGTTTACTCCAAAAATAAAATTAAATAAAGATTAAATAAATTTTAGTTTCTAATTTTTTTTAAATTAGGGTTTCCTAATTATGATTAATTATCCAATCCCACTATACATGAACATTAGGCTTAGATTATATAATTATCATTAACTTTGTTAATTTAGCAATTAGGGTTCATTCTTTTGGTTATTAGGGTTACCAAATTATAATTAGATTTTGTAATTATCAAATTAGGGTTTAATAATTTAGTTTTTTTCCAAAATTAATAATTAGGGTTTCTAGATTATAATTAGGGTTTATCAAATTAATCAAATCATTATATAATACTCATCATAAAACATATAACATGGTCCTATAACAATCTTAAACTCACAACTGATTTTTAAATTAGGGTTTTCCCTTAGTAAAATTAGGGTTTAACCAAATAATATTAGCATTTTGAAATTAGACACCATCATTGACCATCATCATCAACACGTACATATAGTACATATTTATAGTACTGAAAAATCAAAATATAATTAATATTATATTATTATTCTCATACCTTGACAATAATCCAAAATTAGGGTTTGGATTCTATATCTGATTTATTCTTCATATTTAACCTTAATAATTAAGGTAAAATAATTACTTTAATAATCCATACTAAAATTCATATAATAAAATAGTTATTATAATTATTCTAAAAATTATTTCATATATTATTTAAATAATATATGATTATATTTTTCATGGAAAATAATTACTAAAAACATTTCTACCATAATTTAATTATTATAAGTACATACTTTATAATAATCAAAAATTCTAAAATAAATTCTTTTGTAAATAATTAGGTAATAAATATATTTTTACTTACCACAAAAATACATATACACATAATCTTGTACAAATCCTCATCCTTAATATATATATAAAAAAATTTTATTCGCAAAATATCTTATTTATTTATATAGAAAATATCGGGTTGTCACATTCACCCTCCCTTATAAAGATTCCGTCCCCAGAATCACCGTTTTAAAACCTATACATACCTGGTACATAGCATACACAATCATCGTAAGTAGATCTTGATCAACTTTGATCGAACTAATCTTTAACTATTCACATAAAGCTTGTCTTTCTGTTTAAACAGAAATATTTGATTTCTAAAAGAACTCAAATTCCTCCTCAAAATTTTTTTATAAAATAATTTACTATAAATAAGAAATAATATATAAGAAAATAAATTTGATTAGAATAATACCTGGAGTTGCATTCGTGGCTGCTACAGTTTCTTGAACGGTCATGTTGAAGACTCCTTCGGTTGGTTTTGTTGGTTCATTTGTTGAAGTCGGTCCCGTTATCGCCAATGCCCTGCTGCCTTTCCTCGTATTCGCATTGTTTGTTTCCCTTCTCCTTGGACAGTCTTTCACCTTATGCTCCTTTAATCCACAAATAAAACACCCACTATAAATTATTGGATTGGGGCAGTTAGGAGAGATATGTCCCTCCTGCCCACACTTGTAGCACACATTCTTTCCTTTTAAACACTTTCCCGAATGATTCTTTTCACAATTTCTACCATGCACAACTCGTTTCTTTCCATCTTCTGGCCTATTTTTCGTATTCCCAACATTATCACCTTTCCTCTTTCCAGTTCTACTACCACTACTCCCTCCTTCGGCTTTAACTTGAGTTGTCTCCCACCAAAGATTCACCCCTCCTTTCGCTGTATAGGTGGCAAAAGCTATCTGTTGCCCCTTCGTTACCCTAGCTATCACAACCACTTCTACAGGGTTAGTTGGTCTTCTAAATCCTGACGGTTCATTTGTCTTGAAGTTTTCAAATTTTTCCGATCGATTATCTGGCTGATTTCCTGAAGTTGGTAATCCATTCTGCATAGCTTGATTGTCTATATTCGTCAAATTCTGCGTTGGGTCTGGTTGTCCTCCAGTTTTGTTGGCAGGTTCTTCTGTCCCGTGATTTCGTTTTCGTCTTGGCGGCATTATTTGATTAAATTATTCTTTATTAACTTACATTCTAAGCCTTATCGTATACGTTTAGCATATAACACAAAAGATTCTACTCAAATAATCATGTACTCAAAATATTAGATTTTGAAAACCTGGTTTACTGAATTAATCAATACTCATATAATTAACTACTATCTTTTCACCAACTTATTTCATTAATCCCATAAACTCATATTCATATCACTTGACATATCATAGCACCTTTTGCTTTAATCATTTGCTATCCCATTGTGACTTAAAAGTCAGGAATCGCTACCATAACTTATATAAAATTTGAAAATTATTATCTTATACAAACATACCTATCATATACATAACATAAAATCATATCTATTCAATTAATACAAGTACTACTTATTTCTTACGCCTCCAATAAGGATCAATTGCTTAGTAATCTGTCTATTCCAATTATCCTCAATAATCCATTTACACCTAACTACATCTAGTTCGTCCAACTTACCATACATTACGAGCTTAAGAACTCACCACAAACATACGAGTTTAGGAACTCGACATAGACCACATATTTATTATTATTATTATTATTATTTTTCTATCAGTCATTCTATCATTCTAGGATCCGGTACTATACTTTCTAAAATAACCACCTCATGGAGGTAGCTTTCAATGTGAGCCTCTATTTCAGCTATTGGCTTTGATATTGGCTCGGTTATGGAGGTTGGTTTCTTCTTTATGATTTAAGGGTATCCTAATCCTTTTTCACCTGACATCTACACATACAAATTATCCTGATTAACATATAGTATACACATACAACACTTAAGAGTTTTATATGAGTTATCTTTTATTTTGTTTGACGATGAATTTAGTCAATTCATCTCTTTTTAAACTCTATATGAGTTATTTATATTTTCAACGTTTCTCTCTGTTCTAAGGTTATAGCCTAAGGTCTAACCCACCTAAGGTTTTTAACCCTAAGCTCTGATACCATGTTGTGATGCCCCCAAATTCGGGTACTTAAAACCCGAACTCGGTGCTTCACGATACCATTTTTATGAGAGGAATAATACTAATAATAATAACAATAATATAAAAGTCAACTTAATTTACATAATTATCAGAGTCTGAATCCCAAGTACGTAACCTTTAAACATTCATTACAACCCATGATAGATAATTAATACCATTGTCTTACTAATAGTTAACTATTACATAACACCAACTCATTCTGCAACTTTCCCTTTCCCTTTGCTCTTAGCCGAGCTCTCTGGTAGTTCACACTAAGCTGAAAACATTTAAATTAAGCAAGGATGAGCATTTGAGTGCCCATAAAGTAATAGAAATTATATATATATATATATATATATATATATATATATATATTCTGAAATAATTTAAATGTTTTCTTTGTACTATTCTTCTACAACAAGTCAATAGTTGTGAAGTATTCTGAACCAATAATAATAACATAACAACTCTCCTTCAAAGTTTTAAAATTTCGTATAGACTATATCTGGGGTATGGTGAAATGCCATGTACATTATTTTAAATTTTCGATAGGGTAAGACAGAAATTCATCTGCAAACCGTCATAACTTACGGGCACGGGGGGTGATCAGCCCGTTATGCCTTGCATTGATCAATACTACATTGCTAGAACGATATTATCGTTCATCCTTTGTCCGCCGGAGCGCATAAAAATTTTCCCGTGTAGGGATGTTCATACCTGTCTGGGTTCTAAATCAAAAGTTTTATCTTGTCAACAACAATCTATAATTCAACATATATGTATACGGGTAATTGACAAAGGTATATCAACATGTGATTAAATACAATGATTATCCAAGTAGGGACACTTGTTTAACCATTTCTAGAAATTAACGAACAAAATATATATATCTGAGTTACCATATACTAACATGTTGATATTCAAGGAGCTTATATAATATAAGGTTAATAATCTGTACTATAATAATATAGTTTAGAAACATTCTTACTCACATCCATTGCATAAAGAAAATGTAAAGGTTAGATACTTGCCTGAAGCGCTGCTTACAACTTGTAATTAAGATCTTATCGCTTATCTCACGACCTACCATTAATATCAACTTATTAGTGAAATTTATCACAAAATATTAAAAATAACTTAAAATATTTTCTTATATCATAATATAATTTTTAATAATTTTTCCAATATTAAAATCATTTTTAAATAATTTATTTAATATTATAATTAAATAAATTAAATACTTTTGATATTTCAAAAATATTAAATATTTATGAAATATATTAAAAATAATTAAAAACTAATTTTCAGAATTTAAAATAATTTTTAATAATTTATTTTGTATTTTTAATAATTAAAAACTATTTTTTTCTATTTATTAATTAATTTCCAGAAAATAATATATTATCTGTTGCTAAAGACCACCTATAGCGACAGAACCGTCGCTATAGGTGTTCTTCATGTTCTTGGCCAAACCCAGAAAATCATACACAGCCTCGAGATGCCTTGTTTGACCAAGAATTGTGAACTGTGTCATGTGTTTCTGGATACGCTATTGGTCAGATCATGTAAAGCTAATGCAAGACTACGATATCTAGCAACAACCAAGTTCATAACACATATAACCAACGAGATCTAAGCCTTGAAAGGGACTGTCAGACCTGTTCTTCATTTTCTGGGTTACCCAGAAAGGAAGAACATTTAGACCTGTCCATTTTGGGCTTCCACAACTTGCAATCCTGTTGATGTTTTAGTGATTTAAGAGGTCCAGTGCTTAGCTAACATGTAAGGCTACAAATCTATTACACAATATCAACAAAACATCAACACAAACGACCTATACAGATCGGTCAAACCTTGTCATAAATACATGATCATACGTTTTCTGGGTTACCCAGAAAATGTATTTCATGTTCTTCCTGCTCGGTTTGACCGTTCATGAAATCCAACACAAATGATGTTTAGACTATATAAAAGTTTTAATCAACAGTTAACATAACATACTACAATATGGTTTCAACAATAAAACCCAAAACATTTACAATCGGACCGATTCATGACCAACAAATACTTGTCAGACTCTAGTTCTCGGTTTCTGGGCTACCTAGAAAGTTTGCAAGTCATGGTCGGTCAACGTAGTTTGACCTTCCATAACTTGTACTATACATATGATCTAAGACTGATTTCAAGCTCAGATCAAAGTTCATATATCTGACTACAGCTACAAAGTTTCAAAACACAAAACACATTAAAGATCACAGAGATAAAAGGCCTGACATTTCTTGTCAGACTTTCTGGGCAAATTTTGGGTTTCAAAAACAGCCGGTCAATGCCGGTCAACCCACTTTGACCTTAAATAACTTTTAATCTACAACAGATATGACTTTGATTTTTTTTTCAGATTAAAGACAACATTGCAGGCTACTACTAACAACTTAAAAATAACACAAAACATAATTGAGCAAGGATCTGTGGCCTCTGACATTCGTTGTCAGACCACAGAACCAAGTTTTTTCCAAATTTTTGAAAAACACAAATCCGAGCTTCTAAATGTTATGGATCCAACATTTAGCAACCCAGATCGTCAAAATGGACTACAACCAACATATTTTAACAATAAAAATTAACATCTAACACAGAATCGATGGACAGAAATTATGCTAGGGTTTTATACCTTTCTTTGAAAAATTTCTAATTTTGTGTTGCTGATCTGTTTATGGTGAACGTGGGGCTTTGATTTGGAACTAATATAGCTTATATTTTCGGAGGTTTGGAGCTTGAGAGAGAAGGTTTGGGTGTTGGACAAAATAAGTGAACAAAAAATGATTTTCTCTCTCTCTTCAATCTATATATAGACCAACAAGGTACATGAATAGCTGATGTAGGTGACTTGTTGCTGTGATTTTAAGCATGTGGAGTGGTTATGAGTTAGTCACCAACTCACCTAAATGTCAAAACCTATTCTATAGCTTTAATAATGCAAAAGGGGCATAATGGTCTTTTGATAAATCATTTTAATGGCATAATTGGAACTTGGCAAACCCTTAGGGTTTAACCCTAAGGTTTAGCACAAAACAATAATAAGATTTAGCAATTAGAGTTTGCACAAAAATAAATAAAATCAAATAAAAATTAACTAAATTTTTGTTTCTAAAATTTTGAAATTAGGGTTTCCTAATTATGTTTAATTATCTAATTGCCTTATATAGTAATATTAGGGTTTAGATTATATAATTATCATTAACATTGCTAAAATAGCAATTAGGATTTACGATTTTGATAATTAGGGTTACCAATTATAATTAAGTTTTCTAATTATCAAATTAGGATTTAAATTTTTTTAGGGTTTCAAAAATTAGCAATTCAAATTATAAGACTTGCTAATTAATCACATTAACACAATTACAACCAATCTCGAACTCTAATTTAAATTTCAAATTAGGGTTCCTCATTTCCAAAAATTATATAGGGTTTCTAGATTATAATTAGGGTTTCTAGAAATTTATATTTCCATTTGTCAATTAGGGTTTACCTAATTAATCACAATCATCATATAATACACATATAAAATAGTATTGCACTCTAATTTGGATCTCAAATTAGGGTTTAACATTATTAATAGGGTTTTTAAAATTAAACACCATAATTGACCAATCATCATCAATACGAAAATACAGTACATATTCATAGCACTGAAAAATAAAAATATAATTAATATTATATTATTATTCTCATACCTTGACAATAATTCAAAATTAGGGTTTGGATTCCATATCTGATTTATTCTTCATATTTAACCTTAACAATTAAGGTAAAATAATTAACTTAATAACTTATACTAAAATTCATATAATAAAATAATTATTCTAAAAATCACTTCATATATTATTTAAATAATATATGCTTATATTTTCATGGAAAATAATTAATAAAAACATTTCTACCATAATTTTAATTATTATAAGAATATACTTTATAATAATCAAAAATTCTAAAATAAAATTATTTGCAAACATTTATGTAATAAATATATTTTTATTTACCACATAAATACATATACACATTATCTTGTACAAATCCTCATCCTTAATAAACAAAAAAAATTATACGCAAAATTTCTTATTTATTTATGTAGAAAATATCGGGTTGTTACATACTACAACTTAGATACATAAACATTATCAAAACACTAATACACTGTCAGATCAAGACAGTCAAAAATATTGTCAGGCCAGTTCTGGGCTGTTTCTGGGTTACCCAGAAACGCCTGGTCATGGCCGGTCAACCATGTTTGACCTAGAATATCTTGCAATATAATACTGATCTAGGCCTGATTCTTGATACAGATCAAAGAACACATTACAAACTACAAGTATAAACCTTTAAAACACCAAAACTCATAAATATGATAAGATTTACGACCTCTGACATTTGATGTCAGACCACAAAATAAAAATTTTCTAGATTCTTTAAATCTTCAAATCTGAGCCTCTAGATGTTATGGATCTAACATCTAGCAACCCAGATCATCCTTAGACACCTTATACAACATATTTTAACACTTAATCATAACATCAAAAATCAGATTTTGGACAGAAATTCGAGGGTTTGTTTATACCTTTAAATGAGCAATTCTTGATTCTATGTTTCTGATTTGGTTCAGATAAACGTGGGGCTTGATTATGGGACCACTACAAAAAAACAGGTCATTGGCGACGGCAGTAACCCCATCGCCAATAACCTCAATCTCGACGGCGTAGCCGTCACCAATGAGGCCCGTCGATAATGACCCTCCCAGGTCTAATTTTGGTGGGAATTTTTTGGCGCGCGTGGAAAAAGGCCATAGGTGACGACATTGGCCTTCGGTATTGAGTGTCGTCGCTAATGGGTTAATATTAACTTACAGTAGCGTAATTTTTTTTCACTTCTCTTCTTCTTTTTTATCCCCCTTCTTCCTCGTACCGTCGCCGGCTTCCCTTTCCCGTCGCCCACTGCCCGTTTCTTGCCGTCGCCATCGCCGTCTCTCTTCTATCGTCGTCCCTCGCTCTCTCCCTCTCGACTGCAAGGTAATCCCAATTTCAGTTTCCCCCAAATATAACCTAGCTAATAATATTTGCAAGTTTTTCTCAATTCATATGGCTTTGTATGACAATGCTAACTGATATTAATGTGATGATATGAATTGGGTACTCACTAGCCCACTCTAATTCTTCTTCTCAGTTCTTGCATAGCTATTTTTTAATTTTATTTGCTTCCCTTTGAATACCCTGTATTTAGACATTTGCGATTTGTTGTGTTTTTATTTTGTGGTAATATATGCAACTGAAATGACTAAAAATTAAAAGGGGAATGGAGGGTTGAAATGATTGGAGTTTGCTGTTTGTATGGATTTGACAATAGGTTTGAAGATTGGGAGAAGAGAGAAACCAGTTTTTCAGTGGTTGAATCCTTATCAACTGTAAAATAACCTACAATAGTTTAACATTGAAAATAGAATTAGCTATTAACGTTATGCATAATAATCCATTTGATCAAATATAAGAATATTGAATGGGCATAGATGAAAAGGAAGCTTGATAAAGGGGAACCACAGCAGAGTCGTCTCCCGCACTGCACGGGGTCTCAGTCGTACGATCTCTACCGGGAGAGACTCGAGGTGAGTCTAAAGCATGCACCCTCCCGCTTGGAGTTTTGGCGGCACGCCCACCAGAAGAAAGGTGAAGGTGGTTATATACCTCCTGAGGCAGAACGCATTGCTGTAAGTTATTTAATTCTTTTATTTAGTATGTAATTAAAATTCGATTATTGTTTTGAATTTTCTTGTTTTATATTTTGCGTATCATCTATTAATGTGTTTTTTTCCGCGACGATTCGAGGACCTTTCTGTGGCCCGGAGCAGCCAAAGAGGTGACACTGCAGTCGATGGTTCTACGCGTGTGGATGAGGAGATGGAGGACTGGTTGCAGGCTACAGGGGGACCGAAGAAGGGTAGAGTTTTGGGCATTCCCCGTGTCCCAGCCTACACCCTAGTCCCTGCTGCGAGATCTCGGCGGCGCCCACTCACTGGAGGTAGTGGTACGAGTGGATCGGGCGCCAGTCCTTCATTATTCGACGATTTCTTCCGGCGGATTATAGAGGGGTGCATGGCGAGCAGTGTTGTGCAGTCAGGAGCACCATCACGCGAGTGGATCTACCAGCTGGCTCAGGAGGTTGTCCACGGCTCCATAGATCCTACAACTGCCGCTGACGACCTCATGGGTGTAGTACGGGAGGAAGCCATCCGTGTATGTGCGGTTGTCTTGGCCAATATCTTCCCACCACATATTCGACAGGTAAAAACAATTATTGATGTATTTGTTTATTTAATTTACGAAATTTATAATTATATTACCCGAAAAAGAGACCAAAACCCGCGTCGGTAGTCCGATATACGAAAACACACACATAGCATTGCGTAGATATTAGATACGCGCAGCAACTGACGGGACTCGATTCTGACATACGGAAGCCGAGTTATCGCCCAGTTTGCAAAACTGGCCAACACTTAGGCAAAAAGCCGAAAAAGTGACCAAAACTCGCGTCGGTAGGCCGAACGCCACGCAAACACGCACATAGCACTGCGTAGGCATTAGACATGTGTTACAACTAACGGGACTCGATTCCGACATACGGAAGCCGAGTTATTGCCCATTTGCAAAACTCGCCAACACTTAGGCAAAAAGTTGAAAAAGAGACCAAAACCCGCGTCGGTAGGCCGAACGCCACCCAAACACACATATAATACCGCGTAGGTATTAGACACGTGAAACAACTGACGGGACTCGATTCCGACATACGAAAGCCGAGTTATCGCCCAGTTTGCAAAACTCGCCAACACTTAGGTAAAAAGCTGAAAAAGAGACCAAAACCCGCGTCGGTAGTCCGAACGCCACGCAAACACACACATAGCTCCGCGTAGGTATTCGACATGCGCATTAACTGACAGGACTCGATTCCGACATACGGAAGCCGAGTTTCGCCCAGTTTATAAAACTCGCCAACACTTAGGCAAAAAGCCGAAAAAGAGACCAAAACCTGCGTCGGTAGTCCGAACGCCACGCAAACACACACATAGCACCACGTAGGTATTAGACACGTGTTGCAACTGACGGGACTCGATTCCGACATACGGAAGCCGAGTTATCGCCCAGTTTGCAAGACTCGCCAACATTTAGGCAAAAACCCAAAAAAGAGACCAAAACCCGCGTCGGTAGGCCGAACGCCACGCAAACACACACATAGTACTGCGTAGGTATTAGACACGCGTAGCAACTGACGGGACTCGATTCTGACATACGGAAGCCGAGTTATCGCCCAGTTTGCAAAACTCACCAACACTTAGGCAAAAAGCTGAAAAAGAGACCAGAACCCGCGTCGGTAGTCCGAACGCCACACAAACACACACACATAGCACTGCGTAGGTATCAGACACGCGCAGCAACTGATGGGACTCGATTCCGACATACGGAAGGCGAGTTATCGCCCAGTTTGCAAAACTCGCCAACACTTAGGCAAAAAGCCGAAAAAGAGACCAGAGCCCGCGTCAGTAGTCCGAACGCCATGCAAACACACACATAGTACTGCGTAGGTATTAGACATGTGTTACAACTGATGGGACTCGATTTCGACATACGAAAGCAGAGTTATCGCCCAGTTTGCAAAACTCGCCAACACTTAGGCAAAAAGCCGAAAAAGAGACCAAAACCCGCGTCGGTAGTCCGAACGCTACGCAAACACACACATAGCACTGCGTAGGTATTAGACACGCGCAGTAACTGACAGAACTCAATTTTGACATACGAAATCTGAGTTATCTGCCCGTTTGTAATAATTGTAGAACATAAACTACAATAATTTAAATATGCTCTATTTTCGACTTCGTAATTAATATTTTTACTTTTATAGGGTATTGTTGATGAGACTCATGGGGGTGGAGGCTACGGCACAGGCAATGCCCGTGGCAGAGATGGTGATGACTGCCGAGCTGATGCTGATGAGACTATGGAGGCTGGGACCGCAGGTGGGACAGGCGATCGTACGATAGATGGCGGTGATGATGACACTGAAATTCCTGATCTTGGGTTGTAGTTAGTTTATGTTTATATTTTGACTTTCATGTATGTATTTATATAACTTTTGAGTTGTACAGACCAGAGTTTTGTATCTAACTAAATTGATTGTTGATATGCGTGCATTGTCATTATTAGTCTTTCTTTAATTTATAACAGGTACAATTATGTATATGTAAATGAACAGGGAAATTTTGCAATTTTTAAATTTTTTTTAAGCAGGTCATTGGTGACGGGTCATTGGCGACGGGGGTGCCGTCGGCAATGAGTTACAGGTCATTGGCGACGGCACTCTACACTTATTTGCGACGGCATGCCGTCGGTAATGACAGTAATTTCAATTTTATAAAATGTTTATTAACGACAGCATGTCCGTCGTTAGTGCCGTCGGTAATAACACATTAGCGATGGTAGGACCGTCGGCAATGACCCCGTCGGCAATGATATTCTTCCCGACGGTGAGCGACGGGAGTCACGGGCGACGACCTCTGGGGCGACAGTAGGGGCGACGGTCTGTGCCGTCGCCAATGACCTCACTACCGACGGTAATAGAGTCATTGGCGACGGGAATGTCCATCGGCAATAACCTTTTTTTTTGTAGTGGACTGATATGCTACTGAAATTCAGAGGTTTGGGGCTTGAGAGAAAAAGTTTGAGTGTTGGACAAAATGTAAGTAACAAAATGAACAACAAAGGGACTCTCACGCCGCGGCGCCGAATAACAAAGGGACTATCGCGCCGCGGCACCACCAAATGGCAGCAGCTTCTGCTAACTCACGTCGCAGCGCCGATTAACAAAGGCAGTCTCGCGTCGCGGCGCCGGCATCGAATTTTTATTTTTAAAAGCTGATTTTGGCCAGCAGCTAGGCCACGCCTTTTCATCTTTCTCGAGCAAACTCGACATCACAAAGCCAAAATCCTTTGCCCCTCCCACAAAATTTTAGCTGACCTTGATTTCTCTTAATTCAACATCACAAACCAAAAACTCCATCAAATCTACTGTCAGAGTTCGAGCCCACACTTTTTACTTTGGGTTTCTCACTTAGATTTTGCAACTTAAGGTAATTTGGTTGAATTTCATTCAAGTAGAATTCTTTTTTGTTTAATTGTGGATTGTTTGTGCAATTTTTCTCTGTGATTTGGGAGATTTCTACTGACGAAAATCGGGGATCGAGCAATCACAAACAAAGGTTGTCCAAGTTTGGTTTGAGGAACGCACACAAGGTGTTCATTAAATTGCCTGAACCAAAAAATAAACTAAGTTGGGGCTGTGATTGGCATTGCTTCAAGGGCTGTTTTTACAGATTTTGGCACTGTTTTTGAACTAAACCAACTGAGACTTAGACATGGCACTGAAAAGATAGCGACTCAGTGTTGGAGGGTCTTCATCTTCCGCCGCGGCAGCACCACAGGCTTGGGACTCCACCAAATTTATCAGTGAGGAAACCTGGAAGCGGTACAGAGATTCTTTTGGCACGTAAAACTTGATTCCTGAACGGGGGTTGTGGCCTGATAGAAAAGATGGTGAACTCATGAACATGATACTTGAACGACAGTGGATAAACTTCACAAAACCCCCCGTATCAGCTGTTGTATCTATAGTTCGGGAGTTCTATGCAAATTCTAGTCCAGATGGTCCTGCTGTGGTTTAAGTCAGGGGTCGGTCACTAGCGTTTGACAGTCAAGCCATCAATTCACTATTCGGGGCACCCAATTATGCGGGCAATGATTTTATGCAGTCGGGAATCCGCAGTTATGACATGGAGGAGATCATCAGAAGGCTCTGCAAGCCCGACACGACTTGGAAGAAAAATGACTATACGAGTGAAAAGACCAGTTTCCCATCGTCGGCACTCAGTCATTACGGGAATGCTTGGTTCAGCTTTATTTGTGCCAGCATGATCCCGACCCGTCACTTGAGCGATGTGACTAATGATAGGGCTATTCTGTTATTCGCCAATGTCACGGATCTGCACGTGGATGTTGGAGTTCTCATCCATGACTCGATAATCAAGGCAGTCAAGAGTACCATCGCTTTGGGACTTCCCCATCCATCAGTGATCACGCGATTGTGCAAGCAAGAATGGATAAAGTAGGGACTAGAAGAGATAGCTTCGCTACCCATGACTATCATTGACCATCAGACGATCAAACGCTTCAATGTGTGGGACAAGGTAGAGTCTCATGTCAGGGGCGAAGGGTACGGGCCGCCTACAGCACCACCTCCTACAGCAGACCCAGAGCCTTCTCAAGCACCTGATGCAGGCCCAACTAGTCAGGGTCTATTGACAGGCATCATGGCATCCCTCACCCTGCTGCATCAGAAACAAGACGCCGAGGCGCGGAGGTAGTGGAGGCACATAGCAGCAGTGGCTCAGAGGCAGGAGATAGCGATGCAGTACCAGGTTGAGCTGGTGAACACTATACAGAGCATCTACACTGACTATTGTGGCGAGAGCACTGAGTTCACGCCATACCAATTTCCAGAGCCTCCTGTCTTCCCACCATACCCTCCACCATCACCGCCTGCCGAAGCTGATCAGGACGCAACTGATGAAGATGAGGCCGATGCCGCTGCTGAGTGAGCCGCTTCAGGGAAGCCCTCTCGTATAAGATTTCTTTATGCTTAGCAATGAGGGCATTGCTCACCTCAAGTTTGGGGGTTCTTTTAGCCATTATCTATCTATTTCTATACTGCCATGTTAGGTTGCCAGACTTTAGTACTATTATTATGTTTTTATTTTCAGTATTGTGGTGCAGTCTTTTGAACTGCGGGATTATGCTTTAAATTTTTATGCCATGAACTGTTTTTTGTTTTTATTATTTAATGTTTTGTTTTTTATCAGCATGATTGTGGTTTATAGCCATCTTTTTGGGGCTTATACAGATTAGATGCTTGTGCCAGTTGAATGACCTTTTTACCCTATTTTGAGCTGCTATTTAGCAAGGGTTATAGTTTTTATTAATTTTTTATTGTGGCTGATGACAAGTGTTAAGTATCTATGCCTATCTCTTAGAATCGTGTCAAGCATGTATGAGCTAGGGGTTGTTCAATTGATAAGTTTAGATTATTATTGATCCGTCTTTCTTAGCAAGCATCGACCAACTATTCTTAACTAGTTATTTTTTGAATTTAGTTCGCGTGTTTATTGCTTTGAAAATTTGTTCACTCTTATAAACTTTCATTTGTACAAGGTAATAAAAGGCTTAGATGTTTATACAGTTTTGGATCTTGGAATCTAGCATGTTGACATATAAATAAAAAAAATAAGAAGAAAAATGAATGAATAAGAAGAAAAATAGAAAAGAAGAGTGTTTATATCGAAAGTTTTGCGGTGGGTCGAGATGGAGCGTAAAATACACTCGCCCATAAACGCAGGACCGATATCGAGATGGAGCATAAAATACACTCGCTTAATAATCTTCGTTTGTGTTATAAAATCTTAGTTGTCTTATGTTGATTACGTGGCCTTTACTGCTCGAGTTATTAGATTCATTAGGTTGTTCTACACCTAGTGCCCTAAAGTCATCTGGCTTGGGAGTCACTGATCAAAAGCTCATTCATGGGTAGTTCTGAATAGCCTAAGGTAATTAAGTACTGTCCAAGTCAGATTTTTACAGTCGTTATGCTAGAGTCTTTTAATCGTTTCCTACATTTTCGTCTTATTCTTAATGCTTGTTGAATGTTTAAGTTGCGGAGTCTGCTCATTGGTTTTAGTAATCGACTGTGCGAGCTTATTCGAGTTATGATTAGTTATAACGGTTGGTCTCCACACACGCACATAGAATGGACCGAATACAGTCTTATGCTTGAAATTGAGTTAACCCTTATTCATTTCTGTGTTTGCCCTATTCTCTGGGAATGGCAATGATCGAGCTTTGAAGCCATGATACTCTTTTGTAGTTTTAGTTTTCTTTCGTGTGTGTTTTATTATTAGTGTTGTGTTAGATAGTTTGCTCGAGGACAAGCAAAGACTTAAGTTTGGGGGTATTTGATGAGTGGGATTTATACCCGCGAATCGGATATTTTATAACTTAAATAGTTGTCTGTTCTCGTAGATTTTATATGTTTTTATATGATTATAGTGTTGTTGTGCATAATTGACATATTGCAGGGCTTATCAGGTGTTTTCTAGCAAACAAGGGCAAAATGGTCAGATTTCTTATACTCGCGCCGCGACGCCAACTCCAGGCTTAATTGTCGCGCCATAGCACCATCACATGGTCCTTGCTAACATCACCTTCACGCCGCGGCGCCACTGAAGCTTATTAAGCTAGCGCTGCAGCGCGAGCTCCGTGTCCCTGATTTCTATGTGGCGCTGCAGCGTCATCTAAAGCTTGGTGGCCCGCGCCGCGGCGCCACCTCCGGTGCCTAGGCAGAGACCAAGTGCTTTTGACCTAGCTTGAAGGCAGAGAACGTATATAACAGAGAGCAGCCACTGCATAACCCATTAGACATCCTATAACATAGAATCAAGTAGTTTTAGCTTAGCTTAGATTTTCTTTTGTATTTTCTCTCTCTAGTTCTTAGTTGATGTCTGTAAATATAGTTTAGGTAGATTTAGGGAGAAGTTTGTATTTCTTTGGAGCACAAGAGCAACGAGCGACACGGAGTGGAAAGCTTAATTTGAGCGGTTTGATTGGAGACTAAAGGGGCTTTGATAGAGTTTCTTCTATCCATTTATCTTCTATATGATTGTAATCCATAAATATTGTCTTTATTACTACTTGTATTTGGTTTATTAAATATGAACTGATTATTGGCTCTAAGGTTATAATGGATCCCTTTGTTATTTGAATTGACTGTCTTTATCTCTTTGGTTGGCACCATATGACTTGGATTGATATATTTGTGCTTAATGATTCTTGATAAGACATTAGTGATGATTTTGGTAATCTACATGATATCGACAGAAGAATTATAGATTTACACCTAAATATATTGACATGTGATTGTGGGTTTCGACTGCATAAGGTGTACGTAGAATAGACATATCTCTGTGCGCCACATGCGACCTAATTGAGAACCTATGCTTAAATCCTTGCTATGATTGATTCAAATAGACATATGTAGGATTGCATCTAGTTTGAACGTTCTTTTCTGTTCTATTCCCTTTTGATTGGATCAGGAGAGGATATGTTTGTGCATACCTTGACAGAGGTGCATAGGCACCTGTGCGTTCTCGGTCGACAAATTATCGTGACCATTAAGACCAAATAGAGAAAGGGTAGCTAGTTTGATGAAACATAACACGCCAGGTGTTCGACAGAATGCCTGTGTGGGGGTGAAGTTGTGACCTTAGCTTGTAATTCCTTAGATTTCCATTTGTTATCCATTTATTTGCTTTGTTAAGTAGTATAATTAGATTAATAACCCTTCCATTTACTGCTATTCGAATAAGACTTTAGCGATAAACAATCGGTACTTGGTAAATATTAGTCATAGTTCCTTGTGGGTACGACACTCTTCTTATCACTGTATTACTTGTTAGACCGAGTATATTTGCGCGTGTTTAGTGATCAGTATTCCGACCAACATGCATACTACTTTCAATCTCCCACTTGCACTAAAGTCAATCGCCATGGTATCTCATGCCGTTCTTCTCTAAGTGACGATTATCCTGCTGTTAGATAAACTTTAGTTAATGGATATGTAATGTTGTTCTTGACAGTCCACTATCTTTATAGTGATTATCCGTCTTTCAATGATTCCTCTAATCAAATAAAAGTGCCACAACACATGATTAGATCCAAGATGAGACTTAAGAACTATTCCTAGTTCTGTAATGAACTTATCATCCAAACAATCAACTTGCAGCTTCATTTACAACTATATACTTTGTCTTTATCACTAAACCAGCAACTCTTTGTTGTTTGGAACCTTTCCAATTCACTGCACCACTGTTCAAGGTAACACTTTACCTTAAAGTGGATTTTCTGTTGTCTTGGTCTGTCTGAAAAACTTGAGTCTGTTAAACTCTCTAGTTTTAATTTAGACCCACCATAAATTTTAATCACATCCTTAGTGTCGGTTAAGTACTTTAAGATGTTTTTTACTGTCTTACAGTAATCTTCTCCAGAATATAACCGATCAAATCAGGTCTCGTATATTTCATTGTATACATGATTGTCACTCATGCGATCTCTCTTTTCAGGAGTCTATGGGGACTATTAAGAGGGATACACTCCATGGCTCATCAACATGAGAATTCCCATGGAGTTTGCCATGCTAAATGACTTTAGCATCAAATGAATATATGTTTCTTGGGTTAAGTCTAGCATCCTTTTAAATCTATCTATATAGATTTGTATCCCCAATTAAGATACTCTTCCCAAATCATTCATGGAGGAATGTTTAGACAACTTTATCTTTACTGATTGTAGCATTAGTATGTTATTCCTTATCCGTAATATATCAACATATAATACTAGGAATATCACAATGCTCCCACTGACCCTTTTGTACACATTAGGTTCATTCTTGTTTTTGATAAAATCAAACTCTTTTGATTATCATATCAAAATGAATGTTCCATTTTTTAGAAGAATGCTTCAATCCATTTCTCTGAGTGTCTACAACTCTTACCTCATCGTATATAACTGGATCATCATCTTCTATGATGTGTACCTCATCATCATCATCTATGATGAATCCATACCTCTTAGGTATCTTTGGTACTATTCCAGATTTACGATTCGGTTGTGGTACAATAGGCATGTCTACAGTTTCCTCTTATTTGACTTATGGTGATTTGTGGTTCTTGAACTTTTCAAGATCTATTATCCTCCCACTAGCCCCTTCAATGATAGACATCTTTATCTTAGAAGGTAGCATGTTTCGCAATAAACACTTTTTGCTAAGTAGGATTATAGAACATATACCCTAAACTTACTTTAGGATGTCCCACAAATCTGTACTTGTCAAATCTTGTCCCAAGCTTATCTTTTGAAACATTTTTCACATAAGTTGAATAGCCCCTTATCTTAACATACTTAAGATTAGGAATCCTCCTTGTCCAT
Organism: Panax notoginseng; assembly: GCA_016801055.1. Lineage (NCBI taxonomy): Eukaryota > Viridiplantae > Streptophyta > Magnoliopsida > Apiales > Araliaceae > Panax > Panax notoginseng. The sequence continues at coordinate 39,427,711 of CM029019.1, forward strand.
AACTCTTATAGAGTTTTGGGGTCGAATTTTGAGGTTACAATTTCATAGATTTGTAGCCATTTCTAGGGAATGACCCCAGAAGGATACTGGAATGTCGGCAAAATCATTATGGACCGTACCATGTCCAACAAGGTACGATTTTTCCTTTCAGATACATCAATCAATTATTTTGTATCAGAAGGCGTCATTTATGAGAAAACCATTTGAGATGATCTAGAAACTTATTGCACAAGTATTTTTTTCCTTGATCTAATCAAAGAACCTTAATAATTTGCCAATTTATTTCACTTCTGAATTCTTTGAACCTTTTAAATAATTCACACTTGTATTTCAACAAATACACACATTCAACTCTTTGAATGATCATCTCCTTTTCTTACACTAGTTTGTTCAATTTGTAAAATTATTTTTCACGTAAGTCAAGTATACAAAATCCATTAAGTAATATTCCAGTTCTATACAAAATAATATTATTATAAATAGAACAACAATTGTTCTTAAATATAATACCAAAGATTTCATTGTCCAACAACAAAATGGAAATAATATTTCTAACAAGAACTGGAATACAATAACAACTTATTGACTTAATTGATTTACCCGTAGACATTGCTAAACTATAAGTTTCTATGGCTAATGTAGCAACCTTTGCTTCATTTTCCACACATAGGATTACTTATCTTTGTTTAGATTTCTACTTCTGCTTGGTCCCTTCATAAATCTATATTTATGATAACCAAAGCCAGTATCCAATACCCAAGTAGAGCCTTGACTTAAAGAAATTTTTTTTTTCAATCATGAACAAAAACTATATTTGTAACCGAAACTTCACTAAGCTTCTTCTAGTTAGCCTCTGCAAGATACTTCTCGCAGTTTCTTTCCAGTGTCCAGGCTAATTGCAGTGGAAGCAAACTCCTTTGTTATCCGTATCAGTTTTATTCTTATTATCCTTTGTTTTTGCCTTTCTATTTACCTTCTTAGAATCGTTCTTCTTTTTAGAAGATCCTTTGACCCCTACTGGTAAGACTTGGTCTTTCTTGGTTGGAAATTTACTCTCAACATTTTTCAACATGTTAAGCAAATCAACGAAGCTGATATCTAGCTTGTTCATATGAAAAATTCACAACAATTGTGAAAGGAGTCCGGGAGTGAGTGCAAGATCAAATCTTGGCTCAACTCTCCATCCATGACAAAACCCATTGTCCTAATTGATCAATCAAATTGATTATGTTAAGGACTTTTATTTGTACTATAGTGTCATCAGTTATTCTAGATCGGAAGATCTCCTTAGATATTTTATATCTATTAGTCCTACTTTCTTCCCCATCAACTACATGACGTGCATGAGTATAGTAGGAGCATCCATAGTTTCATGTTGACGCTGAAGCTCGTTACTCATGGATGCGAGCATGATGCATTGAGCCAACTGTGCATCATCTTGTCACTTTTTAAAAGTAGCAATCTCTTCCTTAGAGGCATTGTCTGCAACCATTGCAGGGATATGCGTATTAAGGACATAAGATAGCTTTTCAGCCGTGAGAACTATTCTCAATTTCTTTAACCAATCCGTTTAATTCAGTCCGGTTAATTTAGTATCTAATATGCTACGTAGTGATAGTAATTTTAGACATTGTATAATTCTGTAAATCAATTTATAATTAACAATATTTTAGCATACATTCTTTTATTAATTACCAAAATATATTAGGTCTTGTTTTAAATTGGTATCTCCCACTATTTTCATCAAACTATATTACCCTCAATTTATATAGTTCGGCGATATCTAATTAAAGATATGATAGTGAAAATAAAGATCCCATTTCAAATGTATATAGCATTGTGTGTGCACAACAAACTATATATAAATAAATAGGTAGACAACTCTTATCAATTACGTCAACTATGCAACTTCTTGTATTTTGCCTCTTAGATCATAATGGTCAAGTGCGTGCACATCCGAGCTAAAATGATTTAAGTTAAGTCAGACCCAGCATTTCCATATAAGTGAAGAGAAAACTACAGCCCTTGTGTGTGCACAACAAAGCAGTAATGTTCAATTCCTTATAAACATCATATGTAATAAAAACATCTTAAATATTTAATACTTGCCTTGTGTGTGCACAACAAACTCATATTAAATATTCAATACTCTATTATTTCTATCATGCTAGAAGGCGACGTTCGATATTCCAAATATCTTTGAACGTTGCAACTTAATATAAAATATTTGAGGGGTTTTATTATTAATTTGTCTCATTTTGTTTAGCGTGCATGCACATATATATATAAAATACGCGTCATATTAATTAACATGCGAAACATGTTTTCATAATATATAATATATATAGTATAAGCATGCAAATGTATAATACTATATTCTATCCGGATTGATTATGGACTTTATTCTAGTTTGGTTCACTAGAGCCACCAAGTGAAACAAAAGGTCAAACCTAGGGGTGCAAGAATTAATATTTAAATATAACTATTACATTTAAACCCAGGCTCCATTACAAACGGGTCTTCAAGCGCTCATTGCCCCTTGATCTCTAATTCTTTAAAATTAATTCTAACTATTCATATTACAAAACTATTTTAAAATAAATAGAAACCTTGATCAGCAGTCAAGGGGAAGTACATAGGAGGTAGTTTGAATTTACATTAAAAAAAAATTAGAGAAGACGAGGTACACATACCCCATTTAATAAAACACATACATTCACGCATCCAACTAATATAAAATCCAATCACATTGGTCAATAGTTCATAATCAAGCCCATTTATTATCTTACACATCACCATATGCATCAATAAATAACATTCATCTCATGAATAATAAACATTCAATATATATGTTGATATCATTTAATGGATAAATTTAGTTAGTATAAAATCTAATTTTGAATCAAAATAAACTCCTTTATTTTAATCCAAATTTAAATCAAAATAAACCTCTTTTATTTTAATTTATCCAATTTTGAATAAAATAAACTATTTTATTTTAATCAAATTCTTTAATCAAAATAAACTCCTTTATTTTAATTAATTATGGAATCCAATTCCAAGTAAAAAAAACTTCTTTATACAAGGAAACACAGATTCTCTTTCCTATTCACAAATAAACTCCTTTATTTTGAATAATATGAAATCTTATTTCATATCTAAATAAACTTCTTTATTTAAGAAAATATGGAATCCAATTTTAACTCCAATTAGTTATCATGGAATCTAATTTTAACTCTAATTAGTTAGCATGAAATCTAATTTTAAAATTAAAATAAACTTTTTTATTTTAAGATTAAAATTATATATATATATATATATATATATATATATATATATATATATATATATATCACATGATTCGCGAAGCCCTTTAAAAAGACGTTATTGTGATTTCACAATTTTTTTTTAAAATAAATTTTATACAACAAATTATGCCCAATTAAATTGTTCTAAACACATATCAATATACATATCAAATCTGAACAATTAATAATTCGCATAAAGGTTTGGCTTTGATGCCACTGTTAGGTTTGTAATATTCATGAACGCAATCAAATTGCACAAAATAAGAGGAAGCATAGAAAAACAGAGTTTTAAAATTTTACAAACCATATACCCGGATCATCCTTTATACGCAATTATTAATTAAACGAAAAGATAAAGAACAAGAATTATACATTTGAAGATTCGAGCTTCCTCAAGTACAAGTTCACCTCCAATCATTTTCATGTTCAACTTGAATCCACCATGTTTGGTTCTTTCCTTTGATCAACGTTAGTCACTCAAGTGTTTGACCTCTAGAGGTGATCCACCAAGGAAGAAGAAAGATTCAGAAAGATGGGTATTTGACAAAATCCTAGTTTTTCTATCTTTCATAGAAAAGGTGTACTCTCCAACAATTGGAATCACGTCTGTTGTGAAAAAGTCAACAATCCTACCACCCATAATAAGACTCCACTTATTTATAGATGTAGGCAACCCTCCTTAACAATTAAGGAATTAAGTTTTATTTTAATCAATTAAACTCCTTTAATTAATTAGGCTCCCAATCTTATTAGGAATAATTAATTAAACTCTTTTAATTAATTAGCCTCCTAATCTTATTAGGATATATGAGAGTACTTCTATTAATTAATTCCCAAACTTCTTTAAGAATTAAATAATAATAATAATAGTAATAATAATAATAATAAGACTCCTCTTATTAATTTATATTTAATATTTTCAAAATATTAAATAATAAATATTAAGCTATTTAATTTATTCCATTGCCATAGATTAAATTAAATATACTTAACTTATTATTACGATTATGTCATTTGCTTCTTAAATAATTATTCTTCCTTTTATGATGTGACCCTTTAGGTTCTTCATATTAAACCGATTGTGAATAAATCAATTAGAACAATTCTAATCTCATTTAAATAAATAAATTAAACTATTAATTTATTTAAATAAATAATATTTATTCTACAATAGGGATAAACCTCCCTAGCGATTAACGACTTTTCAGATAATATAGATTTCAACATTAATCATAAAAGAACCTTTGAGTAATTAGTTACTGTACAATTCAATCCTTCCACCACACAATGTCCCAATTAAATATAAGACATGGAATTACTGTCAAGTCTTATTTTATTTAATTATATGTATTTCGACTCTTAAATGCACAACTCAAAATAATGCAAATTAGAAACTCCTTTCTAATTTCATTCTGCCTTGGCCAAGGACTACTGGGTTGTTATTTATCGAATCACATAGGACATTTCTCTTCTTTTATTAGAAGCGGTAGATTCTTTATTGATTATACATTATCTCCATGTATAACCTATTATACCCAAGCATACCCTTTAATATACCCTAAGGGTCTTAAGAAATAATTCAAAGTATAACTCATCATACACAAGATACTATGATGATCTCAAGTCCAAGGATCACTTGTACTACTATCACTACGGGAATTTCTATTGACAGACAAGTAAAACTCCATTAGGTATTCCTTAGCGAACCATGTTCAGTGTACTTATTCTCAAATAAGCACCTACATGCTTGCTTTAGTGTCTCCACACAAATGATCATGAGATCAATCATCCTCATCCAATGAGCAAGTAACTTATGTACCAATCTATTCGAATTCACTAATCCCCAATTTAGTAATCCAACGATTGGAAACTATTTTAGTTTTAAGCTTTCTAAGAATTTAGATCTCATTAGAATGATCATCATCATTATTCTAAAAGCATTGCTTAAATCTATGGGTTTATCACATATTATAAATCAACATCATGTAGATAATTAAAAGTCTTTAATAAATTAATACTTTTTATTAATAAATGAATAAGATTATTACAAAGTATATGCTTTATCATCAAACATGATTGGCTTGTGTACATACTACTTTCAGTAGCATGTACGGCCACCAACTATTCGACAAAAATCCTGAACCAAAACTTTAGCCTACAATTCACCACAAACACCATGTCTTCACATAATAGACAACATCCTTCCACCTCCACTGCTCGGGCTCAGTATGATCACATGAAATTTATTAGTGAGGGGGCCGAGGCAAGGTTCAAATCCTCCATAGACAAGAAGAATTTGGTGCTAGAACGAGGATTGAAGTCAGATGCTAACTTGGACGGTGATATGGCATTGATGATTGTGGAACGCAATTGGTTCCAGTTAGTAGAGCAACCACTTCCAGCAGTGATCAATATAGTGAAAGAGTTTTATGCCAACGCAATGGAGCATGTCAATCACGTAGTCATGGTTCGGGGTAAACCTGTGGCTTTTCATGCCGATGCCATCAATGAGAATTTTGGGTTGGAGACACTAAATACTGAACGATATGAAGATGGTTTGCCCGATTTGGATGAGTTAATTATAAGATTGTGCAAACCGAGAACTCAATGGGTGACTCGAGCCGAAACGGATGAAAAGATAAGTTTTCCTCACTCCGCACTAAGTCAGTATGATAAAGCATGGTATGCATTCCTTTGTGCTCATTTAATGCCCATACGCCACCAAAATGATGTAACTAAGGAAAGGGCATGGCTATTATCCGGAATTGTTCACCACCATTACCGTGTGAATAACTCCATTGTGTTCTACAAGGTGGATATGGGTAATTGTATTCAAGAGTCCATTGATCGGTTGCTACGGGGAAGTACTACGGGGGGTATTTGTGACGCCCCCAAATCTGGGTATCTTCCAACCCGACAGATGGTGCTACAGTTCACCCAAACATTCAATTAAAATGCCTCAAAAGAATGGATATGTCTTATATATTTTCAAAATAATATTAACATTCTCCCAGGTTCTTTATAACCATTACAATTGTTCTTGTCATAATATCAAATAGTATCACTACAAACCTATACTATTACATAGGATATCTACGGGTTCGCCTTAGCCTTCCCTTTATCCTCGCCGGATCCGTCGGTCCGTTCGATCTTAGCTGCATTCATATGGTTCAAGCAAGAGTGAGCCTAACTAGCTCAGCAAGTACAACAATTATAATAAAACTAGTATGCTTGAAACATAGGAATCGTATATCTTTAATAACTGAACAATAGTTATGAAGTACTATCGATAATTCAAAATAGCACTTCTTTTCTTTCAAAACATTTTACCATAACAATATTCAGTAAAATATCAATTTCGGTCCAAGACCATGAGCATTTCATAAGTTCTTTGACAAGGACAACCCGGCACTAAGTCCGTAAGTTCGGCATAGCTTACGAGCACTTCTAGGTGATCAGCCTATAGTACTCTATGTTGATTAACACTACATTCATTAAACATGTGTACGTTTAAGTTGTGGCAACCTCACGTGCCTGTCGTTTGACGATAAAACTTATTAGCATACTCAGTCTTCATTTGAAAACCACACCATTATTAGTTTGGTAAACCATTGACAATACTTTGATAGATTGTAACATATCATAAGTCTAGCCGAAAGAGTTGGCTCTGACTTCATCAGACATTAACTCATGCGTAAGAATACATGAATCATAAAGCTTGTCCAGATTGAACTGGAACAAGGGTTAGAATAGTTTCCTTTAGTGTCTGCTACAGTTATAACACGTGCACTTTAAGTCTTTAAGGTCTCTACAGTAGATGATAACATCACATAGCACATTAGGTCATGAATAAACATACATAGTTCCTAAAGAATCTTACCCTTCTTCTCAATCTAATTACGTATTAGATTTGTTTATTATTGGTTCTGGCTTTCCGTTACTTCATTCTTACTTTCATATGAAATTGACTTACTTCAACCCTAAGTGATCATACTTAAGGTTTAACAATGTATTACCAATGTTACTTCATGTTTATTAAGTTTTCTTTCTTTTTATCTTCATAAGAAATCCTCTTTATGCAAACCCTAGGGCTGGCGCTACGGCGCCAGCATTCCTTCTTTGTGCCGCGCTGCGGCACCATGCACTAGGGCTAGAGAACCCGGACTCGGTGCTGCGGCGCGAGTCCCCTTCGTTACGGCCGCGCTGCGGCGCCGAACTCCAGTAGGTCACAGCTTCATCTGACCATGCTCGGCGCTACGGCGCCACCTATTTGGCCTTGGGCTAGCGCCGCGGCGCCAGTTTTGTGCACCAGAAAATTTTGACTGACTTTTAACTTTGTGAGATTTCTGGGCTCGTAACTTCTTCGTTATAAGTCCGAATTGACTCGTTCAAGAGCCTATGGTTCACAAATAACATACTCTACGTGTTCATGCAATAATTTTATCTATTTGACTTCGTTAACTAAAAATTCATCTATTAGTTCATTTTTAACGAAAACGATAAACGTTCGTGAACGTTCAACGCTCGTTTCTTCGTTCTAAGTCGGAATCTGGTCATTTTCGAGTCCGCAACTCTATAATACCAAATAAGACTTGTCTCCATCGAAAACCAATGTTTTTAAGTTCAAACATAAAATCTGACTTCTATTCCGAGAATTTCACGAATTCGACGATTATCGTCCAATCGTGTGAATTCCGGCAAAACTTCGTTACTAGTGATTTGTTCATCATTCCAAATGGATTCAATTCATCATCTAGACATCTCAACCTACATATTACAACAACTTATCTTTAAATTAGTTTATGGCTTATTCCTCATAAGTTCATAACTTAACAAATTATAAATTATAAGATTTCATTTCTTTATGACTTATTATTGTTTTAAGTCCTTTAACCAACATTCTTACCTCTTATCAATCATACCAACCTCTTAAACTAAACATATGACAAGTTCATATATGTTTATCACAAGTTCATAACTTATTTATGTTTTAATTACTTAGTCATGACTTAAACGGCTTAAGTCCATTGATTATCCAATTCTTATGTATTCTTAGCATACATGTTCATTAAGCTACACTTCTCTTATCACCCTACAATGGTAGAGATGGAAGATATAAGATCATAAGATCATTTACCTTTGATGACTAGCTTTCTTCTTTTTGAAAATTTAACAATGGAAGTTTGACTTATTTTGTGCTTATTCTCTCTAACACTTAAGTTGTCTTATGATGGATGAAATTAACAAACAAATAATGAATTATGAGCTTGCTATTTATAGAGCTTCTAAGGTTAGGGCAAAATAGTCATTAGAACATCCACCTCTTTAGTAACCTCCTTACTATTCCCTTACGTAATAACTAAGTAAACTTGCTAGCCACACTAATTACTTGGCCTCCACATTAAATCCTTGGTCAACACAACACTTGGGCACCAAGATCACCCATGGGTTGCCCCATGGATCACCCTAGTCCAATGGATCAATACATTGGGCTTAGGTTTAGTTATTTTAGCTTATTCATTTGGGCTTATAATAATTTACTTTGGGCTTACATTAATAAACACTTGGGCTTACACCTTAATGTTTATTGGACTATTCAATTGTTTACACAATCCTACTAGTCCATATCACTTAACTAAAAACCTTATAACGTATACTATACGTATAATTCTCATATTCTAATTCGTATACTAGTTCATAATATACGGTATTCCATTATTCATACATACTCGTATAATACTTAGTACCATACTCGTATTCATTTTCCTCGTACAATACATACGTATCATACGATCATTCATTAAATTCTTAACACTTGATTTTCCTAACGTTCTCAAATTAAGTTCGCAGGCGAAATATTACATTTTCCATACTTGAATTATTATTACATAATCCATCTCACCTCGATATTATAACGTTACGTATTTTTAGGAAGTTCAAAAATAATTCTCGAGCGAAAAATAAGGAATAGTGTTTTTCGTAAAAAATTTCGGAAAGCTTTTATTTTCGTCTTGGAAATTTAAACACTTTAATTCCTTCACGTAGTTAAAATACTACGACGTTTCGACGTTTCTAGGTTATAGAACGACATTCATCTTACTAACACATAATAATAACAAATAATATTATTTTATTCATTATAATTGTATTTACAAAAGGTACGATTTTTTGGGGCGTTACAGTCTTCTACATGGATTCCTCATTACTGATTTGTGCCGCAAAGCCGGGGTGCAGTGGCATCCTTCTGAACAGATTCAACAACCAATGGTTATAATCGACCATGCTACAATTGAAAAGTACAAGGCATGGGAGGGGGCAAGATCTCATCCAAGAGGAGAAGGTTATATTATGATTCGCCAACCTTCACCTCTAGTTGCAGCTGCACCAATGGATGAGCAACAACCTCGCGGTTCAAGGAATCAATTTTTGTGGTTGGCTCAACGTCAAGATTTAATGCATCAATACAATGTAAATGCTTTCAACACGCTTGCTGGTGCATTTTCTCGTTGCAATCGCAATGCCAATCCGGTGGTCATGCATGTTCCTCTTGTCCTTCTAGCATACCCTCCTTCAGTGACTCATCTTTCAGGGAAGTCCTCATATTTTTAATTGTTTTATTTTGTCGTAATGGGGACATTCCTTGATTTAAGTTTGGGGGGTTAATGTTTCTGCCTATTCAGTTGTGAAGATTTAAAAATCATGTTAGTTAGTTAGTTTGTTTGTTTTTTATGTCTTTTAGTTTAATACATTCATCTCTATCTAAAATAATAATAATAATAATAATAATAATAATAATAATAATAATAATAATAATAATAATAATAATAATTTTGCAGGTAGTTTAATTTGCATGAATCCAGTTATTAGATAGTAAAAGTTTATTCTTGGCCAATGATGAGTTCGGAATTATGTAGACAATTACAGTGCCGAATATTAGAACTTTGATGTAATTTTTGTTATGAATTGGATCGTTTACTTGTTTGAAACTAGTATAATAAGGTTAGCACGTTAATAACACTTATAAGGACTGATTAGTTCAAATTGATACATAAGGAATTTCTAAAGGATAATGCTAGTTTAAAGAAAAGAATGACAAGGATAGGCAGTGAAGACGAAAATTAGGCAATAACCTGAGATTGGGGGAAAAAGTGGGGTATATAAAAAAGAAAACCTTCCCGAATTGAATAAATTGAGTCCTGTAGTGGGTTGAGAAAGAGCATGAAACGCATTCTCCATAACCACAGGCGTGAGATGGAGCGTAAAACGCACTCACTTTGAAAAAAAAGAAGAAGAAGAATAAGACAGGAAATAAAGGCAAAAAACCCCCCGGGATTGAAAAAGAAAGCATAAGTACCCTATTTTGATTTTAGTTGGATCTCGTCTATTTTTGAAACTTTTGAGTTTACACTGTATGATGCCTTCTAAGAGACTTGTTATGTATTAAATTTGCATTTGCATCAGTTAGCATGAATGTTGAGCACACACACACTATACCAATAATAACGGTGTAAGATTCGAGGATTGGTAAGGAATTAGTGATTGGTTTTGATATGAAGTATTGTTGAGTTTGCTTAATTTCTCTGAGACTGTATGAGTAATTAGATTCTGTCTTAATACTGGATTCGTAATTTAGCTTAGTTAGTTGCATTGCATATCGTTTTGCTTGAGGACAAGCAATGTTTCAAGTTTAGGGGAATTTGATGAGTAGGTTTTTAACCTACGATTTATCTTTATTTAGCTTGTTATATTGTTAGTTTTTTTATTATTTCATGTTACTTTTGATGGGTTTCTGTTCTTGTTGTAGGATATTAAGTGAGCACATCAAAATGCTAGCATTGGAAGAAAGATCAAGCAAAGCTACACATTCTGCAGGATCGGCGCGGGGCGCACCATGATGATGAGCAAAGCGGCGCGGGCCGCACTATAGCATGAAAAGTTACTGGTTACACGACGCTGGCTGCGTTATCCTAATGTAAAACCCGGCGGGGGGCGCGCCGATCAGACGGTTCAGGCGCTGAGTTATTTTTAATTGTTGGAATTTGAGTTGTGATGGGAGATATAATTTCTTTATGTATTATGTCTATAGTAGGAATTGACAAGGAGGTTATTTCACGTTAATTGGGATTCTATGACTAAAGACTTGTTGGGTTTGATTAGAAGTTTGATTTCCATTAAAATTCCTATATGATGAGTTGGAGATGGATTAGAAGTGGTGGTGTTGGAGCTGAAGTGAATTAATTTATGCTAAGTGTTGGATATGGGATGTATACACTTGGAGAGCGATAATTGAAAGCAAGAGCTTGGAGGAACGAAGAAGAGAAGTGATTTCATAAAGATTACAGATTTGAAAGGCGAGAAGGGTGGTGTATTACTATTCTCCGTTAATTTCAATTTGTGTAATCAGGATAATGATTTCTTTTATTTATTCAGTATTTAATTCATTAGTTATGAACTAAATTCTTTATTAGGCTTATAACGGATCTTTAAGTGGAACAATGGTTATGTAACTTTGATTTTCAGTTTAATAAGTTATTTCTCAATTTATCTATATTGATTTATGCTTGAATTTATGAATTGCTTGATCACCAATTTTATGTGGACTTGTATGAACTCGAGAGATGAAATACGAGTTTAGACTTAGTCAATATAGCGTGTGTTCTTGAATTCTGTGAATGAATAGAATCTTGATGAATGTTAGGGTAGTGATATGCTTGACGTCGCATGTAATCAGATAAAGAACTTGAACTTAAACCTTCTTTGATTGTAATTCACGTAGAGATATAGTGAGTTATTTGATTAAGGTGTTTAACTTGATTCTATCTAATTTGTTGATTTGAGTTAATACGGTATTAGTACATCGAGAGGTGGCAGCTTCTACATATGTGTTCTTGATTAATAAACTGGGATAGTGAATTAAACTGGAATGAGGTGTAATAATCAGAGTGATACTTAGAGTGAAGTTGTAAGCCTAATTCTCCAATATTTGTTTGAAAATTCAATTTTTAGGGTTTGTTGATTGTTTGGTAATTTTAATATTTTTAATACTTTTAGTTACAATCTAGAAATTAGTTAGTTTAATAAAATTTGGATTAATAGGAAATTGGTAATTGTGAGAGTTAATTTCTTGATAGTCTCTGTGGGAACGATACTTAACTTATCACTTTATTACTTGTTGACCACGTGTACTTGTGCAACAATGACCACTGGTGATACTAACGAATATCCTTGGCCCGTAGTGCATACATAATTCGTTAATTTGAAATATTTATTGAATGATGTTACAGGGATAAAATATTGATGATGGACTTTTAAATCATAGAAGATAGTAGATATCATGCTCTACTTGACTCTTCTAATGGATTGTTGTTTCCGCTGTAGTTGTATTCTAAAACTTGTTGTCTATTGTATTCTATCAAATTTTTCCCTGTTGAGGACTAATGATAATTTGTTCTATATTATATTAGTCATAATATCTTTTACTGGGCTAGTTGAGCTCACCCTTTTTCTTTTGGTTCTATTTTTCTTCTTAGGAGGCGAGAATGTAGCTAGTACTAGTCAGAGAATGGAGTAATGGTCCAAGTTGGTTATAGCAGTTGTAAGACCCCGAATTTTATGAAATAAAAGTATTCAATTTTTCTATTTAGTAAATAGTTAAATTGATAAAAGTTTAAAGTTAAGGGTGATATATGTAAATTTTTTAAATAAGCAAGTGGTTATAAAATATTCATTGTTGTTGGGGAATATTCGTTTGGTCGTGAAATATTCTTGCTGTAGGAGAATATTCGTACGACGGCGCAGCCATTTATGCACCCAATAACGGAAAACTGTCGGATAAAGAAAACGACAAGTATGAGTGTTTTATTGGAAATTGGAAAAACTTTTCCGTTATTGGGCGCATAAATCCCTTTTTCTGATAAAAGGGATATTTATTATGAATTATTGAAGTTTCTGAATATTATTTAAATTTAAAACATTTTGGTGGAATTTTCTAGAAGGGTGGGCCCCACTCTTGTCCTTGTTGGTGTGCTGAGAAATTTCAAGGGTGGTGTGCGTGGAAAATTTTATAAAAAATTATTTTATTAAATTTTAGTCTACTTTGGCATTCTGGCATTTTTCTATAAATAGGGTACTTAGTTAGAATTGAAAATCACACCAGAATCTGAAGTTTTCTCTCTCTATAATATCGAGCGTATTTTTGCGAATATTTAGATACTTTTAGAGTTTCTATTCAGTCCAAGTTTTCTTCAACATTATATCTAATATTCTAGTTAGAAGTACTGTTCTTTTGAGGTAAGGGATGTTATTTTTTTTGTAAATGATGTTATTTTGTTCAATATCATTATACCGAAATATTGGTATCAATTTTATTATGAAATTTTTACCTTTTTATGTCGAGATTACTATTCACGTATACATCACTATTCACGTAAACAGTACTATTCACGAATACAGTACTATTCACGAGTACTATTCACGAAGTATGTTTTTTTCTTATGAAATTGTTACCTTTTGTGTCGGGGTTACTATTCACGTATACGGCACTATTCACAGAAAAATAAAAATTTCTTTTCTTTATCCAAGTTGTCTATTTTTGTTACTATCTTTGATTGTATCCATGTTTTGATCTTCATTCTTGAATTTTACTCCACAATTGATTATTATGGAGTATTTTTTTTTGAACTTGGATAAACTGAAGTACGAATCCTTAATCTTTGTCCTTTTATCTCACTGGATTCGTTTTGTTTAAGATATTTTTCATCATCCTCAGTCCTAAATGATGATATAACTGAATATCTTTGACCTGTACTGCAAAGATGAATGATTACCTGATAAATATCTTTGGCCCGTAGTGCAAAGATGGACAGGTGTTGAGATGAACATGACCAACTGGTTATACAAATGAATATCTTTAGCCCGTAGTGCAAAGATGAATATTTGGTTCAGGATGTATATTGATTTATGTTACAGGGATAAAATATTGATGATGGACTTTTAAATCATAGAAGATAGTAGACTTCATTCTCTACTTAACTCTTCTAATGAATTGTTATTTTTGCTGCGAATATTGATCTAAAATCGGTTGTCCATTATATTTTATCTGATGTATTGAAGGCTAACGTTAATTTGTTCTACATTATCTTAGTCATAATATTCTTTACTGGACTAGTTGAGCTCACCCTTTTCCTTTTTGTTCCATTTTTCTTCTCAAGAGATGAGAATATAACGGGAACTAGTCGAGGTGTGGAGTGATGGGTCCAGTCAGTTATTTTAGCAGTCCTCATTATTTTATAAAATAGTGTATCAATAATTGTAATGAGGACTTATTTGAGTTTAGATATTGAAGTTGTAGTTGTTTTCTGTACTATGTATTTGGCGACTCAGAATGGGTTGTGTGGAACTATTTTGGGGGTGTCACAGCAGTCCTCACTATTTTGTAAAAATAGTGTAACAATAATTGTAATGAGGACTTTATTTGAGTTTAGATATTGTCTACAAGACAATATTTGTATTAAAACTCTCAGCGTATGTGTTGTCTTATTTTTGCATGACAATTGTATTAATAAAGTTTATATTTGGTTTCTGTACCATTTATTTGGCGACTCAGAATGGGTTGTGTGGACCTATTTTGGGGGCATCATAGTTGGTATCAGAGCTTAGGGATATGATCTCTGGTGGAGATCTGGGATTAGAAACTAGGAGGGGAGAGACGAGTAAATCATTCGCTAGTGTGTCCTACCTAAGCTTATTTGTTATTGGTTGGTCAAAATATAGGGATAATATGTGGCATATGAATTTTTTTAATTAACCCTTGTTTTGTGATAGTGTTTGAGAATAGCATCTGAAAATTTTGAGATGAGCAATGGAGCACATGAGACCGTTAAGACACCGCTAGTCAATAACCAGGATAATGTGCATCAAGAAGGCAATAATCCTCATGTAAACAACACCGACCAAATGATGAACGATGAGATGTTTACGAGCTTTTTATAATTCATGCAACACCAAACGAGAGAAACTCCTGTTTAAAATGCAGGTGGAAATAATGGCAACTCACGGCTGGACACTGCTAAGCAATTCAAGGAGTTGGGACTGCCAGAGTTTTTGAAAAAGCCAAAGCCACTTAAGGCAGAGTCATGATGTAAGACCCCGAATTTTATGAAATAAAAGTATTCAATTTTTCTTATAATTATAATTCAGTAAATGGTTAAATTGATAAAAAGTTAAAGTTATGGGTGAAATGTGAAAATTTTTCAAAATAAACAAGTGGTTATAAAATAATCATTGTTGTCGGGGAATATTCGTTTGGTAGTGGAATATTCTTTCTGTCGGGGAATATTCGTACGACGGCGCAGCTATTTGTGGGCCCCATAACGAATAACTATCGGATGAAGATAACGATAAAAATTGAGTTTTTATAATTAACGACGTAGTTGTTACCGTTAACACTGTTGGAATACCCGGTGGTTAAAATACAGTAATACGCGTTGTTACACAGTAACACACTGATTGCATAGTATTTTTGAATTATTGATTCTTATGAGGGAAGGCACTACTCAATAATTGTTACAGTAATTACTGTTCAGTATTTTATTTTATTGATTCAATAATTGCTACGTTGATATTTTATATTACTGTTGTTTAAATAATTATCACTACACAGTAATTTCCATTATCGGAGAAATAATTCATATTATCTGAATAATATTATTAGATAACATTATTGACAATGTCTAGAAAGTTTTGTCGAAGGAGAGGCTTGGTCATCTAATTGCGCGCCAGTAAGGAGAGATCCTTATTGGAAAGCCCCCTCTTTCTTGGGAACTGCCTGGTTATCAGTAATGTGATTCTGTAATATTATTTGTGAATAATTAATTATTAATTTATATGATGAGGAAAATATTGATTTTATGTGGATATAGATGAAGAAAAATTTTAATGTGACAATTGTTGAAAATTAATATTTTATTTTTTCTGATAAAATAATTCATTTAAATATATTATTTTAATAATATATTAATGGTGATATTTTTATAATGAATGTGGGATATATGAATAAATGAGGAGGAAGAGTATTTTTATTGGATTAAATATTTAACACATGTTTTGTGTGTTGGTGGACACAATTCTTGACCGAAAATTTATTATAGACTGTAAAATCGCCCGTTTGTGGATTTCGGTCAATTTTTATTTGGAATTTGGAAAACTTTTCTTCTGCAAAGTTGTAGAGAATTGAATTTCCTATAAAAACGCGCGAGATTCGAATTTTCTGATAAAAGGGCTATTTATTATGAATTATTGAAGTTCTGAAGTTCCGAAAGTATTGATTTTTGGACGTTTTAATTATTTTAATTAAGAAAAACGTTTTTTGTTACTTTTTCTAGAAGGTTAGCATGTGTTTATGGCTGAATTCAAGTATATAGAGGTGAGCTTGAATATTTTGTAATTATATTATTATTATATTCAATTTTCTGCTTTGGTGTTCTAAGAATTTTCCAATAAATAGGGTGCTTAGGTTAGAATTGAAAATCATACCAGAAACTGAAGTTGTCTCTCTATTTCTCTCTCTATATTATCGAGTGTATTCTTGTGAGTATTTTGATATCTTGAGTGTTGCTATACGGTGCAAGTTCGTTCAGCGTTATTCCAGTCAGGAGTACTGCTCTTTTGAGGTATGGGATTGTAGGGGATAATAAGGGATGTTATTTTTAAAAAAATGATATTATTTCTTTCAATATCATTATACCGGAATATTGGTAAGATTTTTCTTGTGAAATTCTTATCTTTTCATGTCGGGGTTACTATTCATGAGTTACTATTCATGAGTTACTATTCACGAGTTACTATTCATGAGTTACTATTCATGAGTTACTATTCACGAGTTACTATTCACGAGTTACTATTCACGAGTTACTATTCATGAGTTACTATTCATGAGTTACTATTCATGGGTTACTATTCACGAGTTACTATTCATGATAAAATTGGTTTCTTTTTCTAACCAAATTATAGTTGATTTATGAATATTACTCTTGAGATTAAAACTATATGTTGATCATATTATTTTTTCATCATATATAACATTTTTATAACCCTAATGATGATATTTCTCTTTGACTTGAGTGTAAAGATGGGTAGATTATTGGTATGATCATAACTAGGGTTCTCTTTGTCTAGTAGTGAAAAGTTGAATTGTGACTGGTATGATCATGACCATTGAATTTATAATTGAATATCTTTAGCTTAAGTGCAAAGGTGAAATGATCAACATGGTTATAATTATTGGTTATATAAATTCTGAAATGATTATATATTTCTTTGAGATAATAATATATTTGGCTTGTAGTGCAAATATGAGCTGTTGAGGAATATCTTTGGCCTGTAGTGCAAAGATGAGTTGTTGATGAATATCTTTGGCCCGTAGTGCAAAGATGAAATTATTAGTATGATTATGAACATGAATTGTGATTTGGTATAATCATGATCTTTGATGTTTCAGGTAAAGACAAGTGATGAAAATTATCTTCGTTCTAGATGAGAAGAGGAATTTAGAACTATAATTATGATTATGAGTTATACATGTGATTATGGACAGGAATTGTTGATTAATGTTATAGGGATAAAACATTGTTGGTGGACTTTTAACATGGAGAAGATAATAGACTTTATGGTCTATGTGACTCTTCTAATGGATTGCTCGTTCCGCTGCAACTATGGTTGAAAAGTTTTATCATCTACCATATGTTCTAAATCTCTGATTTATTACTGTTGAAGACTATTGATAATTTATCTTTAGTCATGATATTCTTTACTGAGCTAGTTGTGCTTACCCTTTGCTTCACAATTCCTTTCAGGTAATAAGAGTGTAGCTGGGTCGAGCGAGGGTAACAGAAAAATAGAACGGTGGTCTCTAGCTGTGGAGGTTCTCCCGAAGCAGTATAGAAAAGTTCATTTAGTAGTTATATTTGGTAAATCATCTAGGGTGAAGCGAACCCAACGTTGGAAGGGTGTTTTGCCACTATCATACAAGATGTCTATCGACACACAACCTCGAGTCATCATAAGACATGGTTGTGCACATCCACTTGCTGAGTATATCTACGAGCACTACCTATATAATCTTGGTGTTTCTTTGAAGTATAATTCTCAATTAGAGACAGTTGAGATAACGATAAGTCGAGAGAAGACTCACCATTGGAAAGAATATGATAGTAATTTTCTTGTTTTTCTTTGGGGTTTATTGGGTCAACCAAGGATAATTATGTGGCCATATGATATCTATCATAACCTAGAAGTATGGCCTCCCATGTACGAGGGTTTCCTTAAGCACTTCCCAAAGATTCTAATTTCTAAAACAGTTTTTGACTATACCTTTATGTAAGGTATCATTGTGACGTGCTATCCAAGGTTGGAACATGAGTCACAGTTGGTATATATTTGTATCCAAACTCATAGCATATGTGTTGTTGTATTTTGCACGACAATTGTTGTAATAAAGTTGTAGTTGTTATCTGTACCATGTATTTGGAGACTCAAAATGGGTTGGATGGAATGGACCTATTTTGGGGGCGTTACATTTGGTATCAGAGCTTAGGGATATGATCTCTGGCGGAGATCGGGGAATAGGACTAGGAGGAGAGAGACGAGTAAATCCTTCGCTAGTTGGTCCTACCTAAGCTTATTTGTTGGTCGGTCATAATATCGGGATATTATGTGATATGTTAATTTGTTCAATTAACCTTTGTTTTGAAGCTGTATTCTAGAATGATATCTGAAATACAGGAGATGAGCAATGAAGAAATTATGATGACATGAAAGATGGAATCTGAAATGAAAGCAAGGTATTCTCAACTCTTTGAAATACCAGGTACGTAAATTTCGAGGACGAAATTTCATAAGGAGGGGAGATTGTAAGACCCCAAATTTTATGAAATAAAAGTATTCAATTTTTCTTATAATTATAATTCAGTAAATGGTTAAATTGATAAAAAGTTAAAGTTATGGGTGAAATGTGAAAAATTTTCAAAATAAACAAGTGGTTATAAAATAATCATTGTTGTCGGGGAATATTCGTTTGGTAGTGGAATATTCTTTCTGTCGGGGAATATTCGTACGACGGCGCAGCTATTTGTGGGCCCCATAACGAATAACTATCGGATGAAGATAACGATAAAAATTGAGTTTTTATAATTAACGGCGTAGTTGTTACCGTTAACACTGTTGGAATACCCGGTGGTTAAAATACAGTAATACGCGTTGTTACACAGTAACACACTGATTGCATAGTATTTTTGAATTATTGATTCTTATGAGGGAAGGCACTACTCAATAATTGTTACAGTAATTACTGTTCAGTATTTTATTTTATTGATTCAATAATTGCTACGTTGATATTTTATATTACTGTTGTTTAAATAATTATCACTACACAGTAATTTCCATTATCGGAGAAATAATTCATATTATCTGAATAATATTATTAGATAACATTATTGATAATGTCTAGAAAGTTCTGTCTAAGGAGAGGTTTGGTCATCTAATTGCGCGCCAGTAAGGAGAGATCCTTATTGGAAAGCCCCCTCTTTCTTGGGAACTGCCTGGTTATCAGTAATGTGATTCTGTAATATTATTTGTGAATAATTAATTATTAATTTATATGATGAGGAAAATATTGATTTTATGTGGATATAGATGAAGAAAAATTTTAATGTGACAATTGTTGAAAATTAATATTTTATTTTTTCTGATAAAATAATTCATTTAAATATATTATTTTAATAATATATTAATGGTGATATTTTTATAATGAATGTGGGATATATGAATAAATGAGGAGGAAGAGTATTTTTATTGGATTAAATATTTAACACATGTTTTGTGTGTTGGTGGACACAATTCTTGACCGAAAATTTATTATAGACTGTAAAATCGCCCGTTTATGGATTTCGGTCAATTTTTATTTGGAATTTGGAAAACCTTTCTTCTGCAAAGTTGTAGAGAATTGAATTTCCTATAAAAACTCGCGAGATTCGAATTTTCTGATAAAAGGGCTATTTATTATGAATTATTGAAGTTCTGAAGTTCCGAAATTATTGATTTTTGGATGTTTTAATTATTTTAATTAAGAAAAATGTTTTTTCTTACTTTTTCTAGAAGGTTAGCACGTGTTTATGGCTGAATTCAAGTATATAGAGGTGGGATTGAATATTTTTTAATTATATTATTATTATATTCAATTTTCTGCTTTGGTGTTCTAAGAATTTTCCTATAAATAGGGTGCTTAGGTTAGAATTGAAAATCACACCAGAAACTGAAGTTTTCTCTCTATTTCTCTCTCTATATTATCGAGTGTATTCTTGTGAGTATTTTGATATCTTGAGTGTTGCTATACGGTGCAAGTTCGTTCAGCGTTATTCCAGTCAGGAGTACTGCTCTTTTGAGGTATGGGATTGTAGGGGATAATAAGGGATGTTATTTTTAAAAAAATGATATTATTTCTTTCAATATCATTATACCGGAATATTGGTAAGATTTTTCTTGTGAAATTCTTATCTTTTCATGTCGGGGTTACTATTCATGAGTTACTATTCATGAGTTACTATTCACGAGTTACTATTCATGAGTTACTATTCATGAGTTACTATTCACGAGTTATTATTCATAAGTTACTATTCACGAGTTACTATTCATGAGTTACTATTCATGAGTTACTATTCACGAGTTACTATTCATGATAAAATTGGTTTCTTTTTCTAACCAAATTATAGTTGATTTATGAATATTACTTTTGAGATTAAAACTATATGTTGATCATATTATTTTTTCATCATATATAACATTTTTATAACCCTAATGATGATATTTCTCTTTGACTTGAGTGTAAAGATGGGTAGCTTATTGGTATGATCATAACTAGGGTTCTCTTTGTCCAGTAGTGAAAAGTTGAATTGTGACTCGTATGATCATGACCATTGAATTTATAATTGAATTTCTTTAGCTTAAGTGCAAAGGTGAAATGATCAACATGGTTATAATTATTGGTTATATAAATTCTGAAATGATTATATATTTCTTTGAGATAATAATATATTTGGCTTGTAGTGCAAATATGAGCTGTTGAGGAATATCTTTGGCCTGTAGTGCAAAGATGAGTTGTTGATGAATATCTTTGGCCCGTAGTGCAAAGATGAAATTATTAGTATGATTATGAACATGAACTGTGATTTGGTATAATCATGATCTTTGATGTTTCAGGTAAAGACAAGTGATGAAAATTATCTTCGTTCTAGATGAGAAGAGGAATTTAGAACTATAATTATGATTATGAGTTATACATGTGATTATGGACAGGAATTGTTGATTAATGTTATAGGGATAAAACATTGTTGGTGGACTTTTAACATGGAGAAGATAATAGACTTTATGGTCTATGTGACTCTTCTAATGGATTGCTCGTTCCGCTGCAACTATGGTTGAAAAGTTTTATCATCTACCATATGTTCTAAATCTCTGATTTATTACTGTTGAAGACTATTGATAATTTATCTTTAGTCATGATATTCTTTACTGAGCTAGTTGTGCTTACCCTTTGCTTCACAATTCCTTTCAGGTAATAAGAGTGTAGCTGGGTCGAGCGAGGGTAACAGAAAAATAGAACGGTGGTCTCTAGCTGTGGAGGTTCTCCCGAAGCAGTATAGAAAAGTTCATTTAGTAGTTATATTTGGTAAATCATCTAGGGTGAAGCGAACCCAACGTTGGAAGGGTGTTTTGCCACTATCATACAAGATGTCTATCGACACACAACCTCGAGTCATCATAAGACATGGTTGTGCACATCCACTTGCTGAGTATATCTACGAGCACTACCTATATAATCTTGGTGTTTCTTTGAAGTATAATTCTCAATTAGAGACAGTTGAGATAACGATAAGTCGAGAGAAGACTCACCATTGGGAAGAATATGATAGTAATTTTCTTGTTTTTCTTTGGGATTTATTGGGTCAACCAAGGATAATTCTGTGGCCATATGATATCTATCATAACCTAGAAGCATGGCCTCCCATGTACGAGGGTTTCTTTAAGCATTTCCCAAATATTCTAATTTCTAAAACAGTTTTTGACTATACCTTTATGTAAGGTGTCATTGTGACGTGCTATCCAAGGTTGGAACAAGAGTCACAGTTGGTATATATTTGTATCCAAACTCATAGCATATGTGTTGTTGTATTTTGCACGACAATTGTTGTAATAAAGTTGTAGCTGTTATCTGTACCATGTATTTGGCGACTCAAAATGGGTTGGATGGAATGGACCTATTTTGGGGGCGTTACACATGAATTAAGCATATTACCAAGATATTTGATATTTTGGGATGCTCTGAAGAACAAAAAGTTCCATTCGCCACCTTTATGTTGCGCAGAGAGGCAGATTACTGGTGGGAATTCGTAAAACGTACTCATCTGTCCGCACTAAGATGTCTTAAGAGAGGTTTCAAGAATTATTCAACGACAAATACTTTCCAGAAAGTATTCGTTACATGAAGGAGGTGGAATTCATTAAACTGGAGCAGAACAATATGACTGTATCGCAATACGAGGCAAAATTTGCGGAGTTATCCTGATTTGCATCCCATTTGGTAGATAACGAGGAGCGAATGATGCGGATGTTTCTAAGAGATTTGAAACCCGAAACTCGTCAACATCTCATCTCTTATAAACTCTGTTTGTATTCAGATATTGTGAATAAGGCTCAATTATTAGAGCACGATTATGAGTCAGCTCAACCAAAAGACAACAATCGGCAGCAAGATAATAGTCATACCAGTGGCAATAGTCATCGAACCAGTGATAACCAGCGTGCCAGAAATGGTAACCACTTCGGTGGTAATCATGGCTAAGTTAATAGAAGAAATGAGTCAAGTAGAAATTTCAAAAAGCGAAGATTCAACAATGACGGAAAGACATCGATAGCAGCACTAGCACCAACAATAATTTCTAGGGGAGGAGAACGACCGCCAGTTAGATGCTACAGATGCAGAAAAGAGGGGCACATAAGTCCAAATTGTTCACAGCCTTCCAAGGTGTGTTTCAGTTGTGGAAAGGACGGTCACATAGTCCGATTTTGTCCTGTAGCAAAGTCAAGTCCAGCTGGGACAGTGGCACCAAAGGTGGCTACGGACATAATAAAGTCAGTGGTTCAAGGGAGAGCATTTGTCGTGACGTCCCAAAAGGAGAGAAACCCAAACGAAGTTATCACGGCTAAGCTAATCATAAACTCTTGCGAAGTATATACCTTATTAGATACCGGTTTTACCCATTCTTTTATTTCACCTGCTTGTGCTCAACGTTTGAACTTGACTCCTGAGAAATTAAACTTTGACTTATCTGTTGAAACTCTGTTAGGAGAAACCTTCATTACATCCACTGTTTATAAATCTTATTTGATTCAAATCGGCACCTTCACATTACCTGTTGATCTTATCTCTTTGAAAATACTTGCATTTGATGTGATTTTAGGGATTGATTGGTTAACTACTCATCATGCTAAAATTGATTATTTTCGTAAGGTCGTTAGTTTTCATATTCCTAACCAACCTGTTATGCTAATTCAACTAACCAAACCACTAAAGTCAATCACTGTCATATTAAGCCATAAAGCCATTCGTTTATTGAAAAACGGATGTTAAGCTTTCTTAGCCCATGTCATGGATTTAAATAAAAATACGTCAGATTTAAATGGTATTTCTGTTGTTAATAAATTTCTTGACGTATTTCTTGAAGAACTTCATGGCCTACCCCCCAGAGCGTAAAATTGAATTTTGTATTGACCTTAAACCCGGTACAAAACCCATTTCCAAAACCCCATATCGAATGGCTCCTATTGAACTTCAGGAGTTAAAAACCCAACTACAGGAGTTGTTAGACATTGGTTTCATTCGTCCTTGTACATCTCTTTGGGGTGCTCCTGTTTTATTCGTAAAGAAGAAAGATGGGAGTATGCGACTTTGCATTGACTATCGGGAGTTGAACCATGTCACCATCAAAAATAGGTACACGTTACCTCGCATTAATGACATGTTTGACCAGTTACAAGGTGCTAAATTCTTCTCAAAGATCGATCTTCTTTCCGAATATCATCAGTTAAAGATTAAAATTGATGACACTCCAAAGACAGCTTCAGAATTCGGTACGGGCATTATGAATTCCTAGTCATGTCTTTTGGATTGACTAATGCTCCTGCTGCTTTCATGGATATGATGAACTGAGTATTTAAGGAATATTTAGATCATTTTGTGGTTATTTTTATTGATGACATCCTCACCTATTCCAAAAGCCCACCTATTCCAAAAGCCGTGAAGATCATGAGCAACACTTGAAGCTGATACTCCAAAAGCTTTATAAAAATAAGCTATACTCTAAGTTAAAGAAATGCGAGTTCTGGCTTGAGGAAGTAGCATTCCTTGGGCACGTGATATCAAAGTATCGAATATCAGTTGACCAGGTAAAGATTTAAGCAATACAAAGTTGGGAACAACCTAAGTCAGTAACTGAAGTACGTAGCTTTCTAGGCTTAGCTTGTTATTATCGGAGATTCGTGGAAGGATTTTCTCGAATCGCTACTCCATTAACTCAGCTGACTCAAAAAGATACAAAATTCAAATGGAACGAGGAATATGAGAAGAGCTTCCAAGAACTAAAGAGGAGACTCATTTCAGCACTTGTTCTAGCAATACAATCAGGTTCGGAGGGATTTGTCATCTACAGCGATGCTTCAGGTAGAGGTTTAGAATGTGTTCTCATGCAACATGGGAAAGGCATATCCTATGCATCACGACAACTCAAAGAATATGAGAGGAATTATCCTACTCATGATCTAGAGTTGGCAGCAGTCGTTTTCGCGCTAAAGATCTGGAGGCACTACCTATATGGGGAGAAAGTGGAGATCTATACAGATCATAAAAGCCTCAAATAATTCTTCACCCAAAAGGAACTCAACATGTGACAATGACATTGGCTCGAGCTGTTGAAAGATTACAACCATACCATTCAATACCATCTGGAAAAGCGAACGTGGTAGCTGACGCGTTGAGTAGAAGATCATATGCAAGTACGAGTGCGATGTCGACGTCGAGATTTTTATTTGTCCCTTTTCAGTTCTTGTTCTTTTGTGTTCTCATGTTATGTGAGATTTGTTTGAAAAAATAAGTGAAAAAGGTCCGACATGTATATGTCGACAATTGGACTATAAGAGTCGCCAGTTGATTTTTTAAGTGGTTGTACCAACACAACCGAGAAAAGGTTTGCACATTGACCCAGTGACGTGACACTGCTAAATGGGTCTGTGAAACTGAGATTCATTAGGGTCTGGGGACTTTCTTATGCAGAGGGAAGATGTTAGGCACCCCCCGACATCCGTGTTGCCACGGTGACCGCCACTTTTCAAGAAACCTCGTTTGCACCTATATACAAAGGGTTTGAATTTTATATAAAATTTAGTTTTAACAAGATATAGCAGTGATGTTTTGTAAAAAGAGGTTTTTCAAACCCTTGTGCTCAATAGTAATTGAGGCATTTGATACTTCTATTTTATTATGTGTTCAGCTTGATTGCTTTTATTTTTGAGATGCAAAGCATCTTCTAGAAAAATAATGTACAAAGCCTGTTTACAGCTAAAAATGTCCATCATGGGAACCGAATCTAGATTCAGTAGACTGAATCTGTGATCACATGATTCCTAGGCTGACATGATGTCGCAATTTGTATGAAAAGTAGTAAATAGTTATATATATAAAAGCTGTAAATATGTATATAAACATAATCAACCACCACGAAGCACCTCCATGGGGGACCGAAAATGTAAATATATAAAAGTAGTAAATATATATATATATATATATATATATATATATATATATATATATATATATATGACATGATCAACCACCGCGAAGCACCTCTATGGGGGATCAGAAATGTAAATAAAGTTGTAAAAGCGATCAACCGCCGTGAAGTAAACTCCAGGCGGGACGAAATGTAAAGAATGTAGTAAAAATGGTCAACCGCCACGAAGTAAACTCCAGGCGGGACGAAATGTAAAGAAAGCAGTAAAAACGATCAACCGCCACGAAGTAAACTCTAGGCGGGAAGAAATGTATATATATATATATATATATATATATATATATATATATATATATATATATATAAAAGCAAGTAAACGCTCCGGATATAAATTCAGGCTCATCGAACAAAGTTCGACTACAGTTTATATATAAGTATATATATATAAAAGAAAATAAACGCTCCGGACGTGAGTCCAGGCTCAATCGAGGCATAACTCGATAATGTTAGTCCATATATATATATATATATATATATATATATATAATATACAAAAGAAATAAAAGTCACGGACCGAAGTCCGGCTAAACACACGCAACACGACTCTCAACGTGAAGAACGGTGTGTGCAAAGATGAAGAGAAAGGCTTTAAAGTGTGTAAGAAGGCATACAATAGACTGCCAAAGAAGACTTCTATAACTTTAAAGGGATAAACACTCGGCTCCCGCCGGTAAAAAAGTAGTTATATATGAGCTCACAAGTATTTAAAATGAGAAAGCACTCAGTTTATAGTGTGTACAGAGCAAATTGGACATGACTTCCTCGCCTTTTCTCTTACAAATATGACCACCCCAAGCCCTCTATTTATAGAGGGGGGTGCCGCAGGTGTACCTGCGGTAGTAGCAGGTGTACCTGTGGCTACAACAGGTGTACCTGCAGCTGCTCGGGGTGCCCCGGGCAGTGTGGGTCCCACTGTCTCGAAGTACGTGCACTCGAACAACGCGATGTTCGCTCGAACCTTCATAACTTTCAATCGGGGAGTCCGATGGAAGCGTGCCATACCATTACAGAAAGCTCTTTCCGAGAGCTACGTAATGACATAGGATTTTCCCTTTTTTGATTTTGGGAAGATGGGTTCATGACCGAAATGGCATTTTCGAGTTTCCGTCAGGTAGTCCGTTGAGCCGTTTTGCGTAGTTTGCGCTCGTAAGTTAAGATACGGTTCTTGTGGGACTTCTATTGAAGTAA
Source organism: Panax notoginseng (assembly GCA_016801055.1). NCBI lineage: Eukaryota > Viridiplantae > Streptophyta > Magnoliopsida > Apiales > Araliaceae > Panax > Panax notoginseng. The sequence continues at coordinate 39,455,105 of CM029019.1, forward strand.
TTTGAGTTAACATGAGTTGATTTGATTTGAATTGAGTTTGATTTGGCAAAATGGCCATTTTACCCCTCCCGGGGTTGTTTCTAACTTTATCGCAATTGTAGCGGTCTTTTCCCAGGGTTATCCCTGAGATTGTCATGCTGTTGACTCTAAATGTCCTCAGGGTTATCTCTGAGGTTGGCTCGACCTCCTAGGGTTATCTCCAAGCTTTGAACTTGATCCCACGGGGTTATCTCTGGGGCTGAAACTGATTTTCCTGGGGTTATCTTCGGGGTTGCAAACTGATTTCTCGGGGTTATCTCCAAGGTTGGAAACTGGATCTCCCGAGGCTATCTCCAGGGTTGGAATTGATATTGTGGTCCTCCAGGGTCATCTCTGGAGTGTGAAACAGACGCTTTTGCCTTCTTGCATAGTTAGTAACAAGAAAAGAAAATTTCGAGTGTCTACATGGGATATTGTCAACACAAAAGTCCATTTTGTATGACTTACAAAGGATGGAGATAGAGTTAAAGACTCCAGGGACCCACGTGTTGATGTCAAATATACGAGTAGAACCGACTTTAATCGATAAAGTTAAAGTTGCTCAAGCTACAGACCCAGAGCTGATGAGTATGAAGAAGAAAGTACAAGAACGTGTTATTCCAAAAGCAAGAATCGAAGAAGAAGGAATACTTCGAGTCAACTCCAGACTTTGTGTTCCTAACAACTCTGAATTGAAGAATAAAATCATGCAAGAGGCACACAACACACCGTATGTAATCCATCTTGGAAGTACTAAAATGTATCATGATCTTCGACATACATTTTGGTGGAGCAATATGAAGAAAGAGATCGCAGAGTTTATCTCAAGGTGTTTAACCTGTCAACGTGTCAAGGCGGAGCATCAAGTACCAAAAGGTCTATTGTAACCACTTGAAATTCTAGAATGGAAGTGGGAGCACATCAACATGGATTTCGTTACTGGTCTTCCTAAGGTTTCTCAAGGCATAGATACAATTTGGGTTATTGTCGATATATTAACCAAGTCTGCTCATTTCTTGCCTATAAGAGAAACTTATTCATTTGAACATCTTGCTCGTATGTATATAAATGAGATTATGAGATTGTGACATTGCATGGTATGCTAGTATCCATAGTTTCTGATTGAGACCCAAGATTCACTTCACGATTTTGGGTTAGCTTGCAGAAAGCTATGGGCACTGATCTACGATTCAGTTCTGTATATCATCCTTAGATGGACGGGCAATCAGAGAGGAATATTCAAACTATTGAAGATCTATTAAGACTCTGTGTCCTAGACTTCAAAGGATGTTGGGACAAGTACTTGCCATTAGTGGAATTCTCCTAAAAACAATAATTATCAAGCAAGTATAGGCATGCCTCCATTCGAGGCGTTGTAGTGATGAAAGTGTCGTTCTCTAGTGTGCTGGGATGAGGTGGGTGAAGCAACGTTGTTGGGACCAGAATTGGTACGCATGACTACGAAGAAGATTTAAATGATCCGTCAACGTATACAAACCTCACAAGATCGACAAAAGAGTTATGCTGATCTTCATCGAAGGGACGCGGAATTCAATATTGGAGATCATGTATTGTTACGTGTTGCTCCATAGAAAGGAGTTACGAGATTTAGAAAGAGAGAAAAGCTCAACCCTCGATTCATTGGTCCATTTGAAATCCTCGATCGAGTAGGAATTGTGGCCTATAGACTCGCTTTACCGCCAAGTATGTCTCGTGTTCATAATATTTTCCATATATCCATGCTACGTAAATATGTGAAAGATCCGAACCACATTATTAAATTAGAACCAGACGAGATAGCAGAAGATTTAACATATAAAGAGGTATCTGTTAAAATCTTGGATAAGAAGGAACATATTTTACTCTCAAAGGTTATACCTCAAGTCAAAGTTTTATGGAGAAACCACGATATTGAGGAAATGACCTGGGAGTTAGAATCTGAAATAAAAATAAGGTATCCTCACCTCTTCGACATACCAGGTACGTACATCAATTTCGAGGATGAAATTTCATAAGGAGGGGAGGTTGTAAGACCCCAACTTTTTATGAATAAAAATTTAATTTCTCTTATTATTATTTTGAATAATAAGGTGTTGAATTGATATAATGCTTTAGTTATTGGTGAAATGTGCAAATTTTGCAAAATAAGCAAGTCGTCATAAAATATTCGTTTGGTCGAGGAATATTCGTACGACGGCGCAATCATTGCTGGACCACATAACAGAATAACTGTCAGATATAGAAAGCAACAGAAATAACCTTTTTATAAAAAATAACAACAAGACTTTTACTGTTAACTGTTGAAATACTCGGTGATAAAAGTACAGTAATACGTATTGTTACACAGTAGCACACGATATTGCATAGTATTTTTGATTATTGATTCTTACGTAAGAAGTTACTCAATTTTATTCAATAATTACCACAGTAATTGTTGCACAGTATCTCATATTATTGATTCAATTATTGTCACAGTATCATCTGCACAATATTTTATATTATTAAATTAATAATTGACACAACATAATTATTCATATTATTAGTTAACATTATTGGCAATGTCTAAAAAGTTTTGTCGAGAAAAGGGGTTAGGTTATATAATTGCGTGTCAATAAGGATAAATCCTTATCGAAAAGTCCCCTCTTTCTTGGGAATAATCTGGGTGTTAATATTGTGAGCTTATAATATTATTTATGAATAACCCCTGATTTGAGTAACTGACCACCATGTCGCAGTTAAGAAGCGCATTAAGCAGTCTTTATTTAAAAGACGTATTTTATTTATGAGTTCTAACTGAGAGAGAATACAAAGAGAAATTAGAGAAAAGTTGAGTGATTTAAAGAAGACAGTGAAGATTCAGAGGAACCTGCTTTAAGGTAATCTTCTAAACCCAAATTGTAATTACGTGTTATTATTATTGTGAAAAAGCTATCTCTAACTTCTCTGTAAAACAAATTTGTGTGATCTATGCGTGGATTGATGATCTAGGTGTAAAAACATGATAATATATAATCATAATATGTTTTTATTACGATATAAGTATGATTTCATAACATCAATTTTATAAATATGTCGTATATAGTTTTCTTCAAAGTTACTTAGTATAAGTTTCATATGTATGGCCCTTATGGGAATTGGTATGCTACGAATTGTTGTTTAACTTGAAATTTAACGGTAGATTATGTTATCACATGTCAAAACGAAGAAAATAAACTTTGAATGGTCAGATTCGGTGTTATAACAAATCCGTAATGCCAATTTTTTTGTTTCATGTTCAATATTTTCAAAATCACCAAGAACACTGAAATTACATGAATTGATTCAATGAATTGTATGTTTTAAGTGTTAGAATCATGCTAAAGACTTTATATGATGTTTTTGTGAAGTCTATAATTCATGGGTAGCATTAAAATTCATCGTGTTAGTTTAATTTGGGATTTATTGAGCTGCTCTGTGTGTTCTTCGCGAACTTCAGAATCTGGGTCTGCGTCGCAGCGCGGCCGCGCTGCTCCAAAGAACAAATGGAGCGCGCCCACGTCGCTTCAAAGAGTAAATTTATCTTACCCGCGCCGTTCAGCGCACCCCGCGCCGATCCAAAGAACAATTTGAGCGCGGCCGCGCCTTACCCGCAAAATTTCAGAAATTTTTCTAAGTGTTCAAGTTTTAAAAATGTGTTTTTAAAACCTAATGTAATGAATATGAAGACATGTCAAGCATATAATAATATGTTAATTAACTTATGTTATGTGATTAATTAATAAGACTTAAAAGTCCAATAACATATTCAAATACCAATGTTGGGATTCGATAGGTATATCGAACTATTGATTAATAGGTATTGTGAATGTATTGATATGTAGGATTTAAAAAAGAATGTGAATTAATCGTAGCTTGTGCAAGAGACAAGTTTCTAAACCTTACTTTTACATTGAGCAAGTATTCTATTCTTAAATTATTGCTGTTAAGCAAGTTTTTCCTTAAATTCTAAATTATACATTGATCAAATCTTAGATTCGTATTCTATATCAAGTAAGTTGTTGGGAGTTGTCATTGACACTCCTAAATTAACCTCACTTTTACTTCACAATTTATAATAATTAGCACAATAGCAAGTAAGGATCGATCCCACAGAGAGTAAAGTTGTTTTAGAATTATTCTACAATTTCAACAGAAAAGAAAGATGAGGGTTTTTGAAAATTATTTTTCAACTAAGAGAATAAAAATTAATGATTTAACCAAATATGTAAAAACTTCAGTTCTGCAGTTCAGTTTCACCAAGTACAACAATCAATTAATCAAGTTATTATTATTTTTTTCCTTCAACGAAACTATTAGCCCTAGATAACAATAAACTCTGCTATTCGAAATTCTCCTTAGATTTTCACTGTATGAAATAAGCTCTTCACCAGATTCTAACTACTATACAACCTAGAAAAAGCTCTCTAGATTTAATATGATAGAAGCATTAAGAAATAGAGAATTAGGCTAATCCAAGCAACAAACACATAAGCTCGATTTGTTTAACTTATTTTCTGATAATCTTAACAATAAACAAAAGCTTGTCCACAATTATTATTAAGTCACTACTTATGATGAAGACAGATATCAATTACACGTAATACCAATCTTAATCTAGCATATGATAATGATCAAATTAATTCAATTGACCATATCAAATTAATTAAATCAATTAGCATGCAATCAATGAAAACAGATTATCATAAGAAATTTCACACAAGAAGGAATATATAATAATACTCAATTAATTAATTACTTGTAACAAGGATTCACCTCCCTTTAGAACTGAATAAAAAGAACTAGCCTGACATGCTCGTGAGTCCGCACTCCAATAGGTGATAGTTGATAATTGAATCCATAAAACCCTGACTCTCATCCTCTATTTATAGTGCTAGACAAAGTCCTAAACCCTATAGGAAGTAGAAATTCAAATCCTAAAAGGAATTACAAATTACACTAATTTCCATAAAGAAATAGAATTCAATTTGGAAATAAATCTTAGTCTAAAAGAAATTCTAATTACAATAGAATTGTAAATATTATTCTTCTAGGATCCAAAATTCATATTTGAAATTGGAATTAAATCCCACAATTACCATGTGCTTAAACTCATTGCCGCGTGAATCGAAATCCATTTATGATACTAATTGTTGAATCCTTGATTTGCTAGGAATCCCATTAACCTCCTCCAATTTATTTCCAACATCTTGAAACCCCATCAATTGTACCTAAAATAAAAATATAAGAATAATGAGTTTATTTAGGCACAAAATAAATACAAAAGATTAAGTATTAAGGAATAAAAATATAACATATTTCATACTCATCAAATTCCCCCACGCTTATCTTTTTACACGTCCTCGTGTAAACTAAAAATTTGATTTTCAGAAAAATTTTATTCAACCATAATGTCAAAAGATTTCAAGGTACAAATCATGACTATTAACACTAAATTTGCAAAAATCTAATCAATGCCTTATCAATCAACTCACAATGAACAACCTTACTATTTCACCAATGAATTTCATTAAACCAAACTGTAACCACATAAGAAACTTTCCCAAAATCTACATACTTACTCAACTTAGTTACCATGGAGCAAAAATCGTGCACATTGACTCACAACTAAGAACAAATTTTTCTTGCTTTTCAAGTTTTTTTTCCATAGAACCTTCTTTTTAGCACAGATGAATGTATTTTCATGCCTTTTTTTTCGTATATTTTTTCTTTTCTTGACATGTGCAATGTCTCCTTTTCTTAGGCTTTTCAGAGTTACCCATTAGAGAACTTTCCGCCAACGACTCCCAAACCAGATGATCGTAGGGCGCTAGGTGTAGAGACACCCCTAAGGCTTACTTATTCAAGTAACAAAAGCCACGAAAGTCGACTAGTCAAGCTGCTTTTATCCATCGCACTTTTCAGCGTGAATACCGATGCTTCCCGAGGCTTGGATACCCAGTTATTTCGCACAATGGACATTGAAGCAGATTTTCAATTTTTTTTCTTTTTTTTTTCATTCATCATTTTTTTCACATGGTTCTGCAACAACATAAGCACGTTAAACAGTTCTAAGCCGTGAAATCAGTGCACATAGACAACTCCACAAATAACTTAGCCAAATAAACATGTTTCTCATATTCAAGTACTCATGTATCACAAATTCAATTCAAATCAATTACTATGGATCATGGCTTAGTTGTCATCATTCATTAACAAATTAAGCATCAAACAGATTCTGAATTTTAGCATCAATTTTTAATCTTTGACTTTAGTCTTCGAACACATAGACAGATAGAATCATAGAACCCAAGTTTTCAGATTTTTTTTTCAATTTTTTTAACTTCCCATCAAAATTAGATTATTATTCCTACATAAAATAAAACCTAAATCTCCCCCCCCCCCACACTCAAACCTTACATTGCCCCCAATGTAAGAAAATTATGCAAAGAAGAAAGAAACTACTTACTAACATGCAAAAACTAAAAAGTAAAGAGATAGAAAAATCAAATCTGGAATCTTGTGTTACCTCCCAAACAGCTGCCCTTGTTTAACGTCTTTGGCTCGACGGCATGCCTCTCTTCTCAACTTTCATAGATCGGATCATCTAGCTCCACCATCTCAATATTTTCCACCTGATCCCCCTCATAGAAAGCCTTTAATCTATGTCCATTCACCTTAAAGATCTTGCTTGTGCTCGAGCTTTGAATCTCAACTGCACCATGAGGAAACACATTAGTGTTAACAAAAGGACCAACCCATCTAGATCTCAATTTACTTAGAAATAACTTAAGTCGAGAATGATATAGCAAAACTTTTTGTCCCACAATAAAGGTTTTCCGCACAATCTATTTATCATGAAAAGCTTTGGTCTTTTCCTTGTAAATCTTTGAACTTTCATAGGCTTCATTCCTCAATTCTTTCAACTCTTGTAACTGTAATTTTCTGTGTACTCCAGCTGCCTCCAAACTCATGTTGCATTGCTTGATTGCCCAAAAAGCCCTATGCTCCAATTCAACAGGTAAGTGGCATGGTTTTCCAAATACAATCCTGTATGGTGACATCCCAATAGCTGTTTTGTACGCCGTTCTATAGGCCCAAAGTGCATCATCTAATCTCAGACTCCAATCCTTTCTGCTCGGGTTGACTACCTTCTCCAAAATAGATTTTGTGACGCCCCCAAAACAGGTATACAACACCTATTCTGAGTCGTCAATAACATGGTACAGAAACAACTACAACTTTATTAATACAACATAAAAACTGTGAGTGTAAATACAAATATTGTCATCTAGACAATATCCACACTCAAATAAGTCCTCATTACAATTATTGGAACAATATTTTACAAAAAAAAATGGTGAGGACTACTAAAACAACTTCCTAGAACCTTCATTCCATACCCCGACTAGTACCTGCTACATTCTCGCCTCCTGAGAAGAAAATGGAACAACAAGGAAAAGGGTGAGCTCAACTAGCCCAGTAAAGAATATTATGACTAAGATAATATACAACAAATTATCGTTAGTCTTCAACAGGGAAAAATTTAATAGAATACAATAGACAACAAGTTTTAAATCAATATTCGCAGCGGAAAATAATAATTCATAGAGAAGTTACGTAGAGAATTAAATCTACGATTATCTATGAATTTAAAAGTCCATCATCAATATTTTATCCCTGTAACATCAATCAATAAATATCTTGAATCAAATAGTCATCTTTGCACTACAGGCCAAAGATATTCATCAGTTGGTCATGTTCACCTCAACACCTGTTCATCTTTGCACTACGGGCCAAAGATATTCATCATAAAATCATCAATCTTTGCACTACAGGCCAAAGATATTCAGTAACATCATCATTTAGACTGAGGATGATGAAAAATATTTTAAAGAAAACGAATCCAGTGAAGCAAAATAACAAATATTAAGGATTCGTATTTCGATTTATCCATGTCCAAAAATACCTTATCATAGTGAAGTAAAATTCAAAAATGATCAAAACATGGATACAATCAAAGCTAGTATCCAGAATAGATATTTGGACGAAAAGAAGGAAATTTTATTTTTCGGTGAATAGTAACTCGTGAATAGTAACTCATGAATAGTAACTCATGAAAAGTAACCCCGACATGAAAAGTTCCAAATTTGATAAAAAGTTCAGATCAATACTTCGGCATAATGATATTGAAGAAAATAATATCATTAAAGAAGAAATAACATCCCTTACCTCGAAAAGACGGTACTTCTGACTGGAATACTAGATATAATGCTGAAGGAAACTTGCACCGTATAGCAACACTCAAAGTATCAAATACTCACAAGAATACGCTCGATATAGAGAGAGAAATAGAGAGAAACTTGTGTTTCTGGTGTGATTTCAATTCTAACCTAAGCACCCTATTTATAGGAAAATGCTTAGAACACCAAAGCAGAAAATTTAATATAATAATAATATATTTATCAAATTTTCCTTAGCCCACCTCTAGACATCTGATCTCAGCCCATTTATATCACATGCTAGCCCACTTAAATGCCAAAAAACGTTTTTCTTCAAAATAATAAATAAAACTTCCAAAAATCAATTATTTCGGAACTTCAGAACTTCAATAATTCATAATAAATAGTCTTTTTATCAGAAAATTCTAATCTCGCGAGTTTTTATAGAAAATTCAATTCTCTACAACTTTGCAGAAGAAAGTTTTTCCAAATTCCAAACAGAAATTGACCGAAATTCACAAACGGACGATTTTATAGTCAATAATAAATTTTCGGTCAAGAATTATGTCCACCAACACACAAAACATGTGTTAATCATTTAATACCACAAAAATACTCTTCCTCCTCATATACTCATATATCCCACATTCATTGTAAAAATACCACCATCAATATATTATTAAAATAATATATTTAAATGAATTATTTTATCAGAAAAAGATAAAATATTAATTTTCAACAATTGTCACATTAACATTTTTCTCTATCTATATCCACATAAAATCACTATTTTTCTCGTCATATAAATCAATAATTAATTATACACAAATAATATTACAGAATCACAGTACTAGCAACCAGGCCGTTCCCAAGAAAGGGGGGGCTTTCCAATAAGGATCTCTCCTTACTGGCGCGCAATTAGATGACCAAACCTCTCCTTAGACGGAACTTTCTAGACATTGCCAATAATGTTATCTAATAATATTATTCAGATAATATGAATTATTGCTTCGATAATAAAAAATACTGCGTAGTGACAATTATTGAAACAACAGTAATATAAAATATCAACGCAGCAATTATTGAATCAATAAAATACAATATTGAACAGTAATTACTGTAACAATTATTGAGTAGTGCCTTCTTACGTAAGAATCAATAATTGGTGCAATACCGTGTGCTACGCGTATTACCGTGTTTTAACCACCGGGTATTCCAACAGTATTAACGGTAACAACTACGCCGTTATTTATAAACAACTTATTTTTGTCGTTTTCTTCATCCAATCGCTTTCTGTTATGGGGCCCACACAAGGCTGCGCCGTCGTACGAATATTCCCCGACAACAAGAATATTCCACGACCAAACAAATATTCCCCGACAACAATGAAATTTTATAACCACTTGCTTATTTAAAATATTTGCGCATTTTACCCATAACTAACCACATTAATCAAATCAACCCTTACTATTTTAGAATAATAAATAGAGGAAATTAAATTTCATTTATTAATAATTTGGGGTCTTACAACCTCCCCTCCTTATGAAATTTCGTCCTCGAAATTGACATACGTACCTGGTGTTTCGAAAAGATGAGGATACCTCGCTTTCATTTCCGTTTCCAACTCCCAGGTCATTTCCTCAATAGCATGGTTTCTCCACAAAACTTTAACTTGTGGTATGACCTTCGTGCGTAGGACATGCTCCTTCTTATCCATGATCTTGACAGGTACCTCCTCGTACGTTAAGTCTTCAGCTATCTCGTCCGGTTCTAACTCAATAACATGGTTCGGGTCTTTCACATATTTACGAAGCACAGATATATAAAAAACATTATGAACACGAGACATACTTGGAGGTAACGCAAGTCTATAGGCCACATTTTCTACTCGGTCAAGAATCTGAAATGGACCAATAAATCGTGGATTGAGCTTTCCTCTCTTCCCAAATCTTGTAACTCCTTTCCATGGAGCTACACGTAATAATACATGATCCCCAATGTTAAATTTCACGTCCTTTCGATGAAGATCCACATAACTCTTTTGTCGATCCTGTGCCGTTTGTATACGTTATCGAATCGTTTAGATCTTCTCTGTAGTCATTCGTACCAACTCTGGTCCCAACAACGTTGCTTCTCCCACCTCATCCCAACATACTGGAGAGCGACACTTTTGTCCATACAATGCTTCAAAGGGAGCCACACCTATACTTGCCTGATAACTGTTGTTGTAAAAGAATTCCACCAATGGTAGGTACTTATCCCAACTTCCTTTGAAATCTAGGACACAAAGTCTTAATAGATCTTCAAGAGTTTGAATAGTCCTCTCTGATTGCCCGTCCGTTTGAGGATGGTATGCCAAACTGAACCGTAAATCCGTGCCCATAGCTTTTTGCAAGCTAACCCAAAATCTTGAAGTGAATCTTGGGTCACGATCCGAAACTATGGATACTGGCATGCCATGCAACCTTACAATCTCATTCACGTACATACTAGCAAGACGTTCAAGGGAATAAGTCTCTCGTATCGGCAAGAAATTAGCAGACTTGGTTAATCTATCAACTATAACCCAAATAGCATTTATGCCTTGAGAAACCGTGGGAAGACCCGTAACGAAATCCATGGCAATGTGTTCCCACTTCCATTTCAGAATCTCAAGTGGTTGCAATGGACCCTTTGGTAATTGATGCTCCGCCTTTACACGTTGACAAGTTAAACACCTCGAGATAAACTTTGCAATCTCTCTCTTCATATTGTTCCATCAAAATGTATGTCGAAGATCACGATACATTTTAGTACTTCCAGGATGGATTGCAAATGGTGTATTGTGTGCCTCCATCATGATCTTGTACTTTAAATCAGAATCGTTAGGAACACAAAGTCTGGAGTGGACTCGAAGTATTCCTTCTTCATCGATTCTTGCTTCTGGAATAGCACCTTCTTGCACTTTCTTCTTCATCCGCATCAGCTCCGGGTCTGTAGCTTGAGCAACTTTAACTTTATCGATTAAAGTTGGTTCTACACGTATACTTGACATCATCGCACTCGTTCCTGCATATGATCTTCTACTCAACGCGTCAGCTACCACGTTTGCTTTTCCAGGATGGTATTGAATAGTGTGGTCGTAATCTTTTAACAGCTCGAGCCAACGTCGTTGCCGCATGTTGAGTTCTTTTTGAGTGAAGAAATATTTGAGGCTTTTATGGTCTGAATATATCTCCACCTTCTCCCCATATAGATAGTGCCTCCAGATCTTTAGTGCGAAAACGACTGCTGCCAACTCTAGATCATGAGTAGGATAATTCTTCTCATATTCTTTAAGTTGTCGCGAGGCATAGGCTATGACTTTTCCACGTTGCATGAGAACACATCCTAACCCTTTGCCTGAAGCATCGCTGTAGATAACAAATCCATCCGAACCAGATGGTATTGTCAGAACAGGTGCCGAAATGAGTCTCCTCTTAAGCTCTTGGAAACTCTTCTCGCATTCTTCGCTCCATACGAATTTGATATCTTTTCGAGTCAGCTGAGTTAACGGGGTAGCGATTCGAGAAAACCCTTCTACGAATCTCCGATAATAACCAGCTAAGCCTAGAAAGCTACGTACATCGGTCACCGTCTTCGGTTGCTCCCAGCTTTGTATTGCTTCAATCTTCGTCGGGTCCACAGATACTCCATGTTTTGACACCACGTGCCCTAGGAATGCTACTTCCTCAAGCCAGAACTCGCATTAGTCAATCCAAAAGACATGACTAAGAATTCATAATGCCCGTACCGAGTTCTAAAGGCAGTCTTCGGAATATCCTCAGTTTTAACCTTCAGCTGATGATATCCAGAACGAAGATCGATTTTTGAAAAGAATTGTGCTCCTTGTAACTGGTCAAACAGGTCATCAATACGAGGTAGCGGATGCCTATTCTTGATAGTGACATGGTTTAATTCCCGGTAATCGATACAAAGTCGCATACTCCCATCTTTCTTCTTTACAAATAAAACAGGAGCACCCCAAGGAGATGTACTAGGACGAATGAAACTGATGTCCAACAACTCTTGTAGTTGGACTTTTAACTCCTGAAGTTCAATAGGAGCCATTCGATATGGGGTTTTAGAAATGGGCTTTGTACCAGGTTCAAGATCAATGAAGAATTCAACTTCACGTTCTGGGGGTAGACCGGGAAGTTCTTCAGGAAATACGTCAGGAAAGTTACTAACAACAGGAATATTATTCAAATTTGACGTGTCTTTATTCAAATCCATAACATGGGCTAAGAAAGCTTGACATCCGTTTTTCAATAAACGAATAGCTTTATGACTTGATATGACAGTGATTGATTTTAATGGCTTTGTTGCTTAAATTCGAACAACAGGTTGATTAGGAATATGAAAACTAATCACCTTACGAAAATAATCAATTTTGGCATGATGAGTAGTTAACCAATCAATTCCTAAAATCACGTCAAATGCAAGTATCTTTAAAGAGATAAGGTCAACAGGTAAGGTGATGGTACCAACTTGGATCAAACAAGATTTATAAACAGTGGATGTGATGAAAGTTTCCCCTAACGGAGTCTCCACAGATAAATCAAAGTCTAATTTCTCCGGAGTCAAGTTTAAACGTTGAGCACAAGCAGGAGAAATAAATGAATGGGTAGCACCGGTATCTAGTAAGGTATAAACTTCACATGAATTTATGATTAGCTTACCCGTGATCACCTCGTTTGGGTTCCTCGCATGTTGACCAGTCACGACAAACGCTCTTCCAGGAACCGTTGACTTTTACTTTTCTAGGGCAGCCTTTTGAGTCACCGTCCCCGCTGAACTTGGTTTCGCTATCGTACAATCTCGAGCGATATGTCCTTCCTTTCCACAATTATAGCATACCTTGAACTGTTATGGATAGTTTGGGCTGATATGTCCCTCTTTTCCACATTTATAGCATATGACCGGTGGTCGTTCTCCTCCCTTGGAACCAGTTGCTGCTGGTGCTGACGTCTTCGTATTGTCATTGTTGAATCTCCTCTTTTTAAAATCTCCTCCCGACTCGCTTCTTCTATTTTCATAGCCACGATTACCACCAGAGTGGTTGCCGTTCTTGTCTGTACTTTTCTTTCTCCGCTGGTTATCATTGTTCTGATGACTGTTGTCACCGATATGATCCTGATTGTGGTCCCTCGGTTGACCGTACTCGTTATCTCGCTCCAACAATTGAGCCCTGTTGACAACATCTGAATAGAGAGAAAATTTATGAGAAATGAGATATTGACGTATGCCGGGTTTCAAACCTCTCAGAAACATCCGTGTCATACGTTCCTCATTCTCCACCAAATGAGGTGCAAACCTGGACAACTCTGCAAACTTCACCTCGTACTGGGACACCGTCATGTTATTCTGCTCCAGTCTAATAAACTTTACCTCCTTCATATGACGAATACTTTCAGGAAAGTACTTGTCATTGAATAGCTTCTGAAATATCTCCCAAGACATGCTGAGTGCAGCTGGATGGGTCCGCTTCACAGATTCCCACCAGTAGTCTGCCTCGCCACGGAACATAAAGGTGGCAAATGGAACCTTCTGTTCCTCCGTGCATCCCAAGACATCAAATATCTTGGTAATTTGCTTGACCCATGTCTCCGCCTTAATCGGATCCGGCTTTTCCCAGAATTCTGGTGGTCCCAACTCTTTGAACTGCTTGGCTGTGACCAGCTGTGCGTTGCCATTGTTTCTTCCTATATTTTGAACAGGAATCTCTTTCGTCTGGTTTTGCATGAATCGCAAAAAGCTTCTAAACATCTCATCGTTCATCGTCTGCTCAGTGGTGTTGTTCACAGGAGAAACATTGCCAGCCTGTTGCACGTTCTCCTCGTTGGTGAGTACAGGTGTCTCCACGATTTCATTTACTCCACTGTTAACATTCTCAGTCGACATTCTCAAATACTGCCATAAAACAAGGGTTAATTTAACAAATTAACAAATCACATAATATCCCTATATTATGATCAACCAACAAATAAGCTTAGGTAGGACACACTAGCGAAGGATTTACTCGTCTCTCCCCTCCTAGTTCTATTCCCCGATCTCCGCCAGAAATCATATCCCTAAGCTCTGATACCAACTGTGACGCCCCCAAAACAGGTATACAACACCTATCCTGAGTCGTCAATAACATGGTACAGAAACAACTACAACTTTATTAATACAACATTAAAACTGTGAGTGTAAATATAAATATTGTCATCTAGACAATATCCACACTCAAATAAGTCCTCATTACAATTATTGGAACAATATTTTACAAAAAAAAATGGTGAGGACTACTAAAACAACTTCCTAGAACCTTCATTCCATACCCCGACTAGTACCTGCTACATTCTCGCCTCCTGAGAAGAAAATGGAACAACAAGGAAAAAGGTGAGCTCAACTAGCCCAGTAAAGAATATTATGACTAAGATAATATACAACAAATTATCGTTAGTCTTCAACAGGGAAAAATTTAATAGAATACAATAGACAACAAGTTTTAAATCAATATTCGCAGCGAAAAATAATAATTCATAGAGAAGTTACGTAGAGAATGAAATCTACGATTATCTATGAATTTAAAAGCCCATCATCAACATTTTATTCCTGTAACATCAATCAATAAATATCTTGAATCAAATAGTCATCTTTGCACTACAGGCCAAAGATATTCATCAGTTGGTCATGTTCACCTCAACACCTGTTCATCTTTGCACTACGGGCCAAAGATATTCATCATAAAATCATCAATATTTGCACTACAGGCCAAAGATATTCAGTAACATCATCATTTAGACTGAGGATGATGAAAAATATTTTAAAGAAAACGAATCCAGTGAAGCAAAATAACAAATATTAAGGATTCGTATTTCGATTTATCCATGTCCAAAAATATCTTATCATAGTGAAGTAAAATTCAAGAATAATCAAAACATGGATGCAATCAAAGCTAGTATCCAGAATAGATATTTGGACGAAAAGAAGGAAATTTCATTTTTCGGTGAATAGTAACTCGTGAATAGTAACTCGTGAATAGTAACTCATGAATAGTAACCCCGACATGAAAAGTTCCAAATTTGATAAAAAGTTCAGATCAATACTTCGGCATAATGATATTGAAGAAAATAATATCATTAAAAAAGAAATAACATCCCTTACCTCGGAAAGACGGTATTTCTGACTAGAATACTAGATATAGTGCTGAAGGAAACTTGCACCGTATAGCAACACTCAAAGTATCAAATACTCACAAGAATACGCTCGATATAGAGAGAGAAATAGAGAGAAACTTGTGTTTCTGGTGTGATTTCAATTTTAACCTAAGCACCCTATTTATAGGAAAATGCTTAGAACACCAAAGCAGAAAATTTAATATAATAATAATATATTTATCAAATTTTCCTTAGCCCACCTCTAGACATCTGATCTCAGCCCATTTATATCACATGCTAGCCCACTTAAATGCCAAAAAACGTTTTTCTTCAAAATAATAAATAAAACTTCCAAAAATTAATTATTTCAGAACTTCAGAACTTCAATAATTCATAATAAATAGTCCTTTTATCAGAAAATTCGAATCTCGCGAGTTTTTGTAGGAAATTCAATTCTCTACAACTTTGCAGAAGAAAGTTTTTCCAAATTCCAAACAGAAATTGACCGAAATTCACAAACGGGCGATTTTATAGTCAATAATAAATTTTCGGTCAAGAATTATGTCCACCAACACACAAAACATGTGTTAATCATTTAATGTCACAAAAATACTCTTCCTCCTCATATACTCATATATCCCACATTCATTGTAAAAATACCACCATCAATATATTATTAAAATAATATATTTAAATGAATTATTTTATCAGAAAAAGATAAAATATTAATTTTCAACAATTGTCACATTAAAATTTTTCTCTATCTATATCCACATAAAATCACTATTTTTCTCGTCATATAAATCAATAATTAATTATACACAAATAATATTACAGAATCACAGTACTAGCAACCAGGCCGTTCCCAGGAAAGGGGGGGCTTTCCAATAAGGATATCTCCTTACTGGCGCGCAATTAGATGACCAAACCTCTCCTTAGACAGAACTTTCTAGACATTGCCAATAATATTATCTAATAATATTATTCAGATAATATGAATTATTACTCCGATAATAAAAAATACTGCGTAGTGACAATTATTGAAACAACAGTAATATAAAATATCAACGCAGCAATTATTGAATCAATAAAATACAATATTGAACAGTAATTACTGTAACAATTATTGAGTAGTGCCTTCTTACGTAAGAATCAATAATTGGTGCAATACCGTGTGCTACGCGTATTACCGTATTTTAACCACCGGGTATTCCAACAGTATTAACGGTAACAACTACGCCGTTATTTATAAACAACTTATTTTTGTCGTTTTCTTCATCCAATCGCTTTCTGTTATGGGGCCCACACAAGGCTGCGCCGTCGTACGAATATTCCCCGACAACAAGAATATTCCACGACCAAACAAATATTCCCCGACAACAATGAAATTTTATAACCACTTGCTTATTTAAAATATTTGCGCATTTTACCCATAACTAACCACATTAATCAAATCAACCCTTACTATTTCAGAATAATAAATAGAGGAAATTAAATTTCATTTATTAATAATTTGGGGTCTTACAGATTTGATCTCTCGGTTAGACACCTCAGCTTGACCATTACTCTGCGGATGGTAGGATGTAGAAACCTTGTGTAGAACATTGTATTTCTTGAACAAAGCCGCTAACACCCTGTTGCAAAAGTGGGTTCCGAGATCACTAATGATGGCTCGTGGTGTTCCAAACCTGACAAATATGTTAGTCCTAACAAAATCTACAACAACTTTAGAATCGTCAGTCCTAGTGGCTTTAGCTTCCACCCATTTTGAGACATAATCAACTGCCAAAAGAATATATAAATTCTCAAAGGATGAAGGAAAAGGTCCCATAGTATGTATACCCCAAACATCAAAAATCTTAACAACTAATATAAGAGTTTGGGGCATTTGATTTCATTGAGAAATATTCCCCGTCCTTTGGCAATTAACACATGTTTTACAAAACAGATAGGAATCTTTAAAAAGCGATGGCCAATAAAAATTACTTTCCAAAACTTTATTAGCAGTTCTTTTTAGACCAAAATGTCCTCCACAAGCATGAGAATGACAAAAGGAAAGAATAGATTAAAATTCACTGTTAGGCACACACCGTCTAACTATCTGGTCAGCACAAAATTTCCATAAGTATGGATCATCCCAAACATAGTGTCTAGCATCACTTTTCAACTTTTCCTTTTGGGGTTTGGAAAATTCTTTAGGAAAATATGCACCTACCAAATAATTCACTATATCTGCATACCAGGGAATCTCAGCATGGATGGAAAGTAATTGCTCATCCGGGAAAGAATCATGTAACAGTAGCTCCTCTTCGTCTCTCAATAACCTACTCAAGTGATCCGCTACTAAGTTGTCCACACCTTTCTTATCATTGATCTCTAAGTCAAATTCTTGTAGTAGCAGAATCCATCGAATAATTCTTGGCTTAGAATCCTTCTTGGTGAGCAAATACCTAAGAGCGGCATGGTTAGAATAAACTATAACTTTAGTACCAAGCAAATATGATCGAAATTTATATAAAGCAAAAACCACAGATAGAAGTTCTTTTTCAGTCGTGGAATAGTTTATCTGAGCCTCATTCAAAGTTCTCAAAGCATAGTAGATGGCATGAACGACTTTGTCAATCCTTTGTCCTAAAACAGCCCCCACTGCATAATTACTTGCATCACACATGATCTCAAATGACAACTTCCAATTTAGCGGTTGAATGACAGAAGCAGTGGTTAATAAATTTTTTATAGTGTCAAAAGCTTCCTTGCATTCATCATCAAACTGAAAGTCCACATCTTTTTACAGCAACTTACATAAGGGTAATGCAATCTTCTAGAAGTCCTTGATAAATCTTCGATAAAATCCTGCATGACCAAGAAAAGAGCGAATTTCCCGCACGCTGACGAGGTAAGGCAAAGCAGATATAACATCTATCTTAGCTTTATCAACTTTAAGACCTTTAGATGACACAACATGACCAAGTACTATTCCCTGTTCTACCATGAAATGACATTTTTCCCAATTTAAAACAAGATTAGTTTCCATGCATCTATCTAGAACACGATTTAAATTATCTAAGCATGCATCCAAAGAATCACCATGAATTGTGAAATCATCCATAAAAACCTCAATGCATTCTTCTAAAAGATTCGAAAAAATGATTACCATGCATCGTTGAAAAGTACCTGGGGCATTACACAATCTAAAAGACATCCGTCGATAGGCAAAAGTACCAAAGGGACATGTGAATGTGGTCTTCTCTTGGTCCTCGGGTGCAATCACAATCTGGTTATATCCTGAAAAACCATCTAGAAAACAATAATAAGTGTGTCCAACTAATATCTCTAACATTTGATCAATGAAAGGAAGAGGAAAGTGATCTTTTCTTGTTACAGCATTCAATTTTCTATAATCTATACACACTCTCCACCCTGTTTGCATTCGTGTGGGCACCAACTCATTATCATCGTTCTTAACAACGGTGATTCTGGATTTCTTTGGGACTACCTGTACTGGACTTACCTATTGACTATCGGAGATGGGATAGATGATACCGGCATCAAGCAGTTTGAGCACCTCTTTTTTCACCACCTCCATCATGGGTGGATTCAATCTCCTTTATGCATCTCTTGTAGGCTTAGCTCCATCCTCTAACAATATCTGATGCATGCACATGGCAGGACTAATACCCTTGATATCCGCTATTGTCCAACCAAAAACTGTAACATGGTCCCTTAGGACTCTCAACAATTTTTCTTCCTGCACCTTGGTTAGATTACTAGCAATAATTACAGGTAAAGTGTCATTAGTCCCCAAATATGCATATTTTAAATGAGTAGGTAATTGTTTCAATTCTAGAATTGGGGCTTGTACAACAGAAGGTAATAACTTTTGATGAGAAACAGGAAATTGAATAGAATGTACTGTTGACTTATTGGAGAATTTTGGCAATGAATGTAATGCAGCTACATTCTCCTTCAATTCTTGGGTTTGTGCAATCTCTTCTTCCCTGTCCATGTCCAAACTGTTGGTAATTGCGATCTCCAAACTGTCCCTATGTAGTTGTTTAAAAGCTCTATGCACCAAGGAGTCTCTCACATCGATAGCTAAAAGCCTGTCCTATATCACTAGGGTACCTCATGGCATCATAAATGTTAAACTGAATCTTCTCACCATCAAACTCCATAGTCAAGGTCCCATTATGCACATCGATCATGGTTCTTGCTGTTTTCAGGAAGAGTCTTCCTAACAAGATGTGGGAAGGGTTTGGTGATGTATCATCTTCCATATCCACAATGTAAAAATCTGCACGAAAGATTAGTTCGTTCACCTGCACTAAGACATCTTCAATTACCCCTCAGGGGTAGGTGTTAGTACGATCTGCTAATTGGATAATCATACCAGTATTTTTTAAAGGGCCTAGATTTAAGGAAGCATAAACAGATAAAGGCATAACATTAATTGAAGCTCCTAAATCTAGCATGGCTTTTTCAAATCTGGTGTTTCCTATTTTACATGGGATTATGAACATTCCTGGATCTTTACACTTAGGAGGCATTTTTCTTTGAAGAACAGCAGATACATTTTCTCCAACTGTGACTCTTTCATCATTTTGCAATTTTCTTTTATTAGTGCATAATTCTTTTAAAAATTTAGCATACCGTGGCACTTATTTAATTGCATCAAGGAGAGGGATGTTTACTTCTACTTTTCTAAAAGTTTCCAAAATTTCTTTTTCTGTTTCATCTTTCTTTGAGGTTTTAGAATTTCTGGGAGGAAAGGAAAGATGAATGTTTTAAGCTGATTAGAAGGGTTAGGTTGTACCTTGGATTTTTCTGTTTTCTCCTTAGCTGCTTCCTCCTCAAACTCTATAGGGGTAGGTGGTGTATCCAACTGTGTTCCATTCCGCAAAGTTATGGCACTTGCATTCTCCCTTGGGTTGATTACTGTTTGAGATGGTAATTTTCCTGAGCCTTTGGATTCCAATATCCCCACAGTTGTTGCCAGTTGTCCTACTTGGTTTCTCAAATCTTGAACCGAAGTTTTTGTCTCTTGCTGGAATTGCTGTGTCTGATTCATGAACTGTTGTGTCTGTCCCATGAATGCTTTGAACATATCCTCCAATGATGTTCCAGTAGGTGCAAGGACTGTTTGCTTCGGTTGATATTGAGGTTGGGCTGGTTGGAAGCCCTGCTGCCTAGTTGGAAATGCAGGTGGTGCCGCTTGCTTGCTCCCATAACTCAGATTTAGATGATCCCTCCATCTTGGGTTATACTTGTTTGAGTACGGATCATACTTTTTCTTAGGTTGTGACTGATAATTTCCCATTGCATTAGCTTGTTGAACAGCCTCATCATCTTGTAATGTTGGGCATTTATCTGTATTGTGATTTGGTTGTAGATATATTCCACAAACCTTTGCAACTGGTAGTTAACTTGTAGCTAATTGTCTAACCGTAGCAGTTAATTCAGAAATTTGTTGACCATAATCACAAGTGCTTACCTCGTTTACCCTTACTGGTGCATGATTTGTTCTAGTTCCATATTGTTGCGAGTTTGCTGCCATGTTTGCAATTAAATTCCTTACAACCTCTAGGGTCTTGTCAACCAGTGATCCTCCGCTAGCTGCATCGATCATGCTTCTATCCATCGGTACCAACCCTTCGTAGAAATAATGGATCAGGTGTTGTTCATCTATTTGGTGCGGTGGACAGCTGGAACAAAGCTTTTTGAATCTTTCCCAATACTCGTATAGTGACTCCCCACTAAATTGTCTTATCCTACATATCTCCTTCCTTATGTTGGCTACTCATGAGGCTGGAAAGTATCTCTCCAAGAACAACTGCTTCATGTCATTCCAAGACTGTATTGAACCTGAGGGTAGGTAGTACAGCCAATCCTTTGCGAAATCTGCTAGGGAGAATGGGAATGCTCTCAGCTTGATTTTCTCTTCGGTGATTCCGTGTGGTTTTATAGTGGAGCACACCACATGAAATTCCTTCAGATGTTTGTAGGGGTCCTCACTTGTAAGACCACGAAAAGTAGGCAGTAAATGGATTAGTCCGGAAATAAGTTTAAATGCAGCATCTAAATTAGGATATTCAATGCACAGAGGTTGTTGATTTAAATTAGGAGTTGCCAACTCCCTGAGAGTTCTATTGTTGTTTTGAATCGCCATCTCTTCTTCTTTATCAGATGCGGTGGATGATTCATCGGATAATAATTCCAAAGCTAAGTTGAGGCCTGGTGATGATGCAGAAGCCTCGTCTATATCTTTAGAAGACCGTTGAACTTTAAGTTTTTCCTTCCTTAGCCTTTTTGCGGTTTTCTCAATCTCTGGATCAAAATCTAATATAGTAGCCTGAGAAGATCGAGTCATAAAACAAGAACAAAACAAATAATAGAATAAAAACAAAACGCTAAATTACTCCCCGACAACGGCGCCAAAATTTGGGAGCTGTCGTTGACACTCCTAAATTAACCTCACTTTTACTTCACAATTTATAATAATTAGCATAGTAGCAAGTAAGGATCGATCCCACAGAGAGTAAAGTTGTTTTAGAATTATTCTACTATTTTAACAGAAAATAAAGATGGGGGTTTTTTAAAATTATTTTTCAATTAAGAGAATAAAAATTAATGATTTAACCAAATATGTAAAAACTTCAGTTCTGCAGTTCAGTTTCACCAAGTACAACAATAAATTAATCAAGTTATTATTATTTTTTTCCTTCAATGAAACTATTAGCCCTAGATAACAATAAGCTCTGCTATTCGAAATTCTCCTTAGATTTTCACTGTATGAAATAAGCTCTTCACCATATTCTAACTACCATACAACCTAGAACAAGCTCTCTAGATTTAATATGACAGAAGCATTAAGAAGTAGAGAATTAGGCTAATCCAAGAAATAAACACATAAGCTCGATTTGTTTAACTTATTTTCTGATAATCTTAACAATAAACAAAATCTTGTCCACAATTATTATTACCAAGTTACTACTTATGATGAAGACAGATATCAATTACACGTAATACCAATCTTAATCTAGCATATGATAATGATCAAACTAATTCAATTGGCCATATCAAATTAATTAAATCAATTAACATGCAATCAATGAAAACAGATTATCATAAGAAATTTCACATAAGAAGGAATAAATAATAATACTCAATTAATTAATTACTTGTAACAAGGATTCACCTCCCTTTAGAACTGAATAAAAAGAACTAGCCTGACATGCTCTTGAGTCTGCACTCCAATAGATGATAGTTGATAATTGAATCCATAAAATCCTGACTCTCATCCTCTATTTATAGTGCTAGACAAAGTCCTAAACTCTATAGGAAGTAGAAATTCAAATCCTAAAAGGAATTACAAATTACACTAATTTCCATAAAGAAACATAATTCAATTTGGAAATAAATCTTAGTCTAAAAGAAATTCTAATTACAATAGAATTGTAAATATTATTCTTCTAGGATCCAAAATTCAGATTTGAAATTGGAATTAAATCCCACAATTACCATGTGCTTAAACTCATTGCCGCGTGAATCGAAATCCATTTATGATACTAATTGTTGAATCCTTGATTTGCTAGGAATCCCGTTAACCTCCTCCAATTTATTTCCAACATCTTGAAACCCCATCAATTGTACCTAAAATAAAAATATAAGAATAATGAGTTTATTTAGGCACAAAATAAATACAAAAGATTAAGTATTAAAGAATAAAAATATAACATATTTCATACTCATCAGTTGTTGTCCTTAATTGTTCAAGTTCAAAACTTCACATTAGATACTATGATTCTTTTAAAGCACGATTCCTATTATACAATACTTATTCAATTGTATACATCTTGAATGTTATTTTAATATCAATTATTACTGAACCTTGTAAGACTAGCGAACCCTTATTGATTCGACTAGTCCATAGTTGATGAACGTTCTAACTTTCAAAACCATTATTGAGCTTATCCAAACCAAACTTTCTTTGGTGCAGACTCTAATGTCAAACTAAGATGAACAACCCTGTTATAGGGGATTATTTACGCCTTAGCGTTAAGATATTGTGCACAATATGGTACTAAGGGTTGATCCCCCTAAGTACGAGAAGGGGTGTCCATAGTCTTATGACTGTTAAAGGTTTCAAGTATCAACACTTGACAACCTAGGACGTAGTTCAAGGTCTTATGACCCTTAGAAGTTCTTTTGATTCTTGTTATTCATTCTTGATTCAAAAGCCAAGTTTTCTTATTTTAGAAGTCTTTGATTCATTCGCATGTTATTATTTTGTTGTTATATTATTATACTTGTGGGCAATCGTGCTCACTCTTGCGTAATAATAACATTGTAGTTAGGAACGAAAGGTCCGACGAGCCTTCCACTAGTAAAGGCAAGGGCAAGATTAACAAGTGATGAAAACTTCTTGTTTATTTGTTATGTTATATTTCAGACTTATATTCAATTTGTGTAAGATTGAATATTTGATTATGTTTTCGCATTTGAGATTTAAGGTTAGTATGACCTGGGATTGATGTATTTATTTTCAGATGTTGTAACTCCTTAAGGAGAGGATTTATTTCTATCTATTTTATGGTTTTTAATTATTACGGGTAGATAGACATATGATGTTTGTAGAGTGAACACCAAATCCCGTGGGAATTGAAGTACCCAGATTTGGGGGTGTCACAGGTTGGTGTCAGAGCTGTAGGTTATGAACCTTAGGTGGGGGAAACAACCTTAGGTAGCAGCCTTATAGGAGACCAAGAACATAGTGGCGATAAACTCTTATCGAGTTCTAAGAAATGAATTCCTTAATTCATTGAAGATAATAAAAGACTTTATGTATTTATGTGATAAACTTAGGTGCTCACGAGTATCAATTAGTAACTAAAACTTAAAACTATGTTGTCAAGATGTCGGATGTTGGAGAATCTAGTCAAGCTGGGGAGGAGGAACCCCGAGTACCTACAGAAGAGGAGCCCCGAGACATTCATGTTGTCAGGGAGTAGTTGGTACAGAGAGAGTCATCTTCGTTGATCACCGTTGTTGGTCAGGAGCATGAGCCTGAGACTGATCCAGAGGAGGATCCTGAGGAAGAAGAGGAAGAAGATGAGTTCCCACCGAACTCTATCAGTGCTGAGATGTACGATGAGCTATATGACCGTAACATAAAGTTGCGTGATACTATTCAGGAGCTAAATGAACGTACGGTTATTCAGCAGCTTACCATCGAGCAGAGGGATAGGGAAGTTGTGACTCTTCACACACGTCTAGGAAACGTAGAGTGGGATTTGGTTTACGAGAAGGGTCAAACTGAGGAGAAGTCCGAGGAAATAGAGAAGTTGGAGAATGAACTGAAGGAGAACTCAGCAAGGCTGACCATAGCAGAGGAGGCCTGGGTAAGGGAATCACGTCGTGCTGATCTTGCAGAAGAGAATTGTCGTGCGAAGAAGGCTAAGCTTGGGGAGACGTACTCTACACTTCTTAATACAATGGATGAGGCTCAGGATCGAGTGATGAGATACCCAATTCAGTTCAAAGGACTACCATCGTACATGCTAGATCGCAGGACGATGTCCCGCATTATGGAAGAAGAGCGTAGCAAGGCTATTCAACACCTTAATAGGTAGTGATATGAATAGTTTAATTATGTGAAAACCAATCTGGTAGTTAAAAATGTAAATTCCGATATGTTTATAAACAAAGAAATATTTTAATGTTTTAAATCTTGTAAATTCTTTATCTCGGGATAGTTGATGTAAATAGCAGTGATGCTATTGTATGATGTTAAAACTTTCGATTTGAATAAAATATCAGAGTTTATTTGAGATAATGTGTTAAGTGATTATGTTTAAATGTTTTAGTTAAGCCTTAAATGTTTAAGGGATTGAATGAAGAAATATGCTGCTAAGATGACGACCAAATCGTCAACCAGCCTAGGAAGGGTCAACGTATAACAATAATAACGACGCCAATGTTAACCCCGTTTAGCAATTGGTGAACTTATTAGCTGGAGCGATTAATAATCAACCTCAAGCTCCACCAAATAAAACGTTCAAGGATTTCAAGGCGGTAGGACCGCCAGAGTTTAAAGGCTCTATGAACATGATAGAAGCTCAAACTTGGGTTATGGAGATGGAGAAAGTTTTTGATGTCGCCAGAGTTAGAGAGGACTAGAAAACCGCCTACGCAACGTTCATGCTAAAATTCGAAGCCAATTATTGGTGGCAAGCAAATAAAGTCCGTGGAGGAGAAGGTATGTGTTGATCGATTTTACAATCAAAATATACGTGAAAGTATACACGGTCAACAAGTAATAAAGTGATAAGAAAAGTATCATTCCTACGAGAAATTATTTAATAAAAATTACCAAGTACTAACTGTTAACCAAATCAATTTTATTTAAACAACCATAAATTCTGATTTTTCTAATTAAGAAAACTAAATTAATCAATTAAAACTAGATTACTCTAAAATTAATTCAAATAAATAAAGATTAAGACTTCAATATCCCCAATTATGAACTATAAATCAATTATCTAATTATCCCAATTATTATGTCTACTGAGTTGTTAACAGGAATTCTCAAATGCCAAAATTCCTTTTCCAAGTGATCAATTGACTTCTATTTAATCCAGATTAATCTTGTTATATTCCTATGCAAAACAATTGAATTAAACTCATTCAATTGCAATTCCATATGTGTTACATGCGGTGAACATATATATTTCCATTCACTTCACAAACCTAATTATTCACCATGCAAATAACTAAGTCACATGTTATCATGCCCAGTTTTAACCCTAGAATTCCTCTTCTAATTCCTTCTAGAGTAACAAGGTAATTACTGATCAGATAATTAATTAATAAGCACCAGACAAGATAAATAATTCACCTTGACATAAATAATTGAAATAAATCAAATAATTAATTCATAGACAAAAGGTTCAATTGAAATCTTAATAAAAGAGTTAGTTCATAATTAATGAATTGAAACCAAGAATCCACAGCTAAATAGACATTAAAAGATAAAAGTATGATAAGAGAAAAGAATAGAATTTGTTGTCAGTAAATCTGATACTTCCCTCTTGCTCTTGCTCTTGATCTTCAATGATCTCCAAGTTGCTTCAATCTCCAAAACTAATAAGAACTAGGGTTAATGTCTAATCTAATGGAGTGTATCTCTAATCTAATCTATGTAATCTCCCTTTATTGTATGCCTTACATCATGTATTTATAGGTTACAAGTCCAATTTTTAGCTTAGGAACAAACCCAATCTAATTTGGAGTCAAAAAGGTGTCAAAATTCGCCCCAAAACGCGTCCAAGCCTGACCAGACTCTTTCCCAGTGCCCCGGCGCTGGGCATGGCCCTGGGATTCTGCCCCCTAGCGCCCTGGCTCTGGAAATGAACTATAAATGGGCGCCCCGGCGCTGGAACATTTTTTGGAAATTTTCTACTTCGACATCCTTTGGGAAAATGGTCATAACTTCTTCGTTCGAACTCCGATTTTGATGATTCAAGATGTTCCGGAAAGAGGAGAAGTATATCTACAATTTTCATTCTTTAATTTTTTCGAAATAAGGCCCGAAGAAATACTCAAATTGGCTCTGAAGTGACTGCTTTGTAAATGGCAAGCCGAAAATGCAAATCTAGCCACCCCAAACGTCGATTCAAGTAACTTTTATCCTAATTCCTACAGAATAACGTAAAACATGCATGAATAGACATAAACACTTAAAAATATCCAAAAGATTAAGTTCAAACGCACTCAATTATGAGTATAAAACTCACTCATCAAATACCCCCAAACTTAAACCTTTGCTTGTCTTCAAGCAAAAACATAAAAGAACTAAAAAAACAACGTAAATTAACTACATGAATGCATATGCATGATCTACTTCCTAATATACATACGAACCCAGTAATCAATCAATATGATATATAGCAGCAGGCCTCAAAGATACCATTGATACTCAAACAATTTATCCAATCAAGTCAAAGTTCATAACTCTAACCAATTAGTCATTCCAAACCGGTCATCACCCAGGTTATGTGTGTGCTTGTTAACCATTCTAACCAACCACAGTTCAAGATAATCACATAACAAACTTCTTAAAAAGAAAATTTCAATTCCAATTCAATTACTTTTGTGAACATGACAACTCCGGTTAAAACTAAGCAATTAACAAATCTTAAGGTAAATACAGGATTTATTTATACTCTTATTCAATCACGAGGGCATTTTTGCTCTTTCTCGTGTTTTATTCATTTTTTTCTCATGGCTGTGCAATGTCTTATTCGCTTAGGCTTTTCAGTGCTACCTTAACGAGCTTTCGACCAACGACTCCCAAGTCATTAAGACCTTAGGGCGCTAGGTGTAAAGACAATCCCCTCGGGCTTACTTACTCAAGTAACAAAGGCCACAAAACTAGACAAGCACGCCACGGTGTTTATTCATTCTTTTTTTTCTTTTTCTGGATTTTCTATTTTTTTTTCTTTTCATCTTTTTTTTTCTTTTTGCAATATATATATCCCATAGATTTCTCCAAACTCAAGCTTTTACGTCATTCCAACCTTTACCGTCAGTTCACTAATTTCCTTAAATTTTAACCAAGATTTTCCCTCGGAAACAAATTATGAAACCCTTGAACCAAGTGGATTAAAACAGTTAAACTTTAAGTGCTAACCGGTTACATAAGTTTAAGACAGGCTCAGATTTTCATCATGTTTAAAATTAGAACTCATCATCAATTATCAACACTGTTCAAGTTAACAATTAATACCAATCTTATCATAGGCCGAGCTAAGACCACACCAACTAATCGCACAGATTCATGTAAAAAAAATATAATTATACTACATGAACACATACTAATGCAACACATATATGAATATTCCAATAACTACCATGTATTATATGCAACCTAAAAAAACAATGTTAACACATAAAAAAAACTAACTACCATGAAGATAACTAACTATATGTAATACGACACTAAAATGCCCCTAAACTTAAACTAGACATTGTCCTCAATGACAAAAATATAAAAAATTAAAGCAGAGGACTTCCCTGAAAATATAGCAATCTTTCTCCTTGTCCGCTAAGTTTGGAGAATAGGCTAGGCATATGGAACAAATTGGGCACCACACTTGAATTAGACTTGAATAACCTGTAAACCATAATAGAAGCAATTTTATTAAATCCTAAATAAATGCAAATTTAAAACTACTAATATAAAACCTAATAAAAACTAAAAATTAAAAATTAAACTTGGGTTGCCTCCCAATAAGTGCTTGTTTTATAGTCTCAGTCTGACTTCTTCAATTCTCTATCTAATTCCCCTACGAAAATTAAGGAACCCTCCATCCATCAGAAGCAATGTCTCTTTTGGGAGGTTCCCATTCGTAAAAACCCTTGAATTGAAGTCACATAGCATGCTCTTTGTAGATAGGTTCCCCATTAAGAACGTCCAACAACTAGGTGTTTTCTCCATTATGTTTATGATTAGATTGGGGCATTGAAGCTTAATAAACATAATGGAGTCTTCCTTTATCTTCTCCTTTTCATCCCACCATGACTCCACAACTGTACTACCTCTTATGTCACAAAGAGCTTTGCCGACGACATAACTGCTAATTGGGCATGGTTTTACAAAATTTCCCGGATTCTTGAACTTTGGTGGAGAAGGTACATGGGACACTAATGAAATCGGTTCATCTTCATTGGTAGTCAAAGTTAGATCTTCGCCGATCTCCTTTTCTTGGTCTCCAAGTCTTTCCTCTCTTTCAACATCTATATCATTTGGCACATCCGGTTGCAGATTTGGTTTGGGCTCACCATCAGTCTCGAAATTCATGTCATAGAGCCAAGGGTATTGAGGACAAATGTTTGAGGCATTGGTTAGTTGTTCTGTTTGGTTCGTAAAATTTTGACTCAATATCTCTTGATTAATCATTCTCTCCTCACATGAAGCTATGTACTTGGACAAAGTTTCCTCCAAATTTGAATGTTCTTCCTGTTGTAGTGGAGGTGGACACGAGAAATCCGGTGGGTATGTTGTACTTGGAGCATAAATTTAATCTTGATGAGTATGGCTCCATGAAAAATCCGGGTGATACCCCCAATCCTGATAATAGTTATTAGGATAGACATAATCATTGGGGTAATCACCACCGTACTGTACCGGCTCGAAACTGATGACGCATTGATGACTCATATGATTTCCAGCACAATAATCATAAGTAACCGCCACACTTTGACGACGTTGAGCTTTAAAAGCTTCAAACATCCTCGAAAGTGTCTCCATCTGTGCTGACAATGCAGAAAGTTTCTCGAGTCTGTCAATCTCCTCTCCCCTTGGCTGAGTCATTCTTGCCATCCTTCGACTCCGTATGGCTGTGCAAACCTCCAACGTCTTCAAAGTTGCCTCTATAGAAGATATATTAAGTCCATCAATCCCTGTTTCCCTTGGTTGAGCCAAGAACGTGTATGGTCATTGATACTCAAACTCATCCATGGTACCTGAAAAGAGAGAAATATAGGAAGAGAATTAAAAATAAAAATAAAAATGTTTAAATTAAGACTAATTTGATTGAAATTAATATTGGTAAATAATTATTAAATTAATTCCCCGGCAGCGGCGCCAAAAACTTGTTGATCGATTTCACAATCAAAATATACGTGCAAGTATACACGGTCAACAAGTAATAAAGTGATAAGAAAAGTATCGTTCCCACGAGGAATTATTTAATAAAAATTACCAAGTACTAACTCTTAACCAAATCAATTTTATTTAAACAACCATAAATTGTGATTTTTCTATTATGAAAACTAAATTAATCAATTAAAACTAGATTACTCTAAAATTAATTCAAATAAATAAAGATTAAGACTTCAATATCCCCAATTATGAACTATAAATCAATTATCTAATTATCTCAATTATTATGTTTACTGAATTGTTAACAGGAATTTTCAAATGCCACAAGTCTTTTTCCAAGTGATCAATTGACTTCTATTTAATCCAGATTAATCTTGTTATATTCCTATGCAAAACAATTGAATTAAACTCCTTCAATTCTAATTCCTTATGTGTTATATGCGGTGAACAGATATTTTCATTCAATTCACAAACCTAATTATTCACCATGCAAATAACTAAGTCACATGTTATCATGCCCAGTTCTAATCCTAGAATTCCTCTTCTAATTCCTTCTAGAGTAACAAGGTAATTACTGATCAGATAATTAATCAATAAGCTCAAGACAAGATAAACAATTCACCTTGACATAAATAATTGAAATAAATCAAATAATTAATTCATAGACATAAAAGGTTCAATTGAAATCTTAATAAAAGAGTTAGTTCATAATTAATGAATTGAAACCAAGAATTCACAACTGAATAGACATTAAAAGATAAAAGTATGATAAGAGAAAAGAATAGAATCTGTTGTCAGCAAATCTGATGCTCTCCTCTTGCTCTTGCTCTTCAATGATCTCCAAGTTGCTTCAATCTATAAAACTAATAAGAACTATGGTTAATGTCTAATCTAATGGAGTGTATCTCTAATCTAATCTATGTAATATCCCTTTATTGTATGCCTTACATCATGTATTTATAGGTTACAAGTCCAATTTTTAGCTTAGGAACAAACCCAATCCAATTTGGAGTCAAAAAGGTGTCAAAATTCGCCCCAAAACGCGTCCAAGCCTGACCAGACTCTTCCCCAGTGCCCCGGCGCTGGGTATGGCTCTGGGATTCTACCCCCTAGAGCCCCGGCACTGGAAATGAACTACGAATGGGCGCCCCGGTGCTGGAACATTTTTTGGAAATTTTTTTCTCTGACGTCCTTTGGGAAAATGACCATAACTTCTTCGTCCGAACTCCGATTTTGATGATTCAAGATTTTTCAGAAAGAGGGGAAGTAGATCTATAACTTTTATTCTTTAAGTTTTTCGAAATAATGTCCATAGAAATACTCAAATTGGCTCTGAAGTGACTACTATGTAAATGGCAAGCCGAAAATGCAAATCTAGCCACCCCAAACGTCGATCCAAGTAATTTTTGTCCCAATTCCTACTGAACAACGTAAAACATGCATGAATAGATATAAATACTTAAAAACATCTAAAAGATTAAGTTCAAACGCACTCAATTATGAGTATAAAACTCACTCATCAGTATGATCACTTGGGAGAGATTTAAGGAGATGTTCTTCGAGATGTATTTTTCGACAATCTCGCAGAACCAAATAGAGGAACAATTTCTGGAGTTGAAGAAAGGAAATATGTTCGTGCCAGACTATGCGGTAAGATTTAATGAGTTGGCTAGGTTCGCCACATATCAAGTGCACACAGATGAGAGAAAAGAAAGAAGGTTTGAACAAGGACTGAAGCCCTGGTTTTATAGTAAAGTGTCGATGTTTCAGTTGAAGATGTTCGTTGGAGTATTGGAGAAAGCCATACTCGCTGAAAGAGGAAGCGATGTAGTGACCAAGTATAATCAGGATCAGAAGAAAAAGAAGAGTGAAAATGAGGGAATTAATAAAGCCAGTGGAAGTAACACGGGAGGAAGTAACAATCAGAAGAGAAGGTGGTCTGACAACTCATCATCTGGAAATCAGCAAGGAGGTCAGAAGAAGAGGATTGAAGCATGTTCGACCTGCGGGAAAGCTCATCTGGGAGTTTGCATGAAAGAAAAATGAGTGTGCTACAATTGTGGTCAGGAAGGCCACATAGCACCTAACGGTCATAACCCAAAGAAGGGCGCCTGCTTCACTTGTGGCTCAAAAGACCATCTGGTAAGAGACTATCCTAAGAAGGGATCTGGAGGGGCAGAATCAGGAGGAAATAGGGGAAATAGTGGTGGAAGTGCTCCGACTATCACTGAACCAACCGCAACCAACAGATCAACCGCAAGGACTTTCAACATGACAGTGCAGGATGTTGTGCAGTCTCGCGATGTGGTGTCAGGTATCATTCCGATCAATAAAGTTAATGCTTATGTATTATTTGATTCGGGTACTACTTGTTTATTTATATCCGATGGCTTTGTTAAGAACTTAGAATTGCCTAAGGATGAGTCAGAATACCCCATGAACGTAGAAATTACAAATAGAGAAATAATCCCTATTAAGCACGTACATAAGAACTATAGGGTGGATATTAAGGGTAATATTATGAAAGTAAATCTTATCCCTATCAGACTTGGGGAATTTGATGTTATCTTGGGAATGGATTGGCTATTCAATTTCGGGGCTGTAATTGATTGCTAGAAGAAGCGTATTAACCTTATGACTCCGTCAAAGGTTGTGTTTTATGGTAGCAAGTCGCCTAGATAAGCGAGCTATCTGACGATGATGTAGGCCAGGAATTTGTTAAGATAAGACTGTGTAGGATATCTAGCTTACAAAGTCGACAGTCGTAAAGAAAATCCAAAAATAGAGGAGATACCAGTAGTGAGAGACTTCGCAGATGAAATTTTGGACGATCTGCCAGGACTTTCGCCAGATAGAGAGGTTAAATTTGGGATCGATTTGGCACCAGGAACGGCTCCAATACCGAAGGCACCGTATCAGATGGCTCAGGTAGAGATGAAAGAATTGATGGTACAATTGCAAGAGTTACTGGACAAGAAATACATTCAACCTAGCGTATCGTCGTGGGGAGCGCCGGTGTTATTTGTAAAGAAGAAGGACGGGACGATGCGGCTCTGCATCGACTACAGAGAACTGAATAAGGCCACGATTAAGAATAAATATCCATTGTCGAGGATCGACGACCTGTTTGATCAGTTAAAAGGAGTGAGATATTTTTCAAAGATAGACTTGAGGAGTGGTTATCATTAGTTGAAGGTGAGGCTAGAGGATGTTCTGAAGACAGTGTTTAGGACTCGATATGGTCACTACGAATTTCTGGTGATGTCATTCGGCCTAACAAATGCTCCTGCAGCGTTTATGGACTTGATGAACAGGGTGTTTAAATCGGTTTTGGATAAATTCATCGTGGTGATCATCGATGACATTTTGGTATACTCGAAAACCAAAGAAGAACATGTTGAGAATTTGAAGGTAACTTTAGAGGCGTTGATAACGGAGAAGTTGTATGCCAAGTTTTTAAAATGCGAATTTTGGATCGAGCGGGTACAATTTCTTGGACATGTGATTGATAAAGACAGAATTTCGGTAGATCCATCCAAAGTTGAAGCTGTGATAAACTGGGATCAGCCGAGAACACCGTCGGAAGTACGAAGTTTTCTTGGATTGGTAGGATATTATAGAAGATTCATTCAGGACTTTTCCAAGATAGCAGCTCCACTGACAAATTTGACTCGAAGAACTGTGAAATTCATTTGGACGGAGAAGTGTGAGGAAAGCTTTCAAGAACTGAAGAAGAGGTTAAGTACAGCACCTGTGTTATCTCTTCCAGATGATAGAGGAAATTTTGTTGTTTATAGTGATGCGTCGCATAAAGGACTTGGCTATGTGCTTATGCAAAATGGCAGAGTCATTGCGTATGCGTCACGATAATTGAAGGACTATGAGAAGGGGTATCCGACCCACGACTTGGAGTTAGCCGCGGTGGTTTTTGCTTTGAAAATCTGGAGACACTATCTCTATGGGGAGAAGTGTGAAATATATACAGACCACAAGAGTCTGAAATATATTTTTACACAGAAGGACTTGAATATGCGTCAATGAAGGTGGTTGGAGTTAATTAAGGACTATGATTGTGAGATTTTATACCATCCGGGTAAGGCAAATGTGGTTGTCGATGCCTTAAGTAGAAAGGGTTAAGAGAAATTGATGATGTTGACCGCTCAGGAGGAACTAATTTCAGCTATGGAGAAGATGGAAATAGAAGTAAAGTATCCTATAGAGAGGGACGAGAAGTTGTTCCAGATGCAATCTGGTACAACTTTGCTAGATAAAGTTAAGGAGGCTCAAATTCAGGACGAAGAATGTGAAAAAGTGAAAAAGAAGATATCCGAAGGAACCAAATCGAGATTCAAGATAGACAATGAAGGAATACTGAGATTTGAAAGTAGAATTTGGGTACCGCCAATACCAGAGATTAAGGAAGACATTTTGAGCGAGGTTCATAGCTCACGATATTCGATTCACCCTGGTAGTACTAAGATCTTCGACAATATTTCTGGTGGCCAAATTTGAAACGAGATGTTGCAGAGTGTGTTGCCAAGTGTCTGACATGTCAGAAAGTGAAAGCAGACCATCAGAGTCCAAGTAGGTTGCTACAACCGTTAGAAATCCCAAAATGGAAATGGGAACACATTACAATGGATTTTGTGGTCGGCCTTCCGACAACTCGGAAAGGCTATGACGCAGTATGGGTTATCATTGACCGACTGACAAAATCTACACATTTTCTTCCGATCAGGATCAAATTTAACTTAGACCAGTTAGCAAAGTTATATGTTAAAGAGATTGTTTCAAGACACGGAGTCCCGGTGTCAATTATTTCCGATAGGGATCCACGCTTTACATCAAACTTCTGGAAATGACTACAGGAATGCATGGGTACGCAATTGAGAATGAGTACGGCATATCACCCTCAAACAGACGGGCAGAGTGAATGAACGATTCAGACATTAGAAGATATGTTAAGAGCTTGTATAATGGACTTTAAAGGAAATTGGGATGATCATCTACCGCTTGTAGAGTTCGACTACAACAACAGTTATCACGCTAGTATTGGCATGCCGCCTTATGAAGCGTTATACGGTAGAAAGTGCAGAACTCCTCTATACTGAGATGAAGTTGGTGAGAGACAATTACTAGGTCCAGAATTGGTACAGTAGACAGCAGAGATAGTCAAAACGATCCGAACAAGACTGGTAGCAGCTCAAGATAGGCAGAAGAAATATATCGTAAAAATATTGAGTTTGAATCGGGTAGTTATGTATTTTTGAAAGTCTCTCCTTGGAAAGGAAAGATCAGGTTCGAAAAGAAAAGAAAATTAAGCCCAAGGTTTATTGGACCCTTTGAAGTATTGCTGAGGATTGGAGAAGTTGCATACGAGGTAGTCTTACCTCCAGCGCTCGAGAATGTCCACAACGTCTTTCATGTTTCAGTTTTACGACCCTACAAACCTGATTACAAACATGTAATTGAATATGAACCCCTACAATTTGAAAAAGATTTATCTTACAAAGAAATTCCTGTTCAAATTGTCGATAGGAAAGAACAAGTTCTCAAAAATAAAGTAATACCTTCTGTTAAGGTGATCTGGAGGAACCACAACGCTGAAGAAGCTACGTGGGAACTCGAAGAGAATATGATGAAGAATTATCCTCATTTATTTACTTAATTTATGTGTACGCGATTCTGGGGACAAAATCTTTGTAAAGGGGGGAGAATGTAACGAGACGAATTGATTGAGTTGTGATTCTAGGGACAGAATTCTTTTAAGGGGGAAAGATGTGACGAACAAGATTTTTTAATTTAATTTAAATATTTATTGAATTAAATAAATATTTTTTTCGATGATTTAATTATTAGATTAAATAATTAATTGATAAATTTATGGTAGATTAATTTAATTATATATGTTATATTGATTAAATTAATGTGGAAAATTTTATTATTCAAAGCATGTATTTATGTGAGCTTATTGAATTAAATCAAGTATTTAATAAGCATAATGTTATTTTAATTAATTTAATAATTAATTAGAGATTTAATAAATTGACATAATTAATAAATAAGAAATTTAATTTTATGACTATGTAAATTAATGAGAAATTACTATATTTTATTTAAATTAAATTAAATAAGATATTTGATTTATTGTCTAATTGGGTGTGACATTATTAAACTATATTATAAATGATTAATTAAATTAAATGGGAAAACCTTCTAATAAGTTAGCCAAACAAAGCCCTATTGGAGGTTGAGAGCGTTTAACCCCTGATTTGAGTAACTGACCACCATGTTGCAGTTAAGAAGCGTATTAATCAGTCTTTATTTAGAAGACATATTTTATTTATGAGTTCTAACTGAGAGAGAATACAAAGATAAATTAGAGAAAAGTTGAGTAATTTAAAGAAGAAAGTGAAGATTCAGAGGAACTTGCTTTAGGGTAATCTCCTAAACCCAAATTGTAATTACGTGTTATTATTATTGTGAAAAGCTATCTCTAACTCCTCTGTAAAACAAATTTGTGTGATCTATGCATGAATTGATGATCTAGGTGTAAAAACATGATAATATATAATCATAATATGTTTTTATTACCATATACGTATGATTTCATAACATCAATTTCATAAATATGTCGTATATAGTTTTCTTCAAAGTTACTTAGTATAAGTTTCATATGTATGGCCCTTATGGGAATTGGTATACTACGAATTGTTGTTTAACTTGAAATTTAACGGTAGATTATGTTATCACATGTCAAAACGAAGAAAATAAACTTTGAATGGTCAGATTCGGTATTATAACAAACCCGTAATGCCAATTTTTCTGTTTCATGTTTAATATTTTCAAAATCACCAAGAACACTGAAATTACATGAATTGATTTAAGGAATTGTATGTTTTAAGTGTTAGAATCATGTCAAAGACTTTATATGATATTTTTGTAAAGTCTATAATTCATGGGTAGCATTAAAATTCCTCGTGTTAGTTTAATTTGGAATTTATTGGGCTGCTCTGTGTGTTCTTCGCGAACTGCAGAATCTGGGTCTGCGTCGCAGCGCGGCCACACTGCTCCAAAGAACAAATGGAGCGCGCCCGCGCCATGCAGCACGCCCATGCCGCTTCAAAGAATAAATTTAGCGCGCCCGCGCCGATCCAAAGAATAATTTGAGCGCAGCCGCGCCCTACCTGCAAAACTTCAAAAAATTTTATAAGTGTTCAAGTTTTGAAAATGTGTTTTTAAAACCTAATGTAATGAACATGAAGACATGTCAAGCATATAATAATATGTTAATTAACTTACGTTATGTGATTAATCAATAAGACTTAAAAGTCCAATAACATATTCAAAGACCAATGTTGGGATTCGATAGGTTTATCTAATTATTGATTAGTGGGTATTGTGAATGTATTGATATGTAGGATTTAATAAAGAACGTAAATTAATCGTAGCTTGTGCAAGGGGCAAATTTCTACACCTTACTTTTACATTGAGCAAGTATTCTATTCCTAAATTATTGTTGTTAAGCAAGTTTTTCCTTAAATTCTAAATTATACATTGATCAAATCTTAGATTCGTATTCTATATCGAGTAAGTTGTTGTCCTTAATTGTTCAAGTTCAAAACTTCATATTAGATACTATGATTCTTTTAAAGCATGATTTCTGTTATACAATACTTATTCAATTGTATACATCTTGAATGTTATTTTAATATCAATTATTACTGAACCTTGTAAGACTAGCGAACCTTTATTGATTCGACTAGTCCATAGTTGATGAACATTCTAAATTTCAGAACCATTGTTGAGCTTATTCAATCTAAACTTCCTTTGGTGCGGACTCTAATGTCAAATTGAGATGAACAACCCTGTTATAGGGGATTATTTACGCCTTAGCATTAAGATATTGTGCATAATATGGTATTAAGGGTTGATCCCCTTAAGTACGAGAAGAAGAGTCCATAGTCTTATGACTGTTAAAGGTTTCAAGTATCAACACTTGACAACCTAGGATGTAGTTCAAGGTCTTATGATCCTCAGAAGTTCTTTTCATTCTTGTTATTCATTCTTGATTCAAAAGCCAAGTTTTCTTATTTCAGAAGTCTTTGATTCATTCGCATGTTATTATTTTATTGTTATATTATTATACTTGTGGGCAATCGTTCTCACTCTTGCGTAATAATAACATTGCAGTTAAGAACGAAAGGTCCGACGAGCCTTCCACTAGTAAAGGCAAGGGCAAGATTAACAAGTGATGAAGACTTCTTATTTATTTGTTATGTTATGTTTCAGACTTATGTTCAATTTGTGTAAGATTGAATATTTGATTATGTTTTCGCATTTGAGATTTAAGGTTAGTATGACCTGGGATTAATGTATTTATTTTCAGATGTTGTAACTCCTTAAGGAGAGGATTTATTTCTATCTATTTTATGGTTTTCAATTATTATGGGTAGATAGACATATGATGTTTGTACAGTGAACACCAAATCCCGTGGGAATTGAAGTACCGAATTTGGGGGTATCACAGATAGACTGTTGATTGGTATTATTATGACCAAGAATTGTATATTGGTATAAGCATAACCTTTAAAGTTACAGATAAGGTTTGTGGTGAAAGTCCTCTTTGGCCCGTTGTGCATAGATAGACAGATGTTTGGTATGTTCATGACCACTAGTGATACTAACGAATATCCTTGGCCCGTAGTGCATGGATAATTCGTTGATTTGAAATATTTATTAAATGAAGTTACATGGATAAAATATTGATGATGGACTTTTAAATCATATAAGATAATAGATATCATGCTCTACTTGACTCTTGTAATAGATTACTGTTTCTGCTGCATTGTATTCTAAAACTGGTTGTCTATTGTATTCTATCAGCTTTTTCTCTGTTGAGGACTAAGGATAATTTATTCTATATTATTTTAGTCATAATATTCTTTACTGGGCTAGTTGAGCTCACCATTTTCCTTTTGGTTCCATTTTTCTTCTCAAGAGGCGAGAATGTAGCTAGGACTAGTCGGAGAATAGAGTAATGGTCCAAGTTGGTGTGATTTTCATTTCTTAACTAAGCATCCTATTTATAGGAGAATTGCAGGGAACTATTTAAACAATTCACGGATGCACAAAAAAAATATCATAGGTAAAGTAATAGAGAATTCGCGCGAAGATCTGATTTTTACTATTCATCAATATGCAATAAAATATTCTAATAGAACGAAAACTTTATATAAAATATAATATATTCTATTTATAATCTAATAAAACAAATAACTTTATATATAATACAAAAAGTATTCTGTTTTATATAAAAAGTTTTCTATTTTATTACTATTATAATAACAATAAAACAAAACTAAGATAACTTTCTACCAGCGATTTTGAAAAATGAGTAAATGGGGGTCCATTTAATAAGCCAAACTTATAACAAATACTTCATAAAAAATCCCTCTATTTATATAAAAAATTAAATAAATATTTACCACAAATCACTTATCTTCAATAAACACATTTTTAATCTTTCAACAATTATTCATCATTAATATTATAACTCGCAATATTGACAACCAGATCATTCCTAGGAAAGAGGGGGCTTTTTCATAAGGACTTCTCCTTATTGGCGCGCAATTAAATAACCTAACCCCTTTACTCGACAGAACTTTCTAGACATTGTCAATAATACAAATAATAATATGAATAACTGTGCCGTCTCAATTATTGATTTAATAATATAAAATATTGTGCAGATGATACTATGACAATAATTAAATCAATAATATGAGATACTATGCAGCAACTATTGTGGCAATTATTAAATGAACTGAGTGACTTCTTAAGTAAGCATCAATAATCAGAGATACTGTACAATACAGTGTGCTACTGTGCAACCACGCGTATTACTATATTTTTATCACCGCATATTTTAACAGTTTAACGATAAAAGTTTTGCCGTTATTTTTATAAAAAGGCTATTTCTGTCGCTTTCTATATCTGACAATCATTCCGTTGTGGGGTCCACCAATGATTGTGTCGTCGTACGAATATTCCCCGACCAAACGAATATTTTATAACAACTTGTTTACTTTGTAAAATTTGCACATATCATGTAAGACCCCGAATTTTATGAAATAAAAATTATTCAATTTTTCTATTCAGTAAATGGTTAAATTGATAAAAAGTTAAAGTTAAGGGTGATATATAAATTTTTTTTCAAAATACGCAAGTGGTTATAAAATACTCATTGCTGTCGGGAAATATTCGTTTGGTCGTAGAATATTCTTGCTGTCGGGGAATATTCGTACGACGGCGCAGCCATTTGTGGGTCCTATAACAGAATAACTGTCGGATGAAAAAAATGACAAGTTTGAGTTTTTATAAATAACGGCGTAGTTGTTAACGTTAACATTGTTGGAATACCCGGTGGTTAAAACACAATAATACGCGTGATTGCACAGTAGCACACGGTATTGCACAATATTGATGAATTATTGATCCTTACATAAGAAGGCACTACTCAATAATTGTTACAGTCATTACTGTTCAATATTTTATTTTATTGATTCAATAATTGCTACGTTGATATTTTATATTATTGTTGTTTCAATAATTGGCACTGCACAGTATTTTCTATTATCAGATCAATAATTCATATTATTTGAATAATATTGTTAGATAGTATTTTTGGCAATATCTAAGGAAGTTCTGTCTAAGGAGAGGTATGGTCACCTAATTACGGGCCAGTAAG
The DNA here is from genome assembly GCA_016801055.1 of Panax notoginseng. Classification (NCBI taxonomy): domain Eukaryota; kingdom Viridiplantae; phylum Streptophyta; class Magnoliopsida; order Apiales; family Araliaceae; genus Panax; species Panax notoginseng. The sequence continues at coordinate 39,495,938 of CM029019.1, forward strand.
GAGAAATCCTTATCGGAAAGCCCCCTTTTTCCTGAGAACAACCTGATTGTCATAATTATGATTCTTTAATATTATTTGTAAATAATTAATTATTGATTTATATGATAAGAAAATTTTTATTTTTATGTGGATATAATTGAAAGAATTAATGTTGAAATGTTTTATTAGTATTTTTTCGAAATGAAGAACGAAATATGGGATTTTCAGAAAAATTAGTTTATTACTTGATTTTGTAAAATCCATAACTCTTTGTGTATAATGATTTAGGAGATGAGCCATATATCAAAAGGAAGCCCTGGAAGTAAGCTAAACGCAGAAATTTGAATCACCCAAATATTCTTTGTGGATTTTTCATGGTGACTGTTTGAGTTAAACTGGTACGAGGGATTTATAGTCCGAAAATTAAATCAGTGTTCTTAAAGCTCTATTGCGTGAGTTATAATTTTAATCCGACCGTTGGATCGTTGTGATTTTTGGATATATTATACATATATAAGTGGAGTATATGTCCACAAATTTTTAACCGTTAAAAATCAACGTATGATTTGTTATTAATTTTAAGAGGTGTTGAAAATCGTCCATATGTGAATTTCGGGTATTTTCTATTTAGAATTTGGAAAAACTTAAACTTACAAAGTTGTAGAGAATTCGATTTTCTATGGAATGTATATAAAATTCGTATTTTTCTGATAAAAGGGCTATTTATTATGAATTATTGAAGTTTCGGAGATTAAATATTTTTATTAAAATTAAGGATGGGACCCACTTTTGATTTTTAAAACATGTGGGCTGCTGAAAATTTTTCAGAATTGGCATGCTGGCTTAATCAACAAAGGATGCGTAGAATTGATTTTAGAAATAATATTATTTTATTATTCTAGTCTCCTATGGCGTTCTAGTATTTTCCTATAAATAAGCGCTTAAGTTAGAATTGAAAATCACACCAGAAACATAAGTTTTCTCTCTCTATATTATCGAACATATTTTTGTGAGTATTCAGATACTTTGAGAATTGCTATTCAGTGCAAGTTTCTTTCGACTTTACATCTGATATTCCAGTCAGAAATACTACTCTTTCGAGGTAAGGGATTGTAAGGGTTATTATGTTTTTCAGTTTCATAATTTTTCCAACCCTCAAAAATTCTGGAAAAATTTAGAATGATAATTTGATGAGTTTTCTAGATTGTGTCCAAAAATGGCGATTTTTGGATGTATAGATTAGGAATTATGAATTTTATGGGAAAAGACTATTTTAAAAGTAAACCCTTATAACTCCTTGTGGTTAACTCCAAAATTGGTAAAAATTTTATTGAGAGTACATGTATATAACAGTTGTATACTCTGTAAATTTCAAATTTTTTGGACAAAAGTACAGTTTATGATAAATATCTAAATATTATGAAAAATAGTAAATGAATTTTAAAAATTTTAAGAAAAATATATGTTCAATATGGGACTATATTATGCTAAATCCTAGAAAAGAAAATTTTTTGGGAGTGATTTGGTATTTTTTATGAAAATTCTGGGATTGATTTGATATTTTTCATGAAAATGGACTAGTTATGAGTAAATGAATTAAATATGTTATGTAAAGTAAGAAAATTGAAAAATAGGATTTTATGGCTTGAGAATCCTATAGAAGGTATATGAAGATTTTTTATGAGGGTTTTGGTTATTGGTGATGAAATCTTATGAGTTTGACATTTTAGAATGATTAAATGCATTAATTAGTAAAGTGTAAACAATTAAAATAAATTGTTGATAAGTTTAAGAAATAATTGAAATATTATTGTAATATTAATAATATTAGATTATGAGATTATTAAGTGATTTATAACATTTGGATTAAGGTGTTATGAAATCATTAATTTAAAATATTATTTTATAATTAATAATATTAGTAAATGAATTTAATGTTATTATCTTCGTTAAATATTCGTTGAAATATTATTTTCTGTTCAAATCATTTTTGATATAATATTATTCTTGAATTTTACTCCACAAAACAGTATCATTTTGACAATTTGGATATTATTGAATTATGGATAAATTAAATTGTTAAAGTCTTTAAACTTTATTATTTATCTCATGTGATTGATTCTTTATATCTTTGTCATGATCATCATGCTTATATTGTGATGAAAGTCATCTTTGGCCCGTAGTGCATAGATGAACTGTTGTTTATTGGTTTTATAATTGTATGCATTTGGCATGTAGTGCAAAGAAGAACTGTTGATTGATATCTTTGGCCTGTAGTGCAAAGATAACATGTTGTTGAATATTTTTGGCCTGTAGTGCAAAGATGACATGTTGTTGAATATCTTTGGCCTATAGTGCAAAGATGAACTGCTAATGAATATCTTTGGCCGTAGTGCAAAGATGAACTTGTTAGTATGATTATGAATAGGAACTGTGATTTGGTATAACCATGATCTTTGATGTTTCAGGTAAAGACAGGTGATGAAAATTATCTTCGTCCTAGATGAGAAGAGGAATTTAGAAATACAGTTATGATTATGAGTTATTCACATGATTGTGGACCGGAACTGTTGATTGATGTTACAGGGATAAAATATTGTTGGTGGACTTTTAACATGGAGAAGATAATTGACTTTATGGTCTATTTGACTCTTCTAATGGATTGCTCGTTCCGCTGCGACTATGGTTAAAAAGTTTTATCATCTACCATATGTTCTAAATCTCTGATTTATTACTAATGAAGGCTATTGATAATTCAATTATCTTTAGTCATGATTTTTTTTACTGGGCTAGTTGTGCTCACCATTTTGCTTCACAATTCCTTTCAGGTAATAAGAGTGTAGCTGGGTCGAGCGGGGTTAACAGGGGAATAGAACGGTGGTCTCTAGCTATGGAGGTTCTTCCTAAATAGTATGAAAATAATTTTATTGAGAACTTTAGAATAGTGGGTTGTATTTTATACATCATTTAATAGTTATATTTGATGAATCCAATAGGGTGAGGCGAACCCAACGTTGGAAGGGTGTTTTGCTACTATCACACAAGATGTCTAATGACATGCGACTTCGTGTTATCATAAGACATGGTTGTGCACATCCACTTGCTGAGTATATCTACGAGCACTACCTATATAATCTTGGAGTTTGGTTGAAATATAATTCTCAATTAGAGACAATGGAGATAATTATATGTCAAGAGAAGACTCACCATTGGAAAGAACATGATAGCAATCTTCTCATTTTTCTTTGGGGTCTATTGGGTCAACCAAGGATAATTCTCCAGCCATATGATATTTATTATAACCTAGACGCATGGCCTCCCATGTACGAAGGCTTTCTTGAGCACTGTCCAAAGATTTTAATTTTTAAAATAGTTATTGATTGTACCTTTATGTAAGGTGTCATCGTGACGTGCTATCCAAGGTTGGGATGAGGGTCACAGTTGGTATATATTTGTATCAAAACTCACAACATATGTGTTGATGTATTTTGCACGACAATTGTAGTAATAAAGTTGTAGTTGTTTTCTGTACCATGTATTTGGCGACTCAGAATAGGTTGGATGGATTAGACCTATTTTGGGGGCATTACATATCACCCATAACTATAGCATTATATCAAATCCACACCTTATTATTTAAAATAATATTTAGAGAAAATTAAATCTTTATTCATAAAAAGTTAGGGTCTTACAACCTCCCCTCCTTATGAAATTTCATCCTCGAAATTGATGTATGTATTTGGTATGTTGAAGAGGTGAGGATACCTTATTTTCATTTTAAATTCTAAGTCTCAGGTCATTTTCTCAATATCGTGGTTTCTCCATAAAACTTTGACTTGAGGTATAACATTTGAGCGTAGAATATGTTCCTTCTTATCCAAAATTTTAACAAGTACCCCTTCATATGTTAAATCTTCTTCTATCTCATCTGGTTCTAATTCAATAATATGGTTTGAGTCTTCCACATATTTACGTAACATAGATATGTGAAAACCGTTATGAACACGAGCCATACTTGGCGGTAAAACGAGTCTATAGGCCACAATTCCTACTAGATCGAGGATTTCAAATGGACCAATGAATCGAGGGTTGAGCTTTCCTCTCTTTCTAAATCTCGTAACTCCTTTCCATGGAGCAACACGTAACAATACATGATCTCCAATATTGAATTCCGCGTCCCTTCGATGAAGATCAGCATAACTCTTTTGTCAATCTTGTGAGGTTTGTATACGTTGACGGATCATTTGAATCTTTTCCGTAGTCATGCGTACCAATTCTGGTCCCAACAACGTTGCTTCACCCACCTCGTCCCAACATACTGGAGAACGACACTTTCGTCTATACAACGACTCGAATGGAGCAATGCCTATACTTTTGTAATAAATGTTGTTGTAGGAGAATTCTACTAATGGCAAGTACTTATCCCAACTTCCTTTGAAGTCTAGTATGCAGAGTCTCAATAGATCTTCAAGAGTTTGAATAGTCCTCTCCGACTGCCCGTCCGTCTGAGGATGATATGCAGAACTGAATCGTAAATCCGTGCACATAGCTTTTTACAAACTAACCCAAAATCGTGAAGTGAATCTAGGGTCTCGATCAGAAATTATGGATACTGACATAACATGTAGTCTTACAATCTCACTTATGTATATACGAGCAAGACGTTCAAGTGACTATATTTCTCGTATAGGTAAGAAATGAGCAGACTTAGTTAATCTATCGACAATAACCCAAATTGTATCTATGCCTTGAGAAACCTTAGGAAGACCAGTAACGAAATCCATGTTAATGTGCTCACACTTCCATTCTGGAATTTCAAGTGGTTGTAATGGACCTTTTGGCACTTGATGCTCCGCCTTGACACGTTGACAAGTTAAACACCTTGAGATAAACTCCGCTATCTCTCTCTTCATATTACTCCACCAAAATGTATGCCGAAGATCACAATACATTTTGGTACTCCCGGGATGGAT